>SJYA01001070.1:391207-432675 GCA_006410615.1 Neotragus moschatus | reverse complement strand
CAAAGCCTTTGACTGTGTGGATCACAATAAACTGTGGAAAATTCTGAGATGGGAATACCAGACCACCTGAGCTGCCTCTTGAGAAATCTGTATGCAGGTCAGGAAGCAACAGTTAGAACTGGACATGGAAAAACAGAGTGGTTCCAAATAGGAAAAGGAATACGTCAAGCCTGTATTTTGCCTCCCTGCTTATTTAACATATATGCGGAATACATCATGAGAAATGCTGGACTGGAAGAAACACAAGCTGGAATCAAGATTGCTGGGAGAAATATCAATAACCTCAGATATGCAGATGACACCACCCTTATGACAGAAAGTGAAAAGGAACTAAAGAGCCTCTTGATGAAAGTGAAAGAGGAGAGTGAAAAAGTTGGCTTAAAGCTCAACATTCAGAAAACGAAGATCATGGCATCCAGTTTCATCACTTAATGGGAAATAGATAGGGAAACAGTGGAAACAGTGTCAGATTTTATTTTGGGGGGCTCCAAAATCACTGCAGATGGTGACTGCAGCCATGAAATTAAAAGACGTTTACTCCTTGGAAGAAAAATTATGACCAACCCAGATAGCATATTCAAAAGCAGAGATACTACTTTGCTGACTAAGGTCCGTCTACTCAAGGCTATGGTTTTTCCAGTAGTCATGTATGGATGTGAGAGTTGGACTGTGAAGAAGGCTGAGCGCTGAAGAATTGATGCCTTTGAACTGTGGTGTTGGAGAAAACTCTTGAGAGTCCCTTGGACTACAAGGAGATCCAACCAGTCCATTCTGAAGGAAATCAACCCTGGGATTTCTTTGGAAACAATGACGCTAAAGCTGAAACTCCAGTACTTTGGCCACCTCATAGGAAGGGTTGACGCATTGGAAAAGACTCTGATGCTGGGAAGGATTGGGGGCAGGAGGAGAAGGGGACGACAGAGGGTGAGATGGCTGGATGGCATCACTCACTCGATGGGCATGAGTCTGAATGACCTCAGGGAGATGGTGATGGACAGGGAGGCCTGGCGTTCTGTGATTCATGGGGTTGCAAAGAGTCGAACATGACTTAGGGACTGAACTGAACTCTGCATATAAGTTAAATAAGCAGGTTGACAATATATAGCTTTGACATACTCCTTTCCCAATTTGGAACCAGTCTGTTGTTACATGTCCAGTTCTAACTGTTGCTTCCTGAACTGCAAATAGATTTCTCAAGAGGCAGATAAGGTGATCTGTTATTTTCATCTCTTGAAGAATGTTCCACAGTTTTTTGTGATCCACACAAAGGCATTGGCATAGTCAATAACGCAGAAGTAGCTGTTTCTCTGGAACTCTCTTGCTTTTTTGATGATCCAGTGGATCATCAATTTGATCTCTGGTTTTGCTTAATACAGCATGAATTTCTGGAAGTTCATGGTTCATGTACTGTTGAAGTCTGACTTGGAGTATTTTGAGCATTACTTTGCTATCATGTCAAATGAGTGCAATTGTGTGGTAGTTTGAGCATTCTTTGGCATTGCCTATCTTTGGGATTGGAATTAAAACTGACCTTTTCCAGGCCTATCACCTTTTCTCAGCCACTGCTGAGTTTTCCAAATTTGCTGGTATAGTGAATGCAGCACTTTCACAGCATCATCTCTTAGGATTTGAAAGAGCACAACTGGAACTCCATCACCTCCACTAGCTTTGTCCGTAGCGGTGCTTCCTAGGGCCCCACTTGACTTCACATTCCAGGATGTCTGGCTCTATGTGAGTGATTACACCATTGTGATTATCTGGGTAATGAAGCTCTTTTCTCTATAGTTCTTCTGTGTATTCTTGCCACCTGTTCTTAATATCTTCTGCTTCGTTCAGGTCTATACAATTTATGTCTTTTATTGTGCCCATCTTTGCATGAAATGTTCCCTTGGTATCTCTAATTTTCTTGAAGAGATCTCTAGTCTTTCCCATTCTATGGTTTTCCATTATTCCTTTGCACTGATCACTGAAAAAGGATTTCTTATCTCTCCTTGCTATTCTTTGGAATTCTGCATTCAAATGGGTATATCTTTCCTTTTCTACTTTGCCTTTCATTTTTCTTCTTTTCACAGTTATTTGTAAGGTCTCTTCAGACACCCTTTTTGGCATTTGCTTTTCTTTTTTTGTGGATGTTCTTGATCCCTGTCTCCTATACAATGTCACAAATCTCTGTTCATAGTTCTTCAGGCACTCTGTCTACCAGAGCTAATCCTTTGAATCTATTTCTCACTGCCACTGTATAATCATAAGAGATTTGGTTTAGGTCATACCTGAATGGTCTAGTGGTTTTCTCCACTTTCTTCAATTTAAGTCTGAACTTGGCAATAAGGAATTCATAATCTGAGTCATAGTTAGCTCCCAGTCTTGTTTTTGCTGACTGTATAGAGCTTCTCCATCTTTGGCTGCAAAGAATATAATCAATCTTATCTCAGTATTGACCATCTGGTGATGTCCATGTATAGAGTCTTCTCTTATGTTGTTGGAAGAGAGTGTTTGCTATGACCAGTGCATTCTCTTGGCAAAACTCTATTAGCCTTTGCCTTGCTTCATTCTGTACTCCAAGGCCAAATTTCCCTCTTATTCCAGTGTCTCTTGACTCCCTACTTTTGCATTCCATTTCACTATAATGAAGAGGACATCTCTTTTGGATGTTAATTCTAGAAGGTCTTATAGAAGTTCATAGACCTGTTAAACTTCAGCTTCTTCGGCATTACAGGTCAGGGCATAGACTTGGATTACTGTGATATTGAATGATTTGCCTTGGAAATGGACAGAGATCATGCTGTCATTTTTGAGGCTGCATCCATGTACTGCATTTTGGACTCTTTTTTTGATGATGATGGCTACTCCATTTCTTCTAAAGGATTCTTCTCCATAGTAAAAGATATAATGGTCATCTGAGTTAAATTCACCCAATTCCAGTCCATTTTAGTTTGCTGATTCCTAGAATGTCAATGTTTATTCTTGTCATCTCCTGTTTGACTACTTCCAATTTGCCTTGATTCATGGACCTAACATTCCTGGTTCCTGTGCAATATTGTTTTTTACAGCATCAGACTTTTTGGTGGAGTAATGAGAGTGAGTCTTGCTCAAGATAGATTGAGAACAATATCTGTAGTGAGTAACTACTTCATGAATTTGAGGGACCATCCATTAAAATCTTGCCTTTCGCAACAAGACATGACCATATGACTTTGGTTAAGTATTCCAAGCAGGGCAGGATAAAAGGATTAATTTAATAGGCTGACTAAGAACAAAGGATTAGAACAGAAATGATTGAATGTTGAACACTCAAATGTACCAAGCACTGCATAAGAATTTGGCATGTGTTGGCTCCTTGAATGCTTATAGCAATCCTAGCAGGGAAGTTCTATAATTTCCCTCATTGCATTTAGGAAAACACAGGGGTTCTCGGAGTTTTTATTATTTGCCCATGGTCATATGGTGAATAGCAGAACTCTAAAGCTGTGCTCTTACCTACTATGACTTAGAGCTTGCCTTAAGACATAGTGAATTCCAGAAATACTTGAGAAGACTTCAATGTGAGAGATGGAGGAAGATTTGGGGAAGAATATTTTGCCCTTGTTCACATGGAGTTAAATAATAATGGTTAAAACAATATAAATGGTTTTATTTTGCTCATGCTTAACATTTATAAAAGCATTCCTTAAAAAATATACTAACTACAAAAGTAAATTTCTACTCTGACTTTTTCTCCTGCCTGTTGGGGTCCAGGTTTTTTTTCTTCTTCTTTTTTTTCAAGAAACTATTTTTAGAATAATTTTAAGACCATAGAAAAGTTGAGTGGAAAGTACAGAGAGTACTTTTTGTATATTTCTTCTTATGTGAGTTTTTGTAGATTGTGTTTTCCCAGGAATTCACCCATTTAATCTAGGTTATCAAATATGTGAGCACAAAACATTCAGAATACTCCTTTATTATTCTTTTACTTTCTATGGGATCTGTAGTGATGGCCACTCTTTCATTCCTGATACTAGTAATTATGCCTTCTCTTTTTCCTTAATTAGCCTAGCTAAAGATTAATACATTTTATTTGTCTTTTCTGGAAACCATTTTTAAGTTTTATTGATTTTTCCTATTGATTTTCCATCTTAAATTTCATTGCTTTTTGCTTTTTTATTATTTCTTTTCTCCTGCTAATTTTGGATTGTTTTTCTATTTCTTGAAGGTAGAAATTTATATGACTGGTTTCAGGTCTTTCTCAAGTATGTGTATTTAATGCTATAAATTTCCTCTAAGCACTACTTTCACAGATTTCTACAAATTTTGATAAGCTGTATTTTCATTTTTATTAAGTTCAAAATATTTTAAAATCCCTCATGAAATTTCTCCTTTGATTTATATGTTATTAAAAGTGTTATTTTTTAATCACCAATGTTTGGAAGATTTTCCAATTTTCTTTTGTTATTGATTTGTAGTTTAAAATATAATTTCCCTTCAACAGCAGACATTTTATGATTTGTATATATATTTTTTCAGTTTCTTTGAACTGTGTTTTATGGTCCAGATTGTTGTCTCTCTTAGTGGATAGTCCCCGGGACTAAGAGAAGAGCATATATTCTGCTGTGGTTTGGTGAAGTAGCCAATAAATGTTAGTTATATTCAGCTGGTTGATGGTGCTATTGAGTTCAAATATGTCCTTACTGATTTTCTGTCTACTATATTGGTCCATAAAGAGATGGTAAAGTCTCCAGCTATAATAGTAGATTCATCCATTACTACTTGCAGTTCTAACAGTTTTTGCTTTGCATATTTTATATTATTTTTTCAAACAGTAAAAATTGTTATGTCTTCTTTGAAGTATAGACTCCTTCATTTTGCAAAGCCTTTCTCTATGCTTGTTAATTTTTCTTGCTCTGAAATCTGCTCCATCTGAAAGTTGTACACTCCTACTTTTCTTTGATTAGTGTTACCATGATGTATTTTTTTCTCCATCCACACAGCTTTATTCTATACATTTCTATGTATTTAAAGTGGATTTCCTGTAGACAGCATTAGCTGTGTTTCTCTTTGATTCATTTTCTAAATTTCTATTATTTAAACTGCTGTTCTTACACTACTGATGTTTAAAGTGATTATTGTTGTTGTTCAGTCACTCAGTCATGACAAACTCTTTGTGACCCTGTGGACTGCAGCATGCCAGGCTTCCCTGTTCTTCACCATCTCCCAGAGCTTACTCAAACTCATGTTCAATGAGTCTGTGATGCCATCCAACCATCTCATCCTCCGTTGTCTCCTCCTCCTCCTGCCTCTAATTCTTCCCAGGATTGGGAGCTTTCCAACGAGTCAGCTCTTTGCATCAGGTGGACAAAGTATTGGAGCTTCAGCAAAATCCTTCAAAAGAATAGTCAGGGTTGATTACTTTTAGGATTGACTGGTTTGATCTCCTTGCAGTCTACAGGACTCTCAAAAGTCTCTTCCAACACCACACCACAGTTCAAAAGCATCAGTTCCTCAGCATTCAGCCTTATTTACAATCCAATTCTCACACATCCATACATGACTAAAGGAAAAATCACAGCTTTGAATATATGGACTTTTGTTGATAAAATAATGTCTCTGCTTTTTAATACACTGTCTAGGGTTGTCATAGCTTTTCTTCCAAGGAGCAAGCGTCTTTTAATTTCATGGGTGCAGTCACCATCTGCACTGATTTTAGAACCCAAGAAAACAAAATCTGTCACTGTTTTCATTGTTTCCCCATCTATTTGCCATGAAATGATGTAACCGGAAGCCATGATCTTTGTTTTTTGAATGTTGAATTTTAAGCCAGCTTTTTCACCCTTCACTTTCACTTTCATCAGGAGGCTCTTTAGTTCCTCTTCTCTTTCTGCCATGAAAGTGGTATCATCTGCATATCTGAGGTTATTGATATTTCTCCCTGCCATCTTGATTTCAGCTTGTGCTTCATCCAGCTCTGTATTTCTCAGGATGTACTCTGCATATAAGTTAAATAAGCAGGGTGATAATATAAGCCTTGATGTACTCCTTTCCCCATTTGGAACCAGTCCATTGTTCCATCTCTGCTTCTAACCGTTGCTTCTTGACCTGCATACAGATTTCTGAGGAGGCAGGTAAAATGGTCTGATATTCCCATCTCTTTAAGAATTTTCCACAATTTGTAGCAATCCACCTAGTCAAAGGCTTTAGTGTAGTCAATGAAGCAGAAGTAGATGTTTATCTGGAATGCTCTTGCTTTTTCTATGATACAATAGATGTTGAAAATTTCATCTCTGGTTCCTCTGCCTTTACTAAATCCAACTTGAACACCTGGAAGTTCTTGGTTCACGTACTGCTGAAGACTGGCTTGGACAATTTTGAGCATTACCTTGCTAGCAGTAGTTTGGGCATTGTTTAGCACTGCCCTTATTTGGGACTAGAATGAAAATTGACCTTTTCCAGGCCTGTGGCCACTGCTGAGTTTTCCAAACTTTCTGGCATAGTGAGTGCAGCACTTTCACAGCATCATCTTTTAGGATTTGAAATAACCCAATTGGAATTCCATCACCTCCACTAGCTTTGTTCATAGTGATGATTCCTAAGGCCCACTTGACTTTGCATTTTAGGACGTCTGGTTCTAGGTGAGTGATCACACCACCGTGGTTATTTGAGTCATCAAGATCTTTTTTGTATAATTCTGTGTATTCTTGCCACCTCTTCTTAATATCTTCTGCTTCTGTTAGGTCCATACTTTCTCTGGCCTTTATTATAAGCATCTTTGCATGAGACTTTCCCTTGGTATCTCTAATTTTCTTGAAGAGACCTCTAGTCTTTCCCATTCTGTTGTTTTCCTCTCTTTCTTTGCACTGATCACTGAGGAAGGCTTTCTTATCTCTCCTTGCTATTCTTTGGAACTCTGCATTCAAATGGGTATATCTTTCCTTTTCTTTTTTGCCTTTATCTTTTCTTCTTTTTTCAACTATTTGTAAGACCTCCTCAGAAAACCATTTGTCTTTTTGTATTTCTTTTTCTTGGGATGGTTTTGATCACTGCCTCCTGTATAATGTCATGAACCTCTGTTCATAGTTCTTCAGGTACTCTATGTATCAGATCTAATCCCTTGAGTCTATTTCTCACTTCCACTGTATAATCATAAGGGATTTGATTTAGGTCATACCTGAATGGCCTAATAGTTTTCCCTACTTTCTTCCATTTGAGTCTGAATTTTGCAGTAAGGACTTCATGATCTGAGCCACAGTCAGCTCCCAGGCTTTTTTTTTTTTTTTTTTTGACTGATAGAGCTTCTCCATCTTTGGCTGCAAAGAATATAATCAATCTGATTTCGGTATTGACCATCTGGTGATGTCCGTGTGTAGAGTCTTCTCTTGAGATGTGTATAAGAGACAGATTTCTCACTTCCACTGTATAGTCATAAGGGATTTGATTTAGGTCATACCTGAATGGTCTAGNGATAGAGCTTCTCCATCTTTGGCTGCAAAGAATATAATCAATCTAATTTCGGTATTGACCATCTGGTGATGTCCTGGTGTAGAGTCTTCTCTTGTGTTTGTTGGAAAAGATGTTTGCTATGACCAGTGCATTCTCTTAGAGAAACTCTGTTAGCCTTTTCCCTGCTTCATTTTGTTCTCCAAGGCCAAACTGCCTGTTACTCGAGGTATCTCTTGACTTCCTACTTTTGCATTTCAGTCTCTATGATGAAAAGGACATCTATTTTTGGTGTTAGTTCTAGAAGGTCTTGTAGGTCTTCATAGAACTGTCAACTTCAGCTTCTTTGGCATTAGTGGTTGAGGCACAGACTTGAATTACTGTGGTATTGAATGGTTTCCCTTGGAAACAAACAGAGATCACTCTGTTATTTTTGAGATTGCATTCAAGTACTGCATTTCAGACTCTCTTGTAGACTCTGGGGACCACTCCACTTCTAAGGTTTCTTGCCCATGGTAGTAGATATAATGGTCATCTGAATTAAATTCACCCATTCTGGTCTATTTTAGTTCACTGATTCCTAAAATGTTGATATTCACTCTTGCTATCTCCTATTTGACCACTTCCAATTTACCTTGATTCAAGGACCTAACATTTTAGGTTCCTATGCAATTTTGTTCTAACAGTAACTTTACTTCCATCACCAGTCACATCCTCAACTGGGCATTGTTTCTGCTTTGGCTCAGCCTCTTCATTCCTTCTGGAGCTATTTCTCCACTGTTCTTCAGTGGCATTTTGGGCACCTACCAGCCTGGAGAGTTCATCTTTCAGTGTCACATCTTTTGCCTTTTCATACTGTTCATGAGGTTCTCAAGGCAAGAATGATGAAGTGGTTTGCCATTCCCTTCTCCAATGGGCTGCATTTTGTCAGAACTCTCCACCATGACCCAGTAGTCTTAGGTGGCCCTACACAGCATTGCTAGATAGTTTCATTGAGTTACACTAGGCTGTCATTCATATGATTAGTTTGATTGGTTTCCTGTGATGGTGATTTTCACTCTGTCTGATTTTTATTTCATCTATCATCTGTATGACTGAGTCTTGTTCTGGTGGGCAAGGCCATGCAGAGTAAATCTTTAATCCAATTTTCTGTTGATGGGTTGGGCTGTGTTCCCTACCTGTAGTTTAGTCTGAGACCAAGGTATGGTAGGGGCAATAGCAGTAATGGTGACTGCCTTCAGAAGGACTTATTACAGCATGCCACAGCTTCCAGGACTGTTGTAGTTAATGCCTCTCGCCCCACAGCAGGCCTTCTTGACCCATGCCTCCTCTGGAGAGCCTCTGATACTCAGAGGCAAGTCTGGCACAGTCTCTTGCGGGATCACTGCTCCTTTCTGCTGGGTCCTGGTGAGCACAAGGTGCACACTCCAAGAGTCTTTTCCCCAGTCCTGTGGAAGTTCTGTAATCAAATCCCACTGGCCTTCAAACAAATTCCCTGAGGATTCTCACCCTCTTTGCTGGATCTTCAGGTTGGGAAATCTGTTGTTGGCCTTGGAAACTCTGTAGTAGTACAAAAACTTCTTTGGTATAATTGTTCTCCAGTTTGTAGCTCATCTGCTTGGTTGCTCTATTGTGGAACTCATGGCAACCTCCTCCAAGGGGACTTATGTTGCACACCTGGCCTCCCAGGCATGCTGCAGCCAGAGCCCCTGTCCCCAAGGCAGGTCACTGCTGACCCTTGCCTCCGCAGGAGTCACTCAAACACTCAAAGGCAGGTCTGGCTTAGTCTCTCGTGGGTCCTGGTGTGCACACAATTTTGTTAGTATCCTCTGAGCATCTCTGGCAGGTCTGAGATTTGATTACAAATGCTATTGCACCCCCCCTACCATCTTGTTGAGGCTTCTCCTTTGCTAGTTATATTAATATCTACCATACTGATTACTTAAAAAAAAAAAAAAGTATTAACCTATCCTTCATTACATTTTTTTACCTTCAGCACTTTTACTGATTTGTGTCATTCTGAGCATTTTAGATGATCCCATTTTCTTTTCCAGAGAAGGCAATGGCACCCCACTCCAGTACTCTTGCCTGGAAAATCCCATGGACAGAGGAGCCTGGTAGGCTGCAGTCCATGAGGTCGCTAAGTCGGACACGACTGAGCGACTTCACTTTTACTTTTCACTTTCATGATTTGGAGAAGGCAATGGCAACCACTCCAGTGTTCTTGCCTGGAGTGTCCCAGGGACGGAGGAGCCTGGTGGGCTGCCGTTTATGGGGTCGCACAGAGTCAGACACGACTGAAGCGACTCAGCAGCAGCAGCAGCAGCATTTTCTTTTCTTAGAAAATTAGTTATATTTATTTTCCTATCTATCTCCTTAACATTTTTAAGTCATTGACTTAGAGTTTACAATATGTATTTCCAACTAATTCAAATCCATTTTCAAGTAACACTATCCACTTCCTGAACAGTGCAACTTATAACAACACCGCATTTCTAATTCCTCCTCTTGTCCACTGTATCATTATCGTCATTCATTTTACTGATACATAAGCATAAATATACATTGTTGCTATTATTATTTTCAACAAATCATTATACCATATCAATTAGGAATAAAAAATTAAAATCTTGTATTTTATTTTTACATATTCATATTTTGATGTCCTTTCTTTATATAGATTTGTGTTTCTGACCTGTATCATTTTCTTTCTCAATTTTTTTAAACATTTCTTATAAGGCAATTCTACTGGCAACACATTTCCTCAGTTTCTGTTTGTCTGAGAAAGTCTATTTCTTCTTCAGTTTTGAAGGTTAATATTGTATGGTACAGGATTCTAAATTACTGACTGGATCTTAATTTCCAAAATTAATAGGAACTTCAAGTTCTTATTTACTAACTTAATATTTAATAAATATGGAATTTCGATTTGAAAGTTCTGAGATAAATAACCATAGACACAGATGTGAAAGAAAGAGGGCGCCAGGGTATGGGAGAGACACATGTATACTATTGATACCACATATCAAATAGATAACTAAGGAGAATGTACTGTATAGCACAAGAACTCTTCTTAATGCCCTGTGGTGACCTGAATGAGAAGGAAATCAAAAGAGGAGGGATATAGCTATATGTATGGCTGATGCATTTTGCTACAGTCAAAACCAACAAAAAATTGCAAAGCAACTGTATTCCAATAAAAATTAATTTAAAAAGAAAAAAGAAAGAAAGAAAGCCCATTATGAAGTAATGGTGAATAGTCTGCATGAAATCTATTCTTTTACTTGAACCCACTGATTCATTTCAGTTTCTATAACCCTGTGGTCCTACAAAGAGACTTCATAATAAATTCAAGTCTCTCAGGCTTTCCCCACTGAGGAAATCTCATATTCCCCTCCTCCCATTCCAGAGAGAAATGAAAAAATTAATAAATGAATTATTAATTTTTACAAATAACATAAAATTAATACAACTCACTCCTCTTAAGCTAAGGAGAAGTTGCCATCTAATTAAAAGAGTAATCACTCCTCCCATCTTAGGAGATGGAGGTGTTCATTTATTAAGAGGAACATTACTTTTTAGTTAATGCTAAAATGAGAACACTGGAAGTGTAATGTCCTTTCAGACTTGTTTTTAAGCTTAAAGAAATACGAACATCTACTTCCACCAAGTTTCACTTTCCCTAGAAAAGCCTAGTATGGATATGATATTGACATATCACAAAGCGATAGGAGAATAAGAAGAGTGAAATAATGTCATTTTCAGCAACACGGATGGACTTAAAGATTATCATACTGAGTGAAGTATGTCAGAAAAGAAAGACAAACATCGTATGATATCACTTACATGTGGAATCTAAAATACAACACAAATGAACATATCTATGAAATAGACACAGACTCACAGACAGAGAGTAGACTTGTGTTTGCCAAGGTGGGAGGACAGAGGGAAGGATTGGGAGTTTGGGATTAGCAGATGCAAACTAGTATACTTAGGATGAATAAACAACAAGGATCTAGTGTACAAAACAGGAAACTGTATTCAGCATCCTGTGATAAACTGCAATGGAAAAGAATATGAAAAATAATCTATATATGTATAACTGAGTCACTTTGCTGTATGGCAGAAATTAACATAAGGTTGTAAATCAAATATGCTTCAGTGAAATTTCTTTTAAAAAGAGAAAAAGAAGAGGATAATATAGTAATTTATAATTTCTCTATGTTTTCTTCATCATCTAGTACAGAGGAAGTACTAAAGAAAATCTCCCTGGTTTGAATATTCTAAAAAACTTAGTCACTGACCACTGAGAAACCAAGATAATGGCATCAATTTTTACACCTTTTAAGTTGGTATTCTTATCTTCCAATTTATAGAAACTGACTTCAAATATTTCAGTCAATCAAGAGAAATATGCTAGAGTTATTGGGTAATATCTTAGAATCCAAGGATAAGGAAAGATCCAGAACCAGAGACTAGAAATCCATTCAGAACTATGGCAGTGATTTACTTCCATCTTTCATCTACTCCTCCCCAGCACTTGGACAAACACAGCTTCCTCAAAGCTCTAAGGTTAACATTTCCTCTATTCAAGCAAACCAGTCAGAGTGAGAGATATCTCAAACCAAGTGCCAAACACCTGAAAAAGACTGATCAACTTCAAACCAAGTGTCTACACAGGTCCTTTCAGTTATGGCCATGAGAGGGAGATAGGATCACATCATATAAACCTGGCTTCTGGAGCTTACCCCTGAGTAACTCTTTCTGGCAGCTGTCAGAGAAACAAGATCATTGTAGTCTGGTCACATGTCCATCAGTCTACCTAGAGCTTTGTCCTGAGATATCTTTCTTTCTAGAAGTCTCTGCCCCATCAAGAGGCATCATCATACTACAGAGACACACTGGTAAGTGGGACACAAATTAATCCAACATTTCTCCACGGTATAACTTGTTTATCACTCACCCTCACATATTCACTACGGTTCTTCGGTTTATCTTTGGTTGTCTTATTTTTTTTCCCCCTCAAGAAGCAGATGTTCCGTCTGAAAATTAGATATGATATAGCATTGTCTTTGTTTTGTCTCCAGATGTGGCCAATTTTGCAGCTCAGTCAGAGGATGGCAAACAAATGCTTTCTCAGGAGACATCAAGTAATGACATTTAAATCTTAATTGCTCCTTAGAATAAACCATTTTTTAAAATGTTTGACTCAAACACAGTGACTCTCATGGTTTTCTAAGTTAAAAGAGCTGTTGAGTTAAAATAAAAATGCAATGCACTTCTATAGCATTTCTGAAAACTAAGAGCTATATTTTTCTTTTAGTTTTAAGAAAGTTTACACAACTGTTTATATATTCATGAAGCATGACTACTATGTATTTAGTTCTATCATAGTTTATATTTCATCTCCCACATACCTACTGATGTGCAAAATCCAGTTCTTATTGTAACCTGGAAATACTGCAAACATCTGTCATCCTATATCCCCCACAGCTACACAACAATAGATTTCATATTTGTGAAGAAGCAAATTAGCATAGTTTCTTTTTGCAAGCCTTGGTATCTAAAATTCTGTCCTCAAAATTATTTTATTTAAAGAATGTGCTTCTAGGAATCTCCTGTTAAAATTCAGATACTACTAGGAGAGGCAATATATTCATTTATTAGCTGAGTGATGCAATTTGGTTCAATATATGGTTAAACAGTGCAAGCCTATGCTAATAAACTTGTCCAAAGGAAAAATGAGATACCTGAAGAGAGGTGATGAATTCCCTACTGTAGAAGGTTCTCAAGTAGAGGCCAAATAGCCACCTGGAAGAAGTATCAAATATAAATATTTAGGCATTGAATGGAATATTAATCATAATGGCTGCTCATATACATATGAAATTCTACCAGTTTACTTGCATCTTCCTCCATTTATTCATGCATTCAAGCATGCATCCATTCATTTAGCCATCATGTATTCAGTGTCTGCTACTATTATAAACTCTGGCCAATCAGTTGTAAACAAGAGAGAAAGACTGATATTGGGAAGATTATAATCAAAGGCTCTATGATTAGCCATTGGTATTAAAGCATAAAGTGGTTTATGAAAAATTTAGGCATGTAAGTGCTCAAGCAGTTACAGATAATTATATGGTAAGGAGACTGCTAAATCTGGTTCAGCAGATGCCTAAGTAGATCATAGGGATAGGGGACCCAGGATAGAAGAACCCAGGAAAACTTGGCATCAGTGAAAATGTACCATGGATACCCTCAGTATGATGCCAGAAAGGCACTACAAGAATGAATGGGTCATGGGCATGTCCATCTCATGCCAAATCATCTCCAAACATTTTGTTTCCCACGTTTTAAAAATAATACCCAAATGACAACTGCCTTGTTGCCTCCCCTTGAAGCATGCAAACTTCCATTATATTTTAGACCTAACTACTAGTAATATTAACAGGATTACCAGCCACAACTATAATAACAATTATAGGTATGCACCCCCAGATGTCACAGTGGTAAAGAATCTGCCTACCAATGCAGGAGACACAAGAGATGCAGTTTTGATCATTCTCGCCTGGGGAATCCAATGGACAGGGGAGCCTGGCAGGCTATAGTCCATGGAGTCACAGAGTCAGACACAACTGAGGATGCATGCACTATGTGTTGGACATTGTGTTATTTATCTGCATGTAATATCTCATTTTAATCTGTATAAATGTTCTATAAGGTAAAATTCTAATATCACCTCCACTTCATAGTTGAGATTACTGAGGCTCAGGGCAGTGAAGTGACATTAAAATGGTAACACAGTAAAGGGCCAAGTTGGAACTCAAACCCAAGGCAATCTAATATCCAAATTATTTCTCTGTAATTTTTTGTATTAAACTGAAGTAAGTTTCTCTGGAGCTTCAAACAACTAGTTCTTATTCTACTGTCTGAACCGTCATAAAAGGTACACTGTACATGACATTAAAGATATGTTCCCAAAACTAAACATCTCATTAAATATCCCCATTTCCTTCATTCTGGTTTCATAGTCATCTCTGCTTGGTCTTGTAGCTCCCTATTGATTAGAATTCAGCGACATTCTTCTTATCCCTATAAGTGGAATACAGGTGTGATCTTATAAATCCTAAGTGGGACAGGGCCAACAATGTCATCAGTCCCATTCATCGACCATTGTCCACTGCCATTATCACAACAGCAATTAATACTCTAAATTAGAGGACTTCCTGGTGATACAATTGCTAATACTGCACTCCCAATGCAGGGGGTCTGGGTTCCTGGGTCAGGGAACTAGATCTCACAAGCCACAACAAAGGATCCTGCATGCTACAACTAAAGATTCCACATACTGCAGTGAAGACCAAAGATCTCACTATGACTTGGTGCAGTCAAATAAAAAATAAGAATTTAAAAAAATAGCAATACTCTAATTCAGAGTTTACAAGTTCAGAATTTAAATACATAATAAAAACTCTTGATCTTTACCATTTCCTACTTGTTTTAGAACCAACAATATAGCTAAAGGTCATTTAAGCTTTTTCTCTAGAAAAGTCTCCATGTTATGAGCTGAAGTCTGTCTTCCTGCAGCAATTAGGCTTTATTCTCAATTCTGTCTGTAGAGGGTTATGAAAATAGTGTGTAGAGGTGCTGGGATTCCAACACAGGTCTATAAAACTCCAGGGCCATACTCTTCATGACTTTTCTTCAACTCTTTTGGTGTCATGTCCAAAAGTAGTCAGTATGCACTGTACAAGTTACTAGCAGAAGTGATCAATAGAACTAGGCTGAGGAAATAACACAGTTTTTATGTGCTTTTTCTTTTTACCAAGGATTGGGCTCTTTGTCCATCCTAGATCCATGAGAACATTTGAAAAGTCAATTAGAACCTTATCATACCATCTGGCAAATTACTTGTCAGTGTTTCCAAGAAAGCTATAGAAACAGAGTCCTATAATTTGCTTCACACAGTGAAACAACTTACTGGGCTTCCTTGTGACTCAGTGGTAAAGGACTCACCTGCCAGTGCAGGGGATGAGGGTTCAGTCCCTGGTCTGGGAAGATTCCCTGGAGAAGGAAATGGCAACCCACTCCAGCATTCTTGCCTGGGAAATTCCCTGAACAGAGGAGCTTGATGGACTACAGTCCATGGGATCACAAAAGAGTCAGACACAACTCAGTGACTAAACAACAGCTTCTTACTCTGAGGAGAAGAATATTTTGATCATCATTCAGGGGACAGCAGTTTCAGTACTGGAATCTTTGTATAAGGCTAAAATACTGGATTTTAGATAATGTTTTTAACATACTAATTTAACAATTATTATCCCTTTGGAGTTATGTTTAACTCCTTTATAGCAGTAACTAAAAACTATATCTAAAAACTATAATCTCCTTGAAAGCTTTCATCGCTCATTCGTTTTCAACTCTTTACATCCCCATGGGCTGTAGCTCACCAAGCTTCTCTGTCTGTGGAGTTCTCCAGGCAAGAATACTGAGTGGGTTGCCACTTCCTTCTCTAGGGGACCTTCCCAACCCAGAGATATAACCTATGTCTCCCATATTGGCAGGCAGGTTCTTTACCATCTGAGTCGTGGTTTAAATCCAATAAGGAGCTACTCCTCTGTGTATAGCTGAGGAAACAGGCCTTCAGCATGAACTACATAATTTCCTTAATTTTATATTTATAAACATTATCAATTCCCTTAATTTTTATATCACTCTCTATCATAACAGAATAGGTTGGAGTGGGATTATTTCCTCCTAGTCATGAAACAATTTAGACACAGAAATAATATTTATTATCCATAAAGAGTTTCATAATAGCAACAATGTGGTTAAGATGGTATAAAATAAGACAGATATTACTTGAACTGAGAGGTATGTCAAAAGAATAAAATCCACACAGTTGAGACATGGAGAAGGGTGTTGTTGAATGGAAAAAACTCTAACTAGAATTACTACAATTTTCTATGAAAATTAACTCCAGGCTTATTGGCAGCCAAGAAGGAAAAAGGAAAACCTACAGACTCTGTAAGGTTTATCATTTAGAAAAGGAAGGATACCAAACATTGAGCAAGAGAAGCATGCATTACAGAAGTCACAAAACTGATTACATGAACTATATCAAGGAGAGAGTTGATATAATAGAACCACACACTTCAAAAACTGGAAGCAAATTCAGATCTCTTTGAGTGACCTAATTTCACAGAGAGACTTAGGCACTGAGAAGGGAAGCAAATTTCCCAAGATCGCCTAAATCATGAACTGGCTAATGCAGGGATCAGGAGCTCAGAGGCCACCATGTTTCCCATATTATTGCATCATTTACCTTGAAATTCACATAGCACCTTCCTCCAGGAGGAAAGAGGAGCCACACGGGTCTGACTTCTGGCTTGGTGCTGAGAATTCGAAATATAGAACCAAGCTAGCTCAGATTAAAGAAAGGCTCAAACATCTTTCCCCCTTTCCTCTTTTAAGAAGTCTAAGTTTAGAGAGCTATCTTTAGCTAAGTTTTGGTTGACGAGTAGAACTGAATGACAAATTATAGGGCACAAAGTCTCTGCAATTTTCAAGGAAGAGCATGACAAAGAAAGGAGAACCAAAAAAAAAAAAAAATATATATATATATGGTTTGCACCAATTATAATCAGACACATTAAAAAAAAAAAACAATATCTATAGCAAAACCCAACAGCAATTAGAATCTTAGTATGTGCCAGACATAGTATTAGGTATTTTATATGCATTATCTCCTTTAATCTTCACAAGATTCCTAAAGTAGAATCCTCATTTTATGGATAAGGAAACTGAGGCAAAGAGATTATATGAATTTTCTAGAGATAAACAAGTCTTTATGTATAAAGCCAGAATTTGAACAATGGTCTGTATGAGTCAGAAAATCCTCACATGGCTATAACATGAAAAGAACCCAATCTAAAAGTAAATTCAAAAAGAGAAGGAAGTCCAAAAAGCTAATGAGTGAGTCAGTTTTGCTCAGGTTTTGTTCTGTGCCTCTAATATAACAATATCTAAATATAGATTTCCAATTTTTAAAAAATATTTTTAATAAACATGGAAACTAAATTTTGTTTCCAGTAATCAAAAGAATCCTGACCGATACAAGTGGTACTGTTCCTCACCCTGTAGGTCAGAAGTTAAACTAATAAACCCAGAAAATCAAGCCTGCTGCTGTGGAGTACAAAGGCTGCTGTGGAGTACAAAGGTTGCTGTGGATCCAGTACTTTTCCAATCCATATATTCACTCTACCACTGCATTCATTGCTCTTGGTCATATTTTAACCACCAAGAAAGCATAGTACTTCTTCCTTATTGTGTCCTACTTATTTAAATACCGTTAATGTTTTACATAATTAGAAAACAAGATAATTTTTTTTTAATTTCCAAAATGAAGGTGGGGATGAAAGAATTCAAGCACATACCAAATGTGGATATCCACAGAGAAAAGAATTATTTTAAGTGATTTTTGAAGCACCGTAATTTAGAAGTACTTTCTTTTTAGGGTTATATATCCCAAAGACAGAGGTAACTGAAAGAAGTTTTAGCAGACTTTAGTTACAATATTATTAGTAACAATACTATTGACCATGTTCTTTTGATGTAATTATAAATAAGTTAGAGGATAGAGCAAAAAATCTAGACTTAGCTTTAGAAAATAAGAATTTTAATATGAGAAATGTGATATAAAATCAAAGAAAGTTAAAGTCTTATAATCACAAATTTCAATTGTAAATAATACATATTAAAGAATATGTGTTTTTCTTCTTTTATTTTTTTCACTGCTTCTTTCCTATCTATCCACTGAGAAGTGGTGCCTTCACCTGGTAGCAGTGAATACTCTGAGTATACACATTTTAGCCTCCAAATGTAACTTCTTAACTTAAAAGCACCAGGTATTTTAAAGGAAGAATGATTTAAAGTTTGAGATAAATAATAAGAGAACCCTAGAATTTTGTCATATTAGGCATCAAAGAAGTTATCAATTACTACTAGTATCATGTCAGTATACTCATTTCACATGCTAGTGAGGTAATGCTCAAAATCCTTTAAATTAGAGTTCAATAGTACGTGAACCAAGTACTTCCAGGTGTACAAGCTAGATTTAGAAAAGGCAGGAGAACCAGAGATCAAATTGCCAACATCCACTGGATCACAGAAAAAGCAAGAGCCATCCAGAAAAACATCTACTTCTGCTTCATTGACTACACTAAGGTCTACACTAAGGCTGTGTGGATCATAATAAAGTGTGGAAAATTCTTAAAGAGATGGGAATACCAGACCACCTACTTGCCTCATGAGAAATCTGTATGCAGGTCAAGAAGCAACAGTTAGAACCAGACATGGAACAATGGACTGGTTCCCAGTTGGGAAAGGAGTATGTCAAGGCTGTATGTTGTCACCCTCCTTATTTAACTTAAATGCAGAGTATATCACATGGAAAGTCAAGCTGGATGAACACAAGCTGGAATCAAGACTGCTGGGAGAAATATTAACTACCTCATATATGCTGATGACACCACCCTAACTGCAGAAAGTGANGTTGGGAAAGGAGTATGTCAAGGCTGTATGTTGTCACCCTCCTTATTTAACTTAAATGCAGAGTATATCACATGGAAAGTCAAGCTGGATGAACACAAGCTGGAATCAAGACTGCTGGGAGAAATATTAACTACCTCATATATGCTGATGACACCACCCTAACTGCAGAAAGTGAAGAACTAAAGAGCCTCTTGAAGAAGGCAAAAGAGGAGAGTGAAAAAAATGGCTTAAAACTCAAAAAACTAAGATCATGGCATCCAGCCCCACCATGTCATGGCAAATATATTGGAGAAAAATGGAAACAGTGACAGACTTTATTTTCTTGGTTTCCAAAATCACTGTGGACAGTGACTGCAGCCACAAAATTAAAAGACACTTGCTCCTTGGAAAAAAAAGAAACAACAAACCTAGACAGCACATTAACAAGCAGAGGCATCACTTTGCCAACAAAGGACCATATGGTCAAAGCTATGATTTTTCCAGTAGTCATGTACGGATATGAGAGTTTGCCCATTAAAAAGGCTGAACGCTAAAGAATTGATGCTTTAAAAACTGTGGTGTTGAAGTAGACTACTGAGATCAAGAGAGAGAGAGATCAAGATCAAAGCAGTCATACCTATGGCTGATTCATGTGAATGTATGGCAAAAACCACCACATTATTGTAAAATAATTAGCCTCCCATTAAAATTTTTTTTTTAAAAAATGTCAGTCCTAAAGGAAATCATCCTGAATACTCATTTGGATGGAATCACCGATTCAATTGACATGAGTTTGAGCAAATTCCAGAAGATGGTGATGGACAGAGAAACCTGGCATATTGCAGTCCATGGGGTTGCAGAGTAGGACATGCCTTAGCAACTGAACCAAAACAATATCATGTCAAAGAGATTCAGGATCCAGTTTGAATAGGCTCAGCTAGGAATGTTACAGGGCTTTGCTCAACAAGAAAAATAACTGGAGTGACTTAAAATATATCTAATAATTTTAGAAACATGTAATAAATGTATTAGTTTATAATAAAACCAAGTAACAGCATGTGAAAAAAACATATTGGTCAATGTTAGCATATGCCAGAAGACAGAGTTTACCCATTTGAAAGCTGGTAAACAGAGGAACTGAGTTAAGTACTTATCCTACTTATTTTATATGAATAGTAACTTGGGATACATGAATGGAAGTTTCCAGCCAATTATTTTCAGTTCAACTATTGATGCATTCAACAAATAAAATAGCTATTGTGTACATTCCACTTATGAAGATTCTCGCCAAAAAAAAAAAAAAGCTACTGATGTAATTCCCAAATTGCAGAAATTTTTGAGAGAAAAATATGAAATAATGAGAATCAAGAATATGGGAAACTATAAAAACAACATTTTTTCTTTTTTTCTTATTACTGATTTCTTTTTTAATTTTTACTTTATTTTACTTTACAATACTGTATTGGTTTTGCCATACATTGATATGAATCCACCACTGGTGTACATGAGCTCCCAATCCTGAAACCCCTCCCACCTCCCTGCCCATATCATCTCTCTGGATCATCCTCATGCACCANCATCACTGACTCGATGGGCGTGAGTCTGAGTGAACTCCAGGAGCTGGTGATGGACAGGGAGGCCTGGCGTACTGTGACTCATGGGGTTGCAAAGAGTCAGACATGACTGAGCGACTGAACTGAACTGATAAATCTATCAATTAATAGAACATTATCAACATATTGAAGCTACTGTGTGAGGAGCTTAACTCATTTACTTCATTATTATAGCTTACTAATCATTATTCGTCCATAATTAAATACTTCTAGAATGCCACTTTTTGTCTTCTGCCAGCTATCTGGTGTGAACCTGGGGTCTTTATTGCCCAGTCGGTTCAGTGTTTGAGTAAAAAAGAGCCAGAAATGGACCAGAAGGGTGTTAGGATGGGTTGGAACTGGCAGTGTCAGTATCTGTGACCACATCTAACCAAGAAGAGAAATCCTATGGCTGCCTCAGTTCCTCCTCTGGCATCTGAAGTGAATTCCTCTTTTGCCCAACTCTGCCTGGAGCCGTTTGTGACCAGGGATTCTGGGACATGTAGTTCCACCTAAGTCAGATTGCTACAGTACAAATCTGCACAGGTTCTGTTCCTATACTTGTTTGTTGTATTGTAAACAAGAGACATTCATCATTATTTCTGCTTAGAAAATATCAGAAGAGTTATTTAAGATATCAGAATAGTTTAAAAATAGAGTTTAACTTGTTTATGTCATTATTTTGTTTTCCATTAAACCATATCTTTTATTTTCAAAGCCATGAGATGAAATGGGAGTAATGTAATCTTACCTTCTTCTGTTGAAAGAAAGAATTCTTTAATTTGATAAGTAAGTTGAACCTTGAGCTAAAAATTTTTTTTAAATTATCCAGTACAGTGCTGTCTACTGATAAATAATTTACTTTCTGGTTGAAGATCACTGCTACATTCTACTTCTTGATAAATCAAGAACCTCACTTTTAACCATGCCTAATTCCTTTTTTGTTTTTTAATTCTGGAACAAAAATACATTTTATTTTTTATTTATTTTAATTGGAGGCTAATTACAATATTGCCGTGGTTTTGCCATACATTGACATGAATCATTCATGGATGTACATGTGTCCCCCCACTCCCATCTCCCTCCCCATCCCATCCCTCTGGGTCATCCCAGTGCACCAGCCCAAAGCATCCAGTATCATGCATCGAACCTGGACTGGCAATCTGTTTAACATATGATAATATACATGTTCCAATGCTATTCTCTCAAATCATCCCACCCTCGCCTTCTCCCACAGAGTCCAAAAGACTGTTTTATACATCTGTGTTTCTTTTGCTGTCTCGCATATAGGGTTATCGTTACCATCTTTCTAAATTCTATATATATGTGTCACTATGGTGTATTGGTGTTTTTCTTTCTGGCTTACTTCACTCTGTATAATAGGCTCCAGTTTCATCCACCTCAGAACTGACTCAAATGCATTCTTTTTAATGGCTGAATAATATTCCATTGTGTATATGTACCACAGCTTTCTTATCCATTCATCTGCTGATGGACATCTAGGTTGCTTCCATGTCCTGGCTATTATAAACAGTGCTGCAATGAATATTGGGGTACACATGTCTCTTTCAGTTCTGGTTTCCTCAGCATATATGCCCAACAGTGGGATTGCTGGGTCATATGGCAGTTCTATTTCCAGTTTTTTAAGGAATCTCCACACTGTTCTCCATAGTGACTGTACTAGTTTGCATCCCCACCAACAGTGTAAGAGGGTTCCCTTTTTTCCACTCCCTCTTCAGAATTTGTTTGTAGACTTTTGGATAGCAGCCATTCTGACCGGCATGAGATGGCACGTCATTGTGGTTTTGATTTGCATTTCTCTGATAATGAGTGATGTTGAGCATCTTTTCAGGTGTTTGTTAGCCATCTGTATGTCTTTGGAGAAATGTTGGTTTAGTTCTTTGGCCCATTTTTTGATGGGTTGTTTATTTTTCTGGAATTGAGCTGCAGGAGTTGCTTGTATATTTTTGAGATTAATTCTCTTGTCAGTTGCTTCATTTGCTATTATTTTCTCCCATTCGGAAGGCTGTCTTTTCACCTTGCTTATAGTTCTCTTCGTTCTGCAAAAGCTTTTAATTTTAATTCAGTCCCATTTGTTTATTTTTGCTTTTATTAACATTACTCTGCGAGGTGGGTCATAGAGGATGCTGCTGTGATTTATGTCAGGGAGTGTTTTGCCTATATTTTCCTCTAGGAGTTTTATAGTTTCTGGTCTTACATTTAGATTGTTAATACATTTGAGTTTATTTTTGTGTGTGGTGTTAGAAAGTGTTCTAGTTTCATTATTTTACAAGTGGTTGACCAGTTTTCCCAGCACTTCTTGTTAAAGAGATTGTCTTTTCTCCATTGTATATTCTTGCCTCCTTTCTCAAAGGCAAGGTGTCCATAGGTATGTGGATTTATCTCTGGGCTTTCTANATCTTTAATCCATTTTGAGTTTATTTTTGTGTGTGGTGTTAGAAAGTGATCTAGTTTCATTCTTTTACAAGTGGTTGACCAGTTTTCCCAGCACCACTTGTTAAAGAGATTGTCTTTACTCCATTGTATATTCTTGCCTCCTTTGTCGAAGATAAGGTGTCCATAGGTGTGTGGATTTATCTCTGGGCTTTCTATTTTGTTCCATTGATCTATATTTCTGTCTTTGTGCCAGTACCATACTGTCTTGATGAGTGTGGCTTTGTAGTAGAGCCTAAAGTCAGGCAGGTTGATTCCTCCAGTTCCATTCTTTCTTAAGATTGCTCTGGCTATTCGAGGTTTTTTGTATTTCCATACAAATTGTAACATTATTTGTTCTAGTTCTGTGAAAAATACCATTGGTAGCTTGATAGGGATTGCATTGAATCTATAGATTGCTTTGGGTAGTATACTCATTTTCACTATATTGATTCTTCCAATCCATGAACATGGTATATTTCTCCATCTATTAGTGTCCTCTTTGATTTCTTTCATCAGTGTTTTATAGTTTTCTATATATAGGTCTTTTGTTTCTTTAGGTAGATATATTCCTAAGTATTTTATTTTCATTTAAATGGTGAATGGAATTGTTTCCTTAATTTCTCTTTCTATTTTCTCACTTGTATAGGAATGCAAGGGATTTCTGTGTGTTAATTTTATATCCTGCAACTTTAGTATATTCAATGGTTAGCTCTAGTAATTTTCTGGTGGAGTCTTTAGGGTTTTCTATGTAGAGGATCATGTCATCTGCAAACAGAGTTTTACTTCTTCTTTTCCCATCTGGATCCCTTTTATTTATTTTTCTGCTCTGATTGCTGTGGCAATCTTCCACAATAAGATTGCTGTGGCCAAAACTATGTTGAATAGTAGTGGTGAGAGTGGGCACCCTTGTCTTGTTCCTAACTTTAGGGGAAATTTTTTCAGTTTTTCATCATTGAGGATAATGTTTGCTGTGGCTTTGTCATATATAGCTTTTATTATGTTGAGGTATGTTCCTTCTATTCCTGCTTTCTGGAGGGTTTTTATCATAAATGGATGTTGAATTTTGTCAAAGGCCTTCTCTGCACCTATTGAGATAATCATATGGTTTTTATCTTTCAACTTGTTAATGTGGTGTATTACATTGATTGATTTTCAGATATTGCAGAATCCTTGCATCCTTGGGATAAAGCCCACTTGGTCATAATATATGATCTTTTTAATATGTTGTTGGATTCTGTTTGCTAGAATTTTGTTAAGGGTTTTTGCATCTTTTTTTCATCAGTGATATTGGCCTGTAGTTTTCTTTTTTTGTAGTATCTTTGTCTGATTTTGTTATTAGGGTGATGGTGGCCTCATAGAATGAGTTTGGAAGTTTAACTTCCTCTGCAATTTTCTGGAAGAGTTTGAGTAGGGTAGGTGTTGGCTCTTCTCTAAATTTTTTGGTAGAATTCAGCTGTGAAGCCATCTGGACCTGGGCTTTTGTTTGCTGGAATATTTCTGATTACACTTTTGATTTCTATGCTTGTGATGGGTCTGTTAAGATTTACTGTTTCTTAAAGGTTCAGTTTTGGGAAGCTATACTTTTCTAAGAATTTGTTCATTTCTTCCAAGTTGTCCATTTTATTGGCATATAATTGCTGATAGTAGTTTCTTATGATCCTTTGTATTTCTGTGTTGTCTGTTGTGATTTCTCCGTTTCCATTTATAATTTTATTGATTTGATTATTCTCCCTTTGTTTCTTGATGAGTCTGGCTAATGGTTTGTCAGTTTTATTTATCTTCTCAAAGAACCAGCTTTAAGCTTTGTTGATTTTTGCTATTGTCTCCTATGTTTCTTTTTCATTTATTTCTGCCCTAATTTTTAAGATTTCTTTTCTCCTCCTAACCCTGGGGTTCTTCATTTCTTCCTTTTCTAGTTGCTTTAGGTATAGAGTTAGGTTATTTAATTGACTTTTTTCTTCTTTCTTGAGGTAAGCCTGTATTGCTGTGAACCTTCCCCTTAGCACTGCTTTTACAGTGTGTCCCATGGGTTTTGGGTTGTTTTGTTTTCATTTTCTTTCATTTCTATGCATTTTTTATTTCTTCTGTGATTTATTGGTTATCTAGCAGCATGTTATTCAGCCTCCATATGTTGGAATTTTTAATAGTTTTTCTCCTGTAATTGAGATCTAATCTTACTGCATTGTAGTCAGAAAAGATGCTTGGAATGATTTCAATTTTTTTTTAATTTACAAGGGTAGCTTTATGGCCCAGGATATGATTTATCCTGGAAAACGTTCCCACTTGAGAAAAGGGTGAAATTCATTGTTTTGGGGTGAAATGTCCTATAGATCTCAATTAGGTCTAACTGGTCCATTGTATCATTTAAAGTTTGTGTTTCCTTGTTAATTTTCTGTTTAGTGATTTATCCATAGGTGTGAGTGGGGTATTAAAGTCTCCAACTATTATCATGTTATTGTTAATTTCCCCTTTCATACTTGTTATCATTTGCCTTACATATATTGTGGTGCTCCTGTGTTGGGTGCATATATATTTATAATTGTTGTATCTTCTTCTTGGATTGATCCTTTGATCATTATGTAGTGTCCTTCTTTGTCTCTTTTCACAGCCTTTAAAGTCTTTTTATCTGATATGAGTATTGCTACTCCTGCTTTCTTTTGATCTCCATTTGTGTGGAATATCTTTTTCCAGCCCTTCACTTTCAGTCTGTATGTGTCCCTTGTTTTGAGGTGGGTCACTTGTAGAGAACATATATAGGGGTCTTATTTTTGTATCCATTCAACCAGTCTTTGTCTTTTGGCTGGGGCACTCAGCCCATTTACATTTAAGGTAATTATTGATAAGTGTGACCCCGTTGCCATTTACTTTGTTGTTTTGGGTTCAAGTTTATACACCCTGTCTGTGTTTCCTGTCTAGAGAAGATCCTTTTGTATTTGTTGAAGAGCTGGTTTGGTGGTGCTGAATTCTCTGAGCTTTTGCTTGTCTGTAAAGCTTTTGATTTCTCCTTCATATTTGATCCTTGTCGGGTACAATCTGGGCTGTAGGTTTTTCTCTCTCATCACTTTAAATATGTCCTGCCATTCCCTCTGGCCTGAAGAGTTTCTATTGAAAGATCAGCTGTTATCCTTATGGGAATCCCCTTGTGTTTTATTTGTTGTTTTTCCCTTGCTGCTTTTAATATTTGTTCTTTGTGTTTGATCTTTGTTAATTTGATTAATATGCATCTTGGAGTGTTTTACCTTGGGTTTATCCTGTTTGGGCCTCTCTGGATTTCTTGGACTTGGGTGACTATTTCCTTCCCCATTTTAGGGAAGTTTTCAACTATTATCTCTTCAAATCTTTTCTATGGTCTTTCTTTTTGTCTTCTTCTGGGACTCCTATGATTCAAATGTTGGGGCGTTTAACATTGTCCCAGAGGTCTCTGAGGTTGTCCTCGTTTCTTTTAATTCTTTTGAGTTTTGAGATGTCTGTGGGTTTGGTGTGACTTTGGGCAGCCTGTATATTGAAGCTCAGGGCTATGTTTCTGCGTTGCTGGAGAATTTGCCTGGTATGTCTTGCTCTGGAACTTGTTGGCTCTTGGGTGATGCTTGCTTTCAGTGTAGGTATGGAGGATTTTGGATGAGCTCTTATCAATTAATGTTCTCTGGAGTCAGGGGTTCTCTGGTGTTCTCAGGTTTTGGACTTAAGCCTCCTGCCTCTGGTTTTCAGTCTTATTATTACAGTAGCCTCAAGACTTCACCATCTATACAGCACCAACGATGAAACATCTAGATTAATGATGAAAAGCTTCCCACAGTGAGGGACACCTGGAGAGGTTCACAGAGTTACATGGAGAAGAGAAGAGGAAGGAGGGAGGTAGAGGTGACCAGGAGGAGAAGAGGGAGAAGCGAAAGGAGAGAGACAGGTCCAGCCAGTAATCAGTTCCCTAAGTGTTCTCCACAGTCTGGAACACACAAAGAGATTCAGAGTTTGGTAAAGAAGAGAAGGGCAAGGGAGGAGAAAAAGGCGACCTGGTGGAGAAAAAGGAGAGTCAAAAGGGGGAGAGAGCAATCAAGCCAGTAATCACACTCCCAAGTTAAAATGGGTACTGAAGACTGGGTTCTTAAAGGTACAAAATTGATAACAAATACCAAAAAGCAAAGATTAAAAATCTAGAGTAGTGGTTAGATTCTCAAAAATACAATATTTAAAAAAAAGTCACAAAAATTATAAAATATATATATGAAGTTTGCTTTTATAAAAATGAAAAGTAATAGAGGACTTAAATTTTTTTTTCATTTTTAAAAAATTTAAAAAGTGATAATAATAAAAGTATATCTAGGAACTTCTCTGGAGCTGTTGCAGGCAGTATGTGGTTAGTTCAGTTTCAGATAGTTCCTTGATCTGGCTTATACTTCTCAAGATCTATAGGCCCCTTCCAGTGTAGTTGGTGCTAACTAGAGGTTTTAATCTGTTGCACCTGTCACTTGCAAAACAGTTCCCTCTGTTTATTTTAGCTTCTTCTGTTTGCTGGTCTCTTCAGTGTCTAATTTCTGCCCTGACACAAGGGAGCGAAGGTGGTCACTTATTTGGGCTCACTTGTTCAGGCATGCTGTGGGGAGGGAGAAGTACTGCAAACAAATATCACTGGCATGTGGGCAGTGCTCGCAGTGCCTGGGCCACACTGGGCGCTCCCGCTCATGGCACATGTGCTTTCCCAGTCCACACTTCTCAGGCTCTAGGTTGCTCTGCCAGGAACTGTCTGAGGCGGGCCCTGGGTTGTATGCACTTCCCAGGTCTAAGCCGCTCAGGTTCAGGTTCTCGGGTACTCTGCAAAGGCGCAGACTCAGTTGGGTCTGTGTTTTGCGCCCTTCCCAGGTCCGAGCAGCTCAGGTGACCAGGTGCTTGGTGAGTGCAGTCTCCCCACGTGGGGAGTGCATCTTATCACTTCCCTGGTCCCAGCAGCTCGGTTTCCTGGGTGGCAGTGGCTGTGCCCATCTCAGATGCCCCGTGTGGTTCTTCTGGGGAGCTGATCTCTGGCTGCGACCCTCCTGGTGGATGTCAACTGCCCAGAATCCCAATAAGTCTTGGTTAGCAACTGGGAGCCTGCTTGCAGTTTGGTAGAGGATGCTAGCGCTTTTCACAGAATAGTTTTCTCTCTCTCTCTGGCTATCCCACAGTTTGGGTTGCTATCTCACGTTAGTTTTCTCAGATTGCCCTCAGAGCATTCAGGCCTGGTCCTTACCCTAAACGATGCAGCCCACGCCTGCCTGTTCAGCCCCCGCCTGCCTGTTCAGCCCCCGCTTGGCGGATGCACTGGGAGTTGCCCTTAGGCACATAATCTATGGGTTTTATTTATTTATTTTTCCTCCCAGTTATGTTGCCCTCTGAGATTCCAAAACTCCCCACAGACCCGCTGGTGAGAGTGTTTCCTGGTGTTTGGAAACTTCTCTTTTAAGACTCCCTTCCCAGGATGGATTTTCATCCCTACCTCTTTTGTCTCTTTTTTTATCTTTCATATTTTGTACTACCTCCTTTCAAAGACAATGGGCTGCCTTTCTCGGTGCCTGATGTCCTCTGCCAGCATTCAGAAGTTGTTTTGTGGAATTTTCTCAGCGTTCAAAATTTTTTTGATGAATTTGTGGGGGAGAAAGTGGTCTCCCCGTCCTGTTCCTCCGCCATCTTAGGACCGCCCCTGTATTACACATTTTACTGCGTCTTATACTTTTGATTTGGGGGTAAAACCTCTAGTGGGTGAAAAATCAGAATATCAGAACGTGAAATAATTGTTATCATCTAGAGGAGAAGTCAATGGCACCCCACTCCAGTACTCTTGCCTGGAGAATCCCATGGTCGGAGGAGCCTGGTGGGCTGCAGTCCATGGGGTCACGAAGGGTCGGACACGACTGAGTGACTTCACTTTCACTTTTCATTTTCATGTATTAGAGAAGGAAATGGCAACCCACTCCAGTGTTCTTGCCTGGAGAATCCCAGGGACGGCGGAGCCTGGGGGGCTGACGTCTATGCGGTCGCACAGAATGGGACCCAACTGAAGCAACTTAGCAGCAGCAGAGGGTTCCAGCCTAAATTGAATTTAAGAATCTGGGTGGTTGCAATGAACTAGGAAATTGATAGTCTGAAATAGGCAGAAATTGGTTTGCATTAGGACTGCAATTGTGTGGAATAGGGCACCTTTGACTAGAGAGTTTCCTGATCCTCATCTGTGGGCCATGAGTGATTAAGAAGAAGCTGAAGAAGCTCTTTCCGTAGGCAGACCCAAGTAGTGCTGTTTGTGGTCTAAGTGATCAAGTGAGAAAATGTGGAGAAGGATCTTCTCTGCAGACATGGTATGCTTCTGGTGCACTGAAGCCGTAGCAGGAAGTTGTGTCATCTGGGCTCGTTGATGGCATTATAGTCTCAGTACTTCAGGGGTTCTCAGAGAGCACAGCCAACCTGTTCTCACTGAGGTATCATGGAGACGCAGGCAGGGGTGAGGTGTAGTCCCCAAGTTGATCTTTCTGGGCAGCAGACATCGAAAAAGATCCGGATGAAGATGAAAGAAGCACAAGACACATCTCTAGTGATACCCAGAAATTACTGTATTTGCTACATGTAGAAATAGGTTTTTAAAATGTATTGTTGTTTTTGTATGATTTGTACTCCCAAACTGGTGAAGTCTAGTGATGTTGAGGTTATATTAAGAGGGATATTTTTCTTATAGTACATTAAATCAAATAAATAGTTTAATAGAAAATTAAAGGGAAAAATAAGCTCCCTTTTACCTGTGCCCATTCATCACACAACCCTGTGAATAGTTCTTACTATAGGCATACCTCAGAGATGCTGCAGGATCGGTTCCAGACACCACAAGAAAGTGAAGATCACAGTCAAATGAGTCGCAATTTTTTTTGGCTTCCCAGTGCATATAAAACTTATGTTTATACTGTACTGTAGTCTATTACATGTGCAATAGCATCATGTGTAAAAAACAATGTACACATCTTAATTAAAAAATAATGCTGTTGGGACAATGTGACACAGTCTTGCCACAAACCTTCAATTTTTGAAAGACATGATACATGCAAAGTGCAATAAAGTGAAGCGCAGTGGAATGAGGCATGCCCGTATTTTCGCTTTATGATGAGAAATGGGTTTGCAGAGGTTCAATGATACACTCAGTGTCTCTCACCTAGAAGGAGCAAAGCTAGACCTGCCTGACTACAAATATGTCCACTTCCACACTCTCAGCTTTCTGAAAACTACCAAAAGGAACTAACTCTATTCTAGATTGTTTGTCAGCTTCCTCATGTGTGACTTTGATATAGGTAAAAAAAAAGTCTAAGTTTAAAATCAAGGGTCACTTGTATCATCTATAAGACTGTTTTCCAGGTCCTCCTCTCAGACGTTTCTATCAGGCTTCATGTGAAAAACTTGGAATGAGGCAGGACAGAAGTGAAACCTCTTGCCCTGCCTGTGAAACTCTGTTACTTCTCACTGGGAATATGTCTGGATGCAGTTACATTTTCTTTGACAAAATATTGACCTAGTTGTTAAGAAGACAAGTCCAGAGTGTATTTATGTTTTTCGAGGCTTTCTATATATTATGTTTTTCGAGGCTTTCTATCTATATATTTCTATATATTGCTTTCTATATATATTTCTATTAAGGAATTCCCTCACCTGCCCACGAGACAACACTTGTAAGGCAGAGGTTTGGATTAACCATTCTCCATTTGGTTGTTCTTTCCTCCCTTAGTGATGGGAGTTCTGTCACTCCATGCCATGTAACGACATCTGGAGAAGGTCCCCTACAGGTCAACAGTAAAGCACAGTTTTAGATTTCCCTGTAAATTTCCTAAGAAAATTATGTGGTGGAGACCCTAGTCTGTTTTCTTCTATTCTCACATCTAATTGTATTGTTCAGACTTCCTAGGAAACATACACAAGTTGACATCTGTCAGAAAGAGCAGAGAAAATATAGAGATAATTTTATAGTGTACATGAAAAGGATTTTTAAAAAACTAGCATCAGTAAATGTAAAAGAAATGTGATGTTTCAGCTCAGGGTTTTAGGAGAAGTTAAATAGCAATTGGAACATAGTATGTGTACATATGCTCTAAGTTGTACATGGAAACGACCTCTCTATGTCCTGCATTTAGTTGCTTAACTCACTTTCAGTGCTTTTTATGTGCTTGGAAGGATTTAGATGCTATTGGCTGGACCATGATGCTGGTTAATCCAGGGCAGAAATTCAATCTAATTTTGTTTATAATCCAAATAGTTTTAATACTATACCCTCTAAAACTAAGCTCAAAGAAAACATGTATATTTACTGCTATATTGCTAATACCTAATCACTTTTAGCACATTTGCATTTTGCTGATAATGTACAATACCATCTGGTCAAAAGATTAGAAAAAAGGAAAAGCAATCATACTTGGTGAAATCTCTGGCTTTTGGTAGCCATGGGACCCTGGACAAGTCCCCTAAACCCTCTAACCCTCATTTCTTCATTTATAAATGGAGATAATAAATCCTACTTTATGTGTTAATGTGATGATTAAGGGAAATGATGTACTGAAAGCATTTAGCACAATGTCTAGAGCTCCAAACATAATAAAAATAGCCACAATTTATTGAATTCTTACTTTGTACTAAGCACTGTGCTAAGCATTTTTCAACCACTATTGAACCTCACTGTAACCTTGTATATGATAGATATTATATTATCGCCTATTATAGATCAGGAAACTGATGTTCAGGGGATTAATGAAACTTGCTTAAGGTCACATGGTATATTTCTTAAGATTATTTTACTTGAAAGAACAGAAAAACCAACTCAACCTCAATCAAGAAAATTTATTCTCTCAACCAGCAAGCCCAGAAGTGCACTAGCTCTGGACACAATTCAGTCCAGAGGATCATGATATCAGCAGAGCAATGGCTCTTTGTGATTTTTCTCAGCTCTGGCTTCTCTCTCCTCTGATGATAATTAAGATGGCTGTAGGCAGCCACCAGGTTTACTTCACATCTAGGTGGGAAGAGGGACTCACTTTGCAACTTTTGAAACAAACCCTTCATTTCTAAGTGCAGCTTCTAAAGAGCATCCCAGAAGCAGTCACCATCACCATGGTAGAGGATGGGATTGTCCTGACTGGCAGGAGCCAAGGATGGGTACAGTCAACAGCACCCAAACAGAGCTCTTTGACACGGTGGGGGACATGCAACTGAAGGGTCTGTTGAGTGATGAATAAAGAAACTTGTTACCTTTGCCTCTTTGAGCAAGTAAGGAAACGTGATCCTTTGAAGATTTATCTGAAATGATATTTAATCTGGACAAAAACACTGTAGCAAAATTTTATGTTGATATGATAGTGGATTTGTGTTGAAACGTTTGCTTTATCATTTATAATATATACATATACTTTTTTTTTTTTTTTGCCTAACCTGAATTATATCCTCAAAATCAATCTATGAGATTGGAAGGACAAGTGAGTTTTGCTCATAAGGGATAAAACTAAAGCTTGAAGGAGTTAGACAAGTTATCCAAGTGAATGGCTGAACTGAGATCAGAAGGAAAAGATTTGTTGATTTATAATCCTGTGCTCCTTCAACAGTAACACCACACTGTAACTCTACTCTCTTTGGAGAAGCAGGCCTTACCTCCATTTTTTATCTCAAAACTGAAGCTCAAAGATACTAAGCAACTGTGTGCCCAGCACTGCTCAGCAAGTAATGGCAGAACTGAGATTCAACTTCATCTTCTGATTCCAGAGTCTGTGCTCCTCATCCATTTACTGCTTCAGCTGGCAAATCTCATAAAGGAAGTGGAAACGCACAGGGTTCCTTTCCTTTCACTCCTCACTTGTGAACAACAGGGCCAATACCTTCTCTTCACTTTCTTAAAAGCACTCATTTTAATGTTCTATGGCATGTGGTAAAAATATCTATTTTAAGCATGTTCATATACATGAAGATAAAATTCCTGGTAATTTTTCTATTATATAACATGTTTTTTAAAAAATTGAAATACACTTGATTTACAATGCTGTGTTAATTCTGCTGTACAGCAAAGAGATCAGTTTTATATATATGTATACACACACACATATATATATACGCACAGAAATTCTTTTTTATATGCATCAACATTATGGTTTATCTCAGGATATTGAATATAGTTCCATGTGCTGTACAATAGGACCTTGTTTATCCATCATGAGTGTAGTAGTTTGCATCTTTCAACTCCAAGTTCCCAGTCCATCCCTCCCCCATCTCTCTTCTCCTTGGCAGCCATAAGTCTGCTCTTTATGTCTGTGAATCTGTTTCTCTTCCATAGATTGGTTCATTTGTGTCATCTTTTAGGTTCCATATATGAGGATATCATATGATATTTGTCTTTTTCTGATTTAATTCACTTAGAATGAAAATCTCATTGCATCCATGTTGCTGCAAATGGCATTATTTTGTTCTCCCCGTGTCCAGGTCAGCGGTGGCGGCTGGCAGGAGCCACCCTGCGTCCGAGGCCAGGGACGACGGCCAGGAGGAGCAACCTAACGTCCAAGGAGCTGTGGCTGCGCGGGCTCAGGAGGGCCTAGAGGAGCTATCCCACGTTGAAGGTCAGGAAGGGCGGTGGTGTGGAGATACCCCTCATCCAAGGTAAGGGGCAGCGGCTATGCTTTGCAGGAACAGCCGTGAAGAGATACCCCACGCCCAAGGTAAGAAAACCTAAGTAAGATGGTAGGTGTTGCAAGAGGGCATCAGAGGGCAGACACACCGAAACCATACTGACAGAAAACTAGGCAATCTAATCACACAAGGACCACAGCCTTGTCTAACTCAATGAAACTAAGCCATGCCCGCGGGGCAACTCAAGACGGGTGGGTCATGGTGGAGACTGACAGAATCTGGTCCGCTGGAGAAGGGAATGGCAAACCACATAAGTATTCTTGCCTTTAGAACCCCATGAACAGTATGTAAAGGCAAAATGATAGGATACTGAAAGATTAACTCCCCAGGTCAGTAGGTGCCCAATATGCTACTGGAGATCAGTGGAGAAATAACTCNAGTGAAGGGCTGGAAAAAGATATTCCACACAAATAGAGACCAAATGAAAGCAGGAGTAACAATACTTATATCCAATAAAATAGACTTTAAAACAAAGGCTGTGAAAAGAGACAAAGAAGGCTACTACATAATGATCAAAGGATCAATCCAAGAAGAAGATATAACAATTTTTTATTTTTAAAATTGTTTCTTCAACAAATACATTAGAAGAAAAAGGTAAGAGATGGAAAGAGAACCTAAAGATTAAGGAAATTAAAAGACTTATCAATCAATTAAAAACTTATAGACCTAAGTTTTATTTTTGGAACCATTCAAGAAAAGCAGAAAATAAGACAGACACAGGGACACAGAGCTTCTGAGACAATTGAGAACATTTGAATAGTTTAGTCATTATTATTAATATTTGTATCTACTTGGACATGATAATATTATAGGAGTTATATATTTAAAGAACATTTTTAGAGATATATTCTGTCATATTTATGACTGAAATGACATGGCAGGGTTTGATTAAAAATCACACACAAAAAAGAAACAAGATTGGCCATGAGATGTCTCATAAAAAAGAAAAAAAAAGAGAATTGTTCTTTTTTTATCATCTACAATAAGTACTGAGATGATGTGATCTTTCTATCTTTGTAGAATTCCTCTGTGAATCATCTGGGTCTGTGGCTCCTTTCATGAGGCAAAGGAGGGATATGGTTTTAAGTATACACCTTTTGAGGCTAGACATAAATTTGATTGGGTCCTGCTACCTCCCAACTTAAATTCACTTAGCCTAAATTCAACATTAAAATGAAATCTTGCCTAGAATCCAGTATGTTCCTTCTCATTGTCTAGAACATTTACATATGATGTTTGTTCTGTTTAGAGTTCCATTCCATCTCTTTTTCCTAGTTAACTCTTACTGATCCTCCTTATGTCAAAGCCATCATCATTTCTTGAGGAAATCCATTCCTTTTCCTTCCTAGCCAGTTCAAGTTCCTTCATTACCTTTTCCTGTACAATTATACAATTCTCCTTTGTAGTTCTGATCACAACTGCAAGTTCACATTCGTTAGCTGATGTTTGGTTCATACCTCCCCATTAGACTGTAAGCTCGATGACATCAAGGAAAAGTGTCTATGTTCAGCATTGATTATCCCTGGCAGATAACATGATATGTATACAGTAAATATTACTTGAATAGATAAATGAACTGGCAAATGAATCATGAGTCAAGTGCTTAGCATAGTATCTGACTTAGAGCCAACACTCAGTAACCACTGGTTACTGTTACACTTGCTGTTACTGTTTTTTGGTATTAGACTTCTGTAGTAGTTGAAAAGAAAGAGATAGGGAGGTTAAGAAAAATATAGAGTGTTAAATGTAGGGTATCAAATATAGGATGATAAGGTTTAGAGCAGTTCTCCAAGCTAAGTAGAGAATAAGAAATTTATAAGGTAGCTGAACAGAAACCCAACTGTATCATCTGTTCAACCTGGACCCATGGGTTGAAGGGTCTCTAGCCTGAGTCACAGACATGGGATCTATATTTAAGATATTCTCTAAAATTCAAGCTTCTCTGGTCAGAAGTTTAGGCAGAATGGGGTTGGAAAAGGTAGAGGGTTCTTTCGTCACCTTTCCATGTGCTGAGAAGAATAGTTTCCTCTAAGTTCTCCGTGAGTCTGTTGAGTTGGTTCTCACTGTGTTGAGCTCAGTGGGTTTAGAAACAATGATATGTTATCATAACATGCTGACCACAAAAGAGCAAACTGTCAGGCTGGCTTTTGGTTTCACAAGTCTTGTGATATGGAAGTATATGAAATGAATAGATTGATCCAGTTTTGCCATGATTATTAATTTGCTAAATTCACCCCCTGCTTTTTGAGACAAAGAGGGAATAAAAAATAATGAATGTCATTTCTGTAGGCTGTTGAGAAAAGTACCCCTATTCTACCTGCTAGAAGTTTGTTTTAATTATGTAAGTTGGAGATGACTTGTAAATGTTTTATAAAACATCTAAGGCAGTGTTCTTAAATTTTTCAGGTTATAGTACTCTCTGAGATTCCAAAGATAAAAGCAGATCCTTCTCTGAAAAATTCTAATACAAATATCAAGTTTCCACAATCTGCTTCAGGATTTTCATGGAGTTCCTGGATCTTAAGCAGAGATTCTAGGGCAGGAACAATTACTATGGAGACATGGCCATGTGTCTGTGTTCTGTAGATTAAATCTAGCTTTGCAGAGTGTGATGGTTTCTCATGTTTGCTAAATCCCTTGATTAATGATCAACGTTCACTGAAAAACAAACAAAAAAAAAACAGGGGGAAAAAACCACTTAAACATACTACTGAGTTAAAATTTATATCATTTGGATTAAACTGATCATTTTAACTCCTTCCAACAGTAAAAACAAGCTATATCTATATGTATTGGTGTGTACATGCTGAGCCACTCAGTTGTGTCCACTTCTTTGCAAACCCATGGACTTTTTTTTGCATGGAATTTTCCAGGCAAGAATTCTAGAGTGGGTTGCCATTTCCAACTCCAATATGTATCAGTAGAAGTTTCAAAATCATTTAGGTTAAAAAAACCCTGATACATATTGTTAATGTTATTTATATTAAATACAAAGTATATGTATTCATATTTTTGGATAATCAAATAGGTAGCAGAAAAATAATAAAATATTCATGGAGACTGTAAATGTTCAAATTCATGATAATGTTTATTTCTGGGCGGAGAGGGAGGGAAATGAATGTAAGTAGAATATAGGAAATTTTAACTGTAAAGTTTTCTTCATAAAAGTGGAGAAAGAGAACTAGAGTATATGCAATATTAAAACTTGAAAAATGTTAGCTGGTGAGTTCAAAGTGGTTCATTATATTATTCTTCCTTAGTGTTCATATAAGTATATCAAAATAAAGATTCGAAAAATGAAAATAACCTAGCTCACAAGGATGTCATTAAAAACAAATGACCACGTAAGCAAAAATGCCTTGGAAAATGCAAATGATACACGAAGGGGATACAGGTATCCCCCCCTAGCTAAATTCATCTCATTAAAATTCAACCCAACAAATATTGATTAAGCACAGTAAGATTCCATCAGACAGAAGGACCAAATTGATATAATGATCACAGACTCAAGATTCTATGGAGTCTTACTATTTACCCTGCTCAGCAGATTTCAGACAGGGATATAAATAGAGGTGAAGGCACTGTTTAATCTGTCAGTCATCCTGTTTAATTAGGCATTCATCCTGCTTCAACCAGAAGAGCATTCTTTATGTTTTACACACACACACACATACACACAGATATATTTCATGAAATAATACATTGTTGAAACTGAAACTCCAGTACTTGGGCCACCTGATGTGAAGAACTGACTCACTGGAAAGGACCCTGATGCTGGGAAAGACTGAAGGCAGGAAGAGGAGCGGAAAAGAGGGGATGAGATGGTTGGATGGCATCACTGACTCGATGGACATGAGTTTGAACAGGCTCTGGGAGTCAGTGATGGAGAGGGAAGTCTGGTGTGCTGCAGTCCATGGGGTTGCAAAGAGTTGGACATGACTGAGCAAATGAACTGAACTGAATATTAATTCACTGCTATAAAGTTACTAAAAATAGTTGATCTGATCTTATCACTTCTCAAGGGCTCCAGTACTATGATGGAAACTTGTCACTTTTGCTACTGACCTCTTATTTCTTCTCATACCACTAGAGACTTGATTTTGCTTCATAGAATACACTTCACATACTGGATACTGTCTGCCAAGATCGCAGTAAAGATAACTCTGGGTAGGAGAAGCAGTATCCAGATCTGGGCTATGACGAAGTCATGATGAAGGTCAGGGGACTTACACCAAATCTCAGCCAGTGCAGAGAACTACATGAACGCTAGACAGAAAGGATTTGTTATTTTCATTAAATTCAGAACTGATCTATAGCATGTAAATCTGACTTTTCTAGAAGCCATCTTGCCTGTATGAGGGGCCAGGACTTTCCTGGGGCAATGGAGCTGACTGATGAAAACATATAGATCCATCATAGAAGAGAGCAGAGTCAGGACATAGCTAGACACTAGGTCCTGTGATATTAATCAAACCCCTGGATGCTGCTAGGATTTTACTCTTTAGCCACCTGAAATAATAAATTCTCTCTCTCTTTGAAGTTGACTGAAGAGTTTTGATTTTTTGTTGTTGTTGCTATTTTTCACTTGAAACTGAAAGATATCCAAATCAAGTAGTTCTCAATGTTGTCATACATCCAAATGCCCCCAAGAGACTGAGAATTTATAGCCATATGTGAGCTACAGCCTTGGGCTGACGTTAGAAAGCTCCTATGTGTAATTAAAATTTGTCTCCTATGCTATACCCATTTCTCCTATCCTTTCATTTGGAGTCAGATGTCTGTTTCTTCACATAGGCACATAGATATCTGGGTATAATACGATCCCTCCTCCTCACCCATTCCATCTTCTTCACCCACTCTCTGCCCATCCCCTGCCTAAAGTTTCTTACACACTGAGATTTCAAACCTAAACTTTGCGCTTGTCTAATCCATAAAATATTTTAATAAAGGCATCTAAAAATCACTAGATTTGTTATTATGAACAATTGTTGGAATTAACATTAAATTATTTTTAGGTGTCTGTGCACAAGTTGAACTTTTTTCTTTTTCATTTCTGAAGCTGCCTATGAAATGTAAACACTTGAATGGAGAATGATTAATACATTCCATTTACACAGAATAGTGTAGGCTCATGTATCCCAAAACAACATGGAAACAGCTGTCAAACCTACTCACTTCATTTTTCATGGAATGGGAACAGCTGCTAAATGTCTCATAAACATCTAGGGCAAGACATAAAGAAGTTGCAAGGGAAACCCTTTCAAAGCAGGAAGTATATGCTTCAAACCCTTGAAAAAATAATCATAAACAGTGGTAAAATCAGTAAGATGTTAAAATTTGTGCATGGGTTCCACAGAATACAGGAGACTTTCACAAAGTCAGAAAGAGACAGGAATGAATCTCAGGTCTTCAGACATTTATATCCCTTCTGTTTTGATTATGTCAATTTCACTCAACAGCATATGACCAACTGTCAATTAAATTAGATAGCAAGTGCACTGGATTGCAGATGCATTGGATTTGGAAGAAAGAAATAATCACAATCAGGGATTCCCCCCTCCCCCCAATTCCCAATATAAGAGGCAGACTTGATAAGCAATCTGTGAGTTTGTCAATGGCTGAGATTTAGCCAGGAATTTCACCTTCATTCTGCCTAAATTTCTCATCTAAATGTAATCTAATTCAAATGAAATTCTATGAAACAAGCAAATGAGTCAAGGTGTTCAAGTTTTCATGAAGATACATATTTACCGAACATTTTAGACAAAGCACTGTGTTGAATATGTTGTATATGTCGTGAAGGCAGAAGGTGTGGAGGTGGGTGGGAAATAGATGGTGCCTTCTCTCAAGAAGTTTACAAACTCTGAGGAAGTCCCTAAGATATATATTTTTCAGTGTAAACTAACAATAAGTGTAGTACTATGTTTACCTTATCCTCCCTACTACAGTCGTGGGGAACATTCTTTGTCTCTAGAACAGAGTAGGCCACACTGACCTGAATGGGTAAATACTATGTTTGGACGAACATTTGAAAATCTTGAATTATGACCTTAAATGTCTTATCTCTTTCTCCCTTTAGTTTTTCAAAGACTCAGTTCAGTTCAGTCGCTCAGTCATGTCCGACTCTTTGTGACCCCATGAATCGCAGCACACCAGGCCTCCCTGTCTATCACCAACTCCCGTAGTTCACTCAGACTCACCTCCATCGAGTTAGTGAAGCCATCTAGCCATCTCATCCTCCGTTGTCCCCTTCTCCTCCTGTCCCCAATCCCTCCCAGCATCAGAGTCTTTTCCAATGAGTCAACTCTTTTCAAAGACTACTCATCTTCAAAATCTATCCTAATTCTGTTCAGTTCAGTTGCTCAGTTGTATTCAACTCTTTGTGACCCCACAGACTGCAGCATGCCAAGCTTGCCTGTCTATCACCAACTCCCGGAACTTACTCAAATTCATGTCCATCAAGTTAGTGATGCCATCCAACCATCTCATCCTCTGTCGTCCATTTTGCCTCCTGCCTTTCATCTTTCCCAGCATCAGGGTCTTTTCCAATGAGTCAGTTCTCATCAGGTGGCCAAATATTGGAGTCTTCTCCAACATCACAGTTCAAAAGCATCCATTCTTTGGCACTCAGCTTTCATTACAGTCCAATTCTCACATCCATACACGACTACTGGAAAAACCATAGCTTTGAATAGACAGACCTCTTGTCGGCAAAGTAGACAGATTCTTGGGCTGGACAAGAGGTCTGTTTTTTTGCTTTTTTTAATATGCTGTCTGCTTTTTAATATGCTGCCTAATCCTGTGTTCATCTACAAAACTTTCTTTGAAGTCTCCTGCACTGACGTTAACCTTTCTCTGAGTCGTTATAACATACGATTAGCAAAGTTTTCGGATGCTTAAACATACGCTGCCTAATATAGTTACTGAACTGATTTCTATGTCGATTCCTGGGTCAGGAAGATCCACTGGAGAAGTGATAGGCTACTCACTCCAGTATTCTTGGGCTTCCCCTGTGGCTCAGCTGGTAAAGAATCTGCCTGCAATGTGGGAGACCTGTGTTCGATCCCTGGGTTGGGAAGATCCCCTGAAGAAGTGAAAGGTTATCCACTCCAGTATTCTGGCCTGGAGAAGTCCATGGAGTTGCAAAGAGTCAAACTCGAATGAGCGACTTTCACTTTCACTTTTCTATGTCATGGCTTAGTTCCCCAGCTGGACTGAGGACCTGAGCAATATACTTTACCTTTTCCTTAGTTCCTAGAATAGCACAATTAAAGTGTTTCATGTAACTCAAATGAATAAATGAACTAATGCCAGTTCCCTTTGATCCTCCATGGCTAATCAAGATTACTCCAAAAAACTTTTCCTGCTACCCATCTAAACCCAGTCAGGCTTAAATTACTTGAAGATGTACCTTCAGGTACAGCACTGATTTTTATTTTAATTGTACCACAGTTTCTCTAAATGAAGAAAATCCCTTGGTTTACCAACTTAACCCACTACTAGCCTTTGGGATGTGTGTGGAGGGATAAAATTTGGTGATAAATCATAAGAATCAAAATAGTCATAAGGGTATAAGATTGTTTATCATGAAAGCACAAAATAACCCAAAGAAATCTAACCTAATAGAAGTGCAGCAATTGAAAACTACAGCCAGCTCATCAAGGATCTTACTGGAAAAAGCAAGAAACTCTGGTGTGTGGAGGGAATGAAAGAGATTTTCAATGTTGTTAATGAATGTGTAGAGTCCCTGGTTAAAAACATATATATTTAGAGCTCAGTCAAAAATATGTGATAGTCTAAGTACCTGAGGAAGAAGAAGAGGACGAAACT
>SJYA01001070.1:366406-391063 GCA_006410615.1 Neotragus moschatus | reverse complement strand
AGAGGACGAAACTTTAATGATTCTTAATGGAACCTTGGTAGGCTACTAGGAAGACTTCATAAATAAATAAATAAATATATATATATATATATATATGGACTTCCCTAGTGGCTCAGACTGTAAAGAAACTGCCTGCAATGTGAAAGATTTGTGTTCAATCCCTGGTTTGGGAAAATCCCCTGGAGAAGCAAATGGCAACCAACTACAGTATTCTTGCCTGGAGAATTCCATAAACAGAGGAGCTTGGTGGGCTACAGTCCACGGGGTTGCAAAGAGTTGGACATGACTGAGTAATTAATACTTTCACTCATATATATATATATATAGAAGTCAAATGTATATTTAAGTCTATATAGGCACCAGAGTAACCACTTGCTTGAGTTATCTTAACAGGTGCTCCTGATAAGGAACATGAAACTAACAAGCTACTACCAAACAGAATTTGGGAAAGGTCAAAGGAGAGAGAAGACACCAATCCATATGTCCTACCTACCTCCTAGAACATTTTCCGGAATCTATCTTGGCTGAGCAATACACACAGCACCAGGACCCCAAGTGAGAATGATAGGCTAGAGATAACCAGTCTAACAAAGCTATGGTTTTTCCAGTGGTCATGTATGGATGTGAGAGTTGGACTGTGCAGAAAGCTGAGCACCAAAGAATTGATGTTTTGAACTGTGGTGTTGGAGAAGACTCTTGAGAGTCCCTTGGACTGCAAGGAGATCCAACCAGTCCATTCTGGAGGAGATCAGCCCTGGGATTTCTTTGGCAGGAATGATGCTAAAGCTGAAACTCCAGTACTTTGGCCACCTCATGCGAAGGGTTGACTCATTGGAAAAGACTCTGATGCTGGGAGGGATTGGGGACAGGAGGAGAAGGGGACGACAGAGGATGAGATGGCTGGATGGCATCACCGACTCGATGGACGTGAGTCTGAGTGAACTTTGGGAGATGGTGATGGACAGGGATGCCTGGCGTACTGCAATTCATGGGGTCGCAAAGAGTTGGACAAGACTGAGCAACTGAACAGAACTGAACTTGGAAATTAACCCCATCACCATAAAACCTGAGACTGTAAGCCACGTGGCAGAGCAGTTCTGTTGGGTTCCCTTACTGTGCTGCTCTCCATCCAGGCACCCCTTCCCAATAAAGTCTCTTGCTTTGTTAGTTTGTGTGTCTCCTCAGACTATTTATGAACGTTACACAAGAGACAACTCTCAAGCCCTGAAAGGGGTCCTCCTTCCTGCGACAATACTGCATGGCTATCATAAAAATAAAAGAAAGAGCTTCCATGTTTGATCACTTAGGTCCCTTTTAATACCTTCTTAGCCGGTGGGGCATCCACCCTGACAATCTTCTCTTCAGTTCAGTTCAGTCGTTCAGTTGTATCTGACTCTTTGCGACCCCATGAATCGCAGCACACAAGGCTTCCCTGTCCATCACCACTCCTGGAGTTCACTCAGACTCACGTCCATCGAGTCAGTGATGCCATCCAGCCATCTCATCCTCTGTCGTCCCCTTCTCCTCCTGCCCCCAATCCCTCCCAGCATCAGAGTCTTTTCCAATGAGTCAACTCTTTGCATGACGTGGCCAAAGTACTGGAGTTTCAGTTTCAGCATCATTTTTCCAATGTACACCGAGGGCTGATCTCCTTTAGAATGGACTGGTTGGATCTCCTTGCAGTCCAAGGGACTCTCAAGAGTCTTCTCCAACACCACGGTTCAAAAGCATCAATTCTTCGGCTCTCAGCTTTCTTCACAGTCCAACTCTCGTATCCATACATGACAGCTGGAAAATCTTCTCTTAGGCAGAGGTAATTTTTAAAGAAGTCATCAGGCAAAATCAATGTTCCTGAACTGTCCTCAGAGGAAGCACCTTAAGGAAGAATTTTTGTCTTTGTTTTTGTTATTGTTCTCTTTAGTCTCCAACAAAATTAGCATCTGTTAACTGAAATAGAGTAAGAAAGAATAATACAATAGGGTCCAATTACACCCCGAAGCTGAAGCACAGCCAGATGAATGCTAATTCAGTTATTAAATAGCAGCCTATTTATTCTAAATGAGTGACTGGATCTTGTACAAGTGGCAGGTCTTTGCAGATTCTCAATTATTAGTAAGCACATCCTTGGCTATAGGACAATGTCATTTCTATCTATCAGGAAAAAGAGAGTCGATAATGTGGCTGATCTGAAATCTTGTAGCACAGAAAGTCTTCACCAGCCTTCTTTTCAATTTATGTTCTAGTCGTGTCTCTCTGTGACCCCATGGACTGTAGCCTGCCAGGCTCCTCTTTGTCCATGGGATTCTCCAGGCAGGAATACCACAGTGATTTGCCACTTCCTCCTTCAGGAGATCTTCCCAACCCAGGGCTGACATCTCCTGCACTGGCAGGTGGCTTCGTTAAGCACTGTGCCACCTGGGAAGCCCTCTTTTCAATTCACAAATATCCTAAGTTCTTGTCTCTTAGTGTAACTGAGCAGGACTCTAAGGGGCCTTCCTGGGACAGGCCCTCCCCTATATCCTCTGCATCTAAGGCACATTTCCCAAGTTGTTCTACAGATGTTAAACCACCCCCCACCCACCCAATCAATGAAAGACTTTAACTACTCGATGACCATGAATACATAGCCCCAGGGCTCCTGGAATCCAAGGATTGATAAGGTTAACCCCTGTGACACCACCCTGTTACCGCACCATCAGCCCATCAGAGGATTGCACATAAGCTGAATACACACCCTGCCATCCTTCTTCCTCACTTGGCTTTTAAAAATGCTTTGCAGAAAACTTTCCAGGAATTCAGAGTTTTTTTAGATCATGAGCCACCCATCTCTTTGCATGGCCCTGCAGTAAATCTTTCTTTGCTCCAAATTCTGGTGTTTCAGCTTGTTTAGCCTCGCAGTGCACTGGGCACACAAAATTGCACTTTATTAAAATACTGATCATTTAGTCAAAACTACATTTTCTTCAAGCTGGATGACAATAGAAATTATGCTTCAAGCCAGAACAGTTTTGATAGCGAAAAGAAAAGTGAAAGTGTTAGTTGCTCAGTCATATCCAACTCTTTGTGACCCCATGGACTATTGCCTGCCAGGCTCCTCTATCCATGGAATTCTCCAAGCAAGAGTACTGGCTTCTGTTGCTGCTAAGTCACTTCAGTACTGTCCGACTCTGTGTGACCCCATAGATGGCAGCCCACCAGGCTCCTCCATCCCTGGGATTCTCCAGGCAAGAATACTGGAGTGGGTTGCCATTTCCTTCTCCAATGCATGAAAGTGAAAAGTGAAAGTGAAGTCGCTCAGTCATGTCCGACTCTTAGCGACCCCATGGACTGTAGCCTACCAGGCTGCTCTGTCTATGGGATTTTCCAGGCAAGAGTACTGGAGTGGGTAGCAATTTCTTTCACTAGGGGATCTTCCCAACCCAGGGGCTGAATTCAGGTATCTGATACTGCAAGCAGATTCTTTATCATCTGAGCCACCAGGGAAGCCCCACTGAAATGATTATGCACTCTTAAACTGGTTTTATTTTTTTATTGTTTCATATTTATTATCCTATTCCTAAACTATCCTCAAAAATAAAAGTATTTCTTAGAATATAAAAGCAACATATATTTGCTTGCAAATTTTATAAAACTTTATATTGATTGCTTAAATATTAAAAACAAAATGATCAGAAAAAGAGATAATCGAGTACTTTAGTCAGTTTCCCAGCCATATTTGTCTTTTATCAAATATATTATTTATTTATTTTCTCTGAGGAATGTATGTTTTCCCCATTAGTATGGCTTTGTTATTATTACTACTTTTTCTTTAAGATTACTTGCAAGTTTTTTCAAAGTTGCACTTTCTGTTTAATAAATTTGAAAAATTTGACAACTTAAAAGTAACTTTTTTCAAAAAGTTTTTAAATTATAAAACTTGTCTAGATATGGCATACACTTATTAGATGTCCACTCTGCTAAATGGAAAATAGTCTCTTGTATACAAATGTTTTTATACTTTTTTAGCTTTAAGAAATATTTTTATGGGAAAAAATTCTTCCAAGTAACTTACCTCTATGATTGATTTGATATTTTTAAGTTGATAAAGCACAATTATATATCATTTCAATTTCATTCTATTTCAGTAGGGAGTAAAAATTATCCATTCAGAATATGAGCTTCATCAAAAAGTTTTCCTTATACATCAAGATAATACCCCAACTGTAGAATTTCAAGTTTAAAATTCAGCATAACATTTGCACTCTCATGATTTAATGTGACTGGCTTCTCCTCACTTTATAGAGAAAGCTTTTTACTATTGTTTAGTTTGCAAGCTTTGTTACAACAATGGCAGCTATTTTAGAAAATGGTATGGTAGTTTCTTATACAGTTAGAAAAACATATACTCATTAAATCACCCAGTAATTCCTCTCCTGGGTATTTACCCAAGAGAAAGAAAAAGTTATGTTCACAGAAAAATGTGTATGTGAATGTTGATAGCAACTCTGTCAATTGCCAAAAGCTGAATATAGTCCAAGTATCCTCCAAATTGTTAATGGGTAAAAGAACTCTGGTGCATCTGTACCCTGAAATACTACACTATAGAGGACTACTACTGTATGATTCAATTTACATTCCATTCTGGAAAAGGGAAAAAATACAGGAATGGAGAGTGAGAGAAGGAAAGGGACTGACTACATAGGACATAAGGAGATTTTGATAGAACCATTATATACCTTGATTGTAGTGGTAGTTACAAGATTAAAGAAGCTTATCAAAATAAGTAGAAATGTACAACACAGGGAGTGAATTTTAAGGTAAGTAAATCATACCACAGTGAAATTATTTCCAAAAAACCTCTTAAAAACAAATAGACCAAACAAAAAAAAAATTTAATTCAAGGTTGGAATTATGTGGTAGCTCTAATATGAATATTGGAAACATTTCAAAATTACTAATATTTTCCCCCCAAATACTCAGGTAATTAATATAAAACTCAGGCCAGAAAACAAATACACCTTAAGGGGTTGAAAAAAAAAAGGTGGATGTACTTTGTACTCCACTGTACTAATACTTGAAGAAAGACTGTCTACAAATTCTTATGAAAACAAAAAAAAATGTAGAGGGTTCATTTACAAAAATCAATAATACAATACGACTCCATTAAGTGGCATCTTAAACATTTCTGAAAATCAACTGAATTTGGGCAACAAGAGAAAAAGTGAGTATCACCACAATGAAGGTTTTAAAAAAATACATTCAATCCTATCTTTGTTAAACAAATGTCATATTTTAATTACCTTAATTCTTCCTGCATAAAAATGGTTGTAAATTTTGACAACTGCTGTGTCTATTTTGATTGGTTAAAAACAATAACGAAAAAACAACCTCTTATGTTGCTTGGAGGCAGTTATAAATATGGATGCCTAACAAATAGTGCCAAGTACATTTCAGCTTCATAAATTTAATTAAGAACACTTAAGTTAGAATGAATATTATATTATATCACAGCAAAATGAGCATTCTTTACCACCATAAATATTATTTTCAGTGATGAAATTTTAAATTGAATTTATATTAAAAATCAAAATAATGTCATATTTCACCACTGATGGATGAAGTTTACAAAGTTTTACATTGATTCCCTGAAATGGTTAACATTGATTCATGACTGGAATGAATTAATTTTATAATAGAAGCTTTTGATGGTAACAATGGAAAACAGGCATCATTAGCAACTTGCAAAGTCCTTTTTCTGCTAAACTGAAGCCATGTATTATCAGCTATTGTTTCATTTCCTGTGCACTCACAGAAAACTTAGAAATATGAATGAGCAAAATTAAACGTAGAAGAGTATTAATTTGGTTTTTGATTAGACATTTGTTAATAAATGAAAATTCTTTGACCCCCCAACCCAAACCTACTTGAAGCAAAAACTCTGGAGGTAGACCTCAGCTGTCTTTGTTTTAACAAGGCTCCCAGGATACATAGATGCACATGTAAATATAAGAATGTTATCTCATATGAAAAGGGATGTTTCACAGGGTGCTCTGCAATGTACCTTCTGCCTCAGAAGCATTAAATCTTTGTTTTGGAGAAAGTTTTCATGAAACAATTTTTTTTTTAAGTTTTATGAATGCTTTCTTTTTTTAAAAAAATCTAACTTAAATTTATTTATTTTAATTGGAGGCTAATTACTTTACAATATTGTATTGGTTTTGCCATACATCAATATGAGTCCACCACGGGTGTACACGTGTTCTCCATTCTGAACCCTCCTCTCACCTCCCTCCCTGTACCATCCCTCTGGGTCATCCCAGTACACCACCCCCAAGCATCCTGTATCCTGCATGGAACCTGGACTGGCGATTCATTCATGAAACAATTATTGACTGTTGAGTTCAGAAATAGACCCACATGCCAGGAGGCAGCACGGGAGATCCCATCCATGACAAGGTCATGCAGAGGAGACCTGACAGGCAAGGCGGATCAGGACTTGAGGGACTCCCTGGACCTGCTCAAGCATCTACCCCAAACCAAAATCTGTCTGTCTACTGTTTACTATATTATGCCTTTCACCAACTCTTCTGACATTAACAGGGCTATCCACCTATTAACAGGGCCTTTCCACCTTTCTCTGGAGAAAATCAACTTAGGGTTCTAGTTAATAAGTCTCCTGGATATGAAAGGAGTATTTCAATTCAACTCCACTGTTAGCATTCTAGCTTGCTTGGCAGGTTTATTCATACTATTGCAACTAATGCACATGATTGTTCACAAACTTCCCAACCATGAAAGGCACGGGAAACCTAAACATTCTAAAAGTCCTAATGGGCATAGAGCCCATTAAGGGGTGAAAAATTATTAGAATCGTACTGGTAAAGGGCTTCATTTTGGGGCCAATGCTTGCTGCCAAGTTCCCATATGGCTTATCCACTGTGCACCTGGGAGTGCATTAGTTAATGTAGTTGGAATATAAGAAAAACAAGTAGTAGTCTTGGTATTAACCACATCAGACCTTTGAGCTAATAAGTTCTTTCTTTGTTGTGATCCACTGCACCTTTTCTCTGTGAGAATGTAACTTTGTTTAGTACTTTCTGAGGCTGACACAGATTAGAGGTATAAAGAAAAAACACTTCAAGGGAAAACAAGTTTTCTGGTTGATCAACCTTTATCAAAAAAGGGTCATAAAATGTCAACAGGCCTCCAAGGCCAGAAGATAATGTACACAACAAAGGACCCTTGTTTATGGGAAAGGTACGCAGAAAAAAATCCTGGTTTTGATAAGGGCAAAACTGCTGGAGTGTTTGAGCTGACTCTGCATGAACTTGCATCTTTCATTTTCCTCTATGTACAAGTCAGGGTATAAAAGCCCCTTTCGAAAATAAAGTTACAGGCCTTGTTCACCGAACCTTGTTCTCCCCGTGTCTCTCTCTTTCTCTCTCTTTTCGCTAATGCCATCCATCCTGAGGGTAACCCTGGACTCCTGCTGGGGCTGGACCCTGGCACCCACACATATGTTTTTAATTGATTTTTAACAAAGGTGCCAAGGCAACCCAATAGAAAAAGGGAAAGTTATCAATAAATGTTGCCTCAGCAACTGGATGGTCATATGGAAAACAAAATGAAAAAAATCTCAATTCACATCATGCCAGACATAAAAAAAACAACTCAAAATTGACCTAAAAGTAAGTGCTAAGACTATAAGCCTTCTAGAATAGAAAAGAATGAGAAAATCTATGTGACACATAGTGTGGAAAATATTTTTAAACAAGACACAAACAGAACAAATGATAAAAGGAATCAATTAAATTTCATCAAAATTTAAAACTATGCTCCTCATAAAATGGTGAAAAAAACAATAAAGGCAATCCACAGCCTGGGAGAAAATAATTTTGCAAGCCTGCTCTCTAAAAGTAAAGTAAAATAGAACAACAAAAACCTTTGCTTTGTTTTAATGTCTTTGTTTTTACAAATAACTTGACTTAGAAATATTGGTCAAAATTTGAACAAACACTTCAAAGAAGATATAAAGATGGCAAATAACCATATGAAAGATGTATACCATCATTTGTCATTAAGAAAATGTAAATTAATAATGTGAGCTAGCACTGCACACCCATTAGAATGGCTAAAATTTAAAAAACTGATCATATCAAATGCTGCCAGAGATAAGGAGGAATGAGAAGTCTCATACATTATAGATTAGATTCTTTGGAAGAGAGTAAAGCTTGGGACTTTCTTGAACCTATTACAGACTAGATTCTTTGGAAGAGAGTAAAGCTTGGGACTTTCTTGAACATAGTCTACCATAACATAATTACCCCACTCTTACGTATTTACTCAAGAGAAAGGAAAACAAATCTTTACCCAAATATTTACTTGTACACAAATGCTCATTAACAGCTTTTTTGTTATAGTCCCAAACTGGAAACGACTCACCTGTTCATCTGTAGAAAGGGTAAAACCATTGTAGTTTATCCATACAAAAGAGCAGTACTTAGCAATAAAAAAAATGATGACTGGCACATGCAACAACATGGATAAATCTCAAATAATTACACTAAATGAAAGAAGCCAGACCCTCATCTCACATACCAACAAAAGTGTATACTTGATGATTTTATGATATAAATCTGCTGAGAATGAAGATAGACATATAGTGACAGAAGGTAGATCAATGGTTCTCTTGGGACAAAGTGAGACTTGGTGGTGGGTAAGGAAAGGCCAGGTTGCAAAAGTGCTCAAGAAAACTTCTGGGAAGATGGACATATCCATTATCTTGTTTAGGGTGATAGCTTCACAAGTGTACACATGCATCAAATTTCATACAGTAAACATGTACTGCTTATTGCACTTTGACTATACCTTACTGAAGGCAGAGGGAACAAAAGAGAGAAAAATCTAGTTAAATGCTATGCCAGATGGTATAAACCAAGATTTCCCTAAGCAAACCAAGATGTATGGCTTACTTTATAGTCATACACACCTGCCTGCATTGTTAATTTTTAATATCCTTTCGACATTTAGGTTAATCTGCATCTCTCATTCCTTCAAATAACTCATTCTGACTTATTCCCAATTAAATTTCCTTTATCTACATTTGCTTTTAGCAGTGTAATCCTCTTTTTTCCAGGACTTATCACATTGTATATTTGCATTTATTTCCACTGAATTAATGCCTACCTCACTCAGTGAGACTGTAAGAAACACAAACCTTAGACTCTTGTTGTTTCTCGTTATTACTGTAGTCTCAGTGTTTGGTACCTATGCATAGTTAATACCGGCTGAAAGAATAAAAGCATCTGACAGCAAAATTAAGGATCTGGCAAAGGATGAAAAAGGCTTTATTTATCTAATTTACTTATTCAATCAATGAAATAATTATAATACTACAATTTCACATTTGCTTGTGAACAGACACTCCTCTCATCTATGGTTTTATCTGATTTTTATAAAAATTTTGTAAAAAAGGCAAAATAAAGTATGTACTTTAAGGAAAGAACCTGGAACTCAAGACGGCACAGAAAAAGCAAGAAAATGGAAATAAATTCTAAACCCAAAGATTTGACACAAAGGTCGTACGCAGTAATCCACAGCTACTACTTTAGAGACCATTATCATCTTATCCCTGGATATTGCAAGGGCCCCTAACACACTGATGCTCAGTCTTGGGTACATATGAGAATTATTTGAATTTTTTTTAAAGTACCTGTATCTCTGTCTCATTCTCAGAGATTCTGATTAGTAAGTCATGGAGTCCTGTTGAGCATGAAGATTTGTCAAAGGTTTAGGGTTAGGGTTTAACTAACTGGCATCAAAGCTTAGAGTCACTGGTTTATCTGAGCTTGGTCTGGAGAGTTGTACTGCCTCCAATCCATCCTTAATCTGGAGCTAACATCATTGATTTCAAAAACAAACACAAATATGTCACTTGCCCACCTGAAACACTTGGATATTGCCAAAGAACCTACAGAGTGTCCCATAGTCTAAACTTCAGACCTGAAAAAAAGCCCTGCTCAAAGAGAAGAATCAAAATAACTGATTCAGGGTCTGGGGCAGGGGAAAGATAAATTGAGCTCATAATATCTAGTGCCAGAAAAAACAAATACTATAGGAAAATGATGAAGGCATGTTAAAAGTTCACAGGAGACAACCTGAAGGGATTCCCCCTGGCCAATTTCAGCCTCAAAATAAATGACAGCTCTAGATAATAACCCATTGCCTAAATTAAGAACCCAGGATCACACACTGATGAAAAACGAATAAAGGGAGAGAGGGGAAAACCTTTCTTAACAATAGAACGCCAATAAATCTAGATGATGGAGTTAGATCAATATTTTCAACCGCCACACTAGTACGTGACCCAGAGAAAAAAATCAAGAGACCCTAATCAGTGGGTGAAAGTCTTGTGAGAACTTAATATTGACAGCCTCAAAGTATCTCCCATAAACTACTTATAGAATCTTTACCTATTTTTTATAATAGGTAAAAACAGTAAATATAATGGTTGGACCTGACTGACATCATCACAACAAAGTGATCACAGTTAAGGTCACCCATAAAAGGACATCTTGTGCCTCTAGATGTGATGTTCTGAGGACACAGTATTACTTTTGCAAAATTCCTGCTAAAAATGTAACATTTAAATCTAATCATAACAAAAAGTCAGAGGAACCCAAAGTGTGAGGCATTCTACTATATGCCTCACACTATATGCCTCAGTATGTACTCTCCAAAAATGTCAAGAACTCATGTACACCCGTGGCAGATTCATGTCAATGTATGGCAAAACCAAGAAAAGAGGATTGCTGAATTAACTTATTTCCATGATTTTTCTTTCTATATATTATCAGAGCATCTATTATATGTACTTCACTGTATAGATAATAATAGAAATTGTTATCTTAAAAATTGTTAATCTTCTGACACAAGTAGTTATTTTTTCTCTTCCTGTTTCTAAGGAGACTAAGCCCTAACAACTGAGCAGCATTTGTTCAGCAAGCTCACATCATCTTTCTGCAAACATCCTCATATTGAACCATATATTAATGATGGATATGGCTGGCCCGTGGCTGACAATCATTCTGGAAAACAAAACAAGGATACAGAGAGCTTGGGAGGAAGATTTGGGAGGAGGACTGGGCTGATGGCTGCCCATGGGGATGGGTGGGAGGGAAAGTGAGAGATCTGGAGACACAGAAGCTGAAAAGAAGGTAATGAAGAAGACGATACCTTACGGTTTACGGCATTTAATTAACATTTGCTGAAAAAAGGCACAGATGTATGATGTGTATTTGAAAAGTGAAATTTTATGTACTATAACATCCTTTCATGGTTGCACAAACCCTTCAGGAAGATAACTAGCTTCATTAATGTCTAGTAGAGCAGACTGACAGTAGAAGATGGACAGAATTGCTGAGAAAGGGGGAGGCTGGTGAGGATAGAAAAGAAGATTCCCACGGGAGCCTGCTCCTTGCTCCATTTGGAGTGCATGATATAAATACTCTGCAGACAGCACAGAGAGGGCTGTGACGGCTTTTCATTGTTAATAGCTAGTATCCATTCTGCTTGGTCAGGGTCTGTGTTGTATGCTAGTTGCTAAATAATTTTAGTGTCTCTAGTAATAACATGATAGAATACATATGATAGCACAATATGATAAGTCAAGAAGAAATGTGCACAGATTAATTTAGAACATGAGATATATCAACAGAAAAAGCTACCTAGGAAGAGCAGTCATAAAAGCATTTCCAATTAGCACTCCAGTCAATAAGTGCTTCTGGTGTTCAAATGTAAGTGTTTGTGGTGTTCAAATGTAAGTGTTTGTGGTGTTCAAATGTCACAAAAAATTGGTACCAGGATGTTGAAGTGGAAGCATTCTATACGCCTGATTTTTGTGTGTGTCTTGTTTGTTTTTTTTTTTAATAAAAAAGTTTCTATAAACATATGTTCCAGGTTACTATTGCACATTCATTATGTTAATACATGCTTATTAAAAAGATATGCTGGACACTGAGGCTTTACCCTAAAGGAAACTCTAATACAGAAAATACATGCATATAAACAAATAATCTAACAAAAATATTATTAGAACTTACTAATATAATTGCAAATGCTTTTGAGTCTTAAATTATTTAAATAGGCTACAAAATAACAGGAGAAAAGAGCGAAACTTCACTGATCTTCTGTATAAAGATACTGTATAATCAACAACACTAAAATTCAGTCATATGGCAAGAGTTCTATCTCATGGCACTGATTTGGAGGTCAGATACCCAGGTAGAAGCTTTGACTTTGCCATTATTTCAATGTGTGATCTTGAGTAAGTCACTAAGCCCACATGAATAGCAATTCCTTTTTTTGTATATTGAGGGGTTGGTTACAATCAGGAGGTTCAAATGCTCTGCCAAAAGGGTCTATGGGGTTGAAAAGTGTCTAGTGGGCTGGATTCTATATCCTCTATTTACCCTGCCAATTAAAGGAGTCCCACTTTTCTCTGTTTTATATGTTTGAATTTTGTTTCTCTTTTGTTTGAAAAGTTCCATCACTAAAAACAGAACTAGGTTTCCTAAAATCATGTTCCAGCTCATAAGAGAGCCTACCATTTTTTTTTAGGGGGAAGAAGTCAGAGGTAAAGCATAGTGGATGTGTACATGAAAGATGCAATTTGTTTTTAAGATAACAATTGTGCAAACTGCCAAAGAAATCTTTTTAGGCTGAAGTCTGTGCTATACTATGTATATTATATATTTCTTTCTCCAATTGTTCAAAATTGTTTTTCAGTACCAGGATGAAAAATCCATTGCTTTTTTCCAAAATACTAATTGCTGAAAAGTAAGGATTTTACGCAAGCAGAATTCAATTAACAAACTTAATACATTCATCAACTACTAATTTAATTAGAACATTCAGCAAATTGTCATCAATGTACCCAAAGCTGGTAGAATGACTCGGATAGTTTGAGGAAGTCAGGACCGTAAAACAGACATGTTTTGTATCTTTCAGTTCAGTCACTCAGTCATGTCTGACTCTCTGCAACCCCATGACCTGCAGCACTCCAGGCCTCCCTGTCCATTGCTAACTCCCTGAGTTTACTCAAACTCATGTCCATTCAGTTGGTGATGCCACCCAACCATCCCATCCTCTGTCATCCCCTTCTCTCACCTTCAATCTTTCCCAGCATCAAGGTCTTTTCCAATGAGTCAGTTCTTTGCATCAGGTGGACAAAGTATTGGAGTTTCAGCTTCAACATCAGTCCTTTCAATGAATATTCAGGACTGATTTCCTTTAGAACGGACTGGTTGGATCTCCTTGCAGTCCAAGGGACTCTCAAGAGTCTTCTCCAACACCACAGTTCAAAAGCATTAATTCTTTGGTGCTCAGATTTCTTTATAATCCAATTCTCACCTCCATACATGACTACTGGAAAATCATAGCTTTGATTAGACGGACATTTGTTGGCAAAGTAATGTCTCTACTTTTTAATAAGCTGTCTAGATTGGTCATAGCTTTCCTTCCAAGGAGCAAGTGTCTTTTAATTTCATGGCTGCAATCACCATCTGCAGTGATTTTGGAGCCCAAAAAACTAAAGTCAGCCACTGTTTCCACTGCTTGTCCATCTATTTGCCATGATGGGACCAGATGCCATGGTTTTAGTTTCCTGAATGTTGAGTTTTAAGCCAACTTTTTCACTCTCCTGTTTCACTTTCATCAAGAGGCAAGTTGGGAGTTGGTGGTAAACAGGGAGGCCTGGCATGCTGCGGTTCATGTGGTTGCAAAAAGTCGGACATGACTGAGCAACTCAGCAACTGAAATGAACTGAACATAAACTTTACAAACCTAGTTAGACGAAGAAAAAAGTTAACATATTGTCACAGCTCCAAATTAGCAGCATCCACTGTAATTGAACCCTTTTTTTTTTTCTTCCCATACTCCCATTATCCTTCCCTCTGACTCTTTTTCTGGGGATGCTCTTCTCCTGAAACCTTAAATATGGGCAATGACTTTAACCAGAGCAAGCCAGCAGTGAAGCAATCACCTCTGCTGTTTCCCTCCCTCCTCAGAGTCCATGTTAATTATGGCTGTCAGAGGGATCTAGAAGAGGAATTGCGGTGAAGAGCCCTGAGACTGAGTGAGTGGTTTCTTTGAGCTCTGCCACTTCTTCCTGCTACCCAGGCTGGAAGGGGTGATGCATTTGTCAGATACTAAAGCAGGCAAATTATGCAGAGAGCTGACTTAGTAAAACGGGAGTAGAGGCTTTTTAGTCACACAATCCTGGATTCCAAAATGACTCCTGCCACTGTCTAGTCCAAGGATGTTGGCCAATTCTGGTTCTTGTATACAAGGGTATTGGTAATTACTTACCACTGCACTGGTGCCAAATTAAATGAGATAACAAAAGTAGGGTTATCAGAACATTGGCCCAAAGCAATTATGTAATAATTTTTTTTTCCAAATTCTGTCAACATGCAACTCCAAATAAAGAGAGGACAAGTTTCTCTTGGTAACCAAGAGTGTCAAAGACATTAGACATAGGAGGAGAATCACAGTGGTTCTCAAATATTATGGATCTAATAAAGATAAATACTTAACATTTCTCTTACCCTCTATAAATCCCCTATTTTCTCAATTCTATGGTAATAGATTTTGTAATTTTTTAAACTATTTCTGAAATTAGGATGTGTCTTAAAATTGATGCATGCATTTAATGTGATACCTACAGCTACTTTCTCTTAAAATATTGTACTGAAATAAAAGTGTCTTATAATCAAGTGTTTAATTATATAATTAAGTAAAATATTGTTATGAAAAATGAATCATCTCCTTTAATAAATAACCAGAGCTATCCTCTCAGATGTCTGAAAGACCTAGTTGACTATCAAGTGTCACCAAACTTTGCCTTTGAATTTTTTATACGTCCTTGAGTCTCCCACACTGATTCTTTATTGCCATCCTCTTCTTCAAACTACTGTTTCTGATTACTTTCTATGTTTCAAGTACACTGCAAAATGCCTTATAAATATTTTATTTTACTCCACACAGCCGTAAGGTGAAATGAAAGATGAAGATATTGAGGCTTTGATGAGAAAACTGAGGTACAGACAAGAAAACATGGCTCTACTTCACAGTAGCTGAGATATGGGTCAAGTTCAGGTGTGACTCCAAAGCTGCGATTCTTAACCATGACTGGAATTCCTTGATTGTAAAAAAGTGATTTCAACACTCAAAGTAATAATCCAAGTTCTCACAAGAATAACCTCAGAGTTAGGGCTTAAAGAGGAGAAGACTATCCAAGTAGCACTGTGGAAACAAAATTATCAAAATCAAACTACATATGGTGTGTCTTCATGTGCAATTTTACATCAGTTCACACTATATATATTGAAGATGTGCTTTAAGTACAATGTAAAATATTTTTACATTTTAAAAATAAGAATTCAGTAAAGTCTATAGGAGTATGTCAAGGCTGTATATTGTCACCATGCTTTTTTAACTTATATGCAGAGTACATCATGTGAAAAGCTGAACTGGATGAAGCACAAGCTGGAATCAAGATTGCTGGGAGAAATATTAATAACCTCAGATATGCAGATGACATCATCCTTATGACAGAAAGCAAAGAGGAACTAAAGAGCCTCTTGATGAAACTGAAAGAGGAGAGTGAAAACGCTGGCTTAAAACTCAACATTCAAAAAACTAAGATCATGGCATCTGGTCCCATCACTTCATGGAAAATAGAAGGGGAAACAATGAGACACTTTATTTTGTTGGGCTCCAAAATCACTGCAGATGGTGACTGCAGTTATGAAATTAAAAGACACTTGCCCCTTGGAAGAAAAGCTCTGACCAACCTAGACAGCATATTAAAAAGCAGAGACATTGCTTTGCTGACAAAGGTTCTAAAGTGAAGTCACTCAGTCGTGTCCGACTCTTTGCAACCCCATGGACTGTAGCCTATCAGGCTTTTCTGTCCATGGGATTTTCCAGGCAAGAGTGCTGGAGTGGCTTGCCATTTCCTTCTCCAGGGGATCTTCCCGACCCAGGAATTGAACCCGGGTCTCCTGCATTGGCAGATGCCTTACCTTCTGAGTCAGTAGTTGTGTGTAGATGTGAGAGTTGGACTGTAAAGAAAGCTGAGCACTGAAAAATTGATGCTTCTGAAATGTGTTATTGGAGAAGATTCTTGAGTATCCCTTGGACAGCAAGGAGATCAAATCAGTCTGTCCTAAAGGAAATCAGTCCTGAATATTCATCGGAAGGAGTGATGCTGAAGCTGAAACTCCAATACTTTGTCTACCTGATGCGAAGAACTGATTCACTGGAAAAGACTCTGATGGTAGGATAAATTGAAGACAGGAGGAGAAGGGGACGACAGAGGATGAGATGGCTAGATGGGATCACTGACTCAATAGACATGAGTTTGAATAAGCTCCACTAGTTGCTTATGGTCAGGGAATCCTGGTACACTGTAGTCCACAGGACCCTAAAGAGTCGGACATGACTGAGTGACTGAACTGGACTGAACTGATAGTCTATGGTGGAAATTATTTTGTTGGGACCACAATTCAAAATATGACAGTTTCATCCTTTAAAAACTATGGATATATGTTTATCCATATTTATATCCATGGATATAAATGCAAACTATGAAAATTTGCCAGTGTAAAAAATAGTAAATAATATAACTATTATGATATGGGAAAAAAACACCCTACAAACATAGACTAAAGAAGCAATAATCGCTAATATTCCTATGGTATATTAAACTAACTTTAAGTCACTGATCTCTTGCAGCCATAAAATATTCTCAACCATACATACTTTAGAGCAAACGAGTCTCCATTTGCCCAAGAGGGCCCTAGCTTATGCTGATGTCCCCAAGCAATTGTCAACATCCTCAGAACTATCCCAATTTGGACAGTAAATTATATGGTCACACTAACAATACTCAAGAACCTTGACTTTTTACTCTAACCTTGCCTATTATAAATCATAAAATCTTTTTACTCTTCATATTCTTCTATAAGGCAGTTTACTTACATGAAATAGTAGAAATTGTTTCATAGTTAACTTAAAAAATAGTAGCACCATGGCGTTTCAGAAGTTAAAAGGTAAGTATAAGGTGACAGTTACCNTACAAGTGGCTGACCAGTTTTCCCAGCACCACTTGTTAAAAAGATTCTCTTTAATCCACTGTATATTCTTGCCTCCTTTGTCGAAGATAAGGTGTCCATAGGTGTGTGGATTTATCTCTGGGCTTTCTATTTTGTCCCATTGATCTATATTTCTGTCTTTGTGCCAGTATTATCATTGTCCAACTCCGCTTTTCTCCTATTAGCATTCTATTATTATAGGTTAATTTGACATGATGATACTAGTTAAAAGCCTGTGTAGAAAGCTTCATAATCATTATAATAGTAGCCAGCATTTATGGAAACTTCACTATATAACAGGCAATTTGCTAAGTTCTCTATAGAAATAAGCTCCTTTAATTTTTACATGTCTCTAACTCCCAAACATACTATCATCAAATAGCCTAAGATGCCTATTTTTGTATCAAATATATATCATAATGAATCATTTAAGTGTCTAATTCCAAAGTGAATTATCTAGTATAAGTAGCCTGCTCTTTTGGAAAAGAAAACAATGCAAAGCAGTGTAAGTCCTTATGTTTAAAATTTGAACAAATTCCAAAGAATGATCTCTTTTTTAATCAAATGCATGGAATAATCAAATTTAAAACCAAAGTTAAAATTAAGGAATTGTGTTTCACTGAAATATAATTGTAGTTCTATGACCAATCCATTGATTAATATATTATTCTTACTAATGATATAATTTTGACTTAAGAATATATAGTAAAGTTCACATTTTTTAAAGGGGTCTTTTTCCCAGAAGTCATGAAACATTACATTCATCATATTATTTAATTTCTACTGAAATCAGGATTTCCCCAAATAAGAATTTAGAAGTAATCTAAAATTTTCTTGACAATTTAGTCTATATAAGCCCTTTATATCTATACTTTAAAAAAAATGTCTGAAAGGGTAAGTATATTCTTTTCAATGTAAAGGTACAAAAAGTGCAATTGGGGAAATATACGAGACTTGATAGAGGACACACAATAAATTTGGGAGTCTAATGCAATAGGGCTTTTCTTATTGCCTTTCAGTTGTCCACTAGAAGCCACTAAAAAGAGCTTAAAAAAGAGTTACTAAGTATCTTTTTCTAAAAGAATCCCCATCAAGCTGCCCAAAGTTGGATCCAGATGTTACATTGCAGGTATCCTAAATTACTCATACTGTGATCAACCACCACCTTACTATACCCCAACATATAATGCGAGTACTAGGTAAAGTATAGTGCTATCAATATGATTCCTCTGCTTCCTTGTGACAGTGGGGAAGGAATGCTGTTTTCTTCCTTAAAATTAAATTGTGCGGCATTCTAAGGAAAATCATTCATAAAATTTGAAGTGTATGCAAGAAGAATAGAGAGGAATTTTATCTCCTGGCTAGATACTGGCTTCAACAGTCGGCTTGTTATTATGTCTCTTATTCCAACTTGATCAGAAAGGGAAAGGGAGAGACTTGGGGGAAGAAGGAAGGACTTGAAGAAGAGATGGCAGTGGAGCAGACTGTACTTCAACAGTTCAACAAAGGAACACTACCTAAGTGCCTCCACTTTAAGTGGTTACTGAGGAAAGTAGCTGGGGTGTGTGTTCTCTGTCTGGACTACTTACCCAAGAATTTGGTAAGGGTTGAAAGGATGGGAATGGTGCAGTGAGAAAGTCCTAGGTGTCCTGAAAAATACTCACACGTGTACACAATAGAAAAGTCAGCGTTTGGGTACCTATGACATCGAGGACAGAGAGAATGTGTTTGTTAGTCAGAAAATCGATAGCAGTAACCAAGAAGTCCGCAAAATGCTATCAGTTAATTCAAGAGATACTTTCTAACTTTCCCCCACCTTTTCTCCTTGTAACCTGTAGTAGAGGAGAATTAAGAACTAAGAAGAAAGAGGATGTAGGTTATTAGCAGAGTATGCCCTCTTCTCAGTTCCTGGCCTTGGAGATTTTGTTGATGCTTGGAGGCTTTGTTGGTGCTTGTAATAAGATAAGTTTTAAGCTTGACATTTTTTTTCAATTATAAATTATACATATAGATGTATATAAAATAAACCTATACAGGTATAAGAATAATTGTAAAAAGAATGACTCAATATTGTACCACTTAATACTTCAAATTTCTCTCAGGACAGTTCATATGTTCTACTTCATACCTTGTACTTCTCATGTTTTATTACCTACTTCCCACGCCAACTTCTGATGTCTCATTTCCCACTTCATGAAAATAATAACTGATTCAACATCTGTATTTTGTGCTATTGTTTATGCCTTTCTACAATGCTATTGCTTTTTTAAAGTCAAATGTATTCTAAAGAGATTACATTACAAAAAAGTAAAAGCAAATAGTCTTTCATGTTTACAGATTGCTATTTTTTCCTGGTTGATTTTTGGTTTCCATACGGCATCATTCCTTTTTAATTTTATGACTATCATTTAGTATTTTGTACAGAGCCAGATGCTGGTAAAGAATTCTCTCAATTTATCTGAAATGTTCTTTCTTTCACCGATATTTCTGAAGAATATTTTCAATGCTTATAGAATGCTTAAAGTTTTCTTGCTTCATCAGTTCAAAGATATATTTTCTTGACTTCCATTGCTTCTGGTGATGTCAGCTTTCCTTTTTATTTTTCTACTGTGTGTAAAATAATTTTTTCTCTATTTTCAAGATTTTATAATCTTTCAACTTTGACAGTTTCACTATGATTTACCTGTGGTAGTTTTCATTTTATTCTGATAAGGGTTCCCTAAGGTTCTTGCCAAAGACTTTGACTGTGTGGATTACAATGAACTGTGGAAAATTCTTAAAGGGATGTGAATACGAGACCAGCTGACCTGCCTCTTGAGAAATCTGTATGCATGTCATGAAGCAACAGTTAGAACTGGACGTGGAACAACAGACTGGTTCCAAATAGGAAAAGGACTATGTCAAGACTGTATATTGTCACCCTGCTTATTTAACTTATATGCAGAGTACATCACNTGCATGTCATGAAGCAACAGTTAGAACTGGACGTGGAACAACAGACTGGTTCCAAATAGGAAAAGGACTATGTCAAGACTGTATATTGTCACCCTGCTTATTTAACTTATATGCAGAGTACATCACGAGAAATGCTGGGCTGGAAGAAGCACAAACTGGAATCAAGATTGCCGGGAGAAATATCAATAACCTCAGATATACAGATGACACCACCCTTATGGCAGAAAGTGAAGAGGAACTAAAAAGCCTCTTGATGAAAGTGAAAGAGTAGAGTGAAAAAGTTGGCTTAAAGCTCAACATTCATAAAATGAAGATCATGGCATCCAGTCCCATCACTTCATGGGAAATAGATGGGGAAACAGTGGAAACAGTGTCAGAGTTTATTTTTTGGGGCTCCAAAATCACTGCAGATGGTGACTACAGCCATGAAATTAAAAGACGCTTACTCAATGGAAAGAAAGTTATGACCAACCTAGACAGCATATTTAAAAAGCAGAGACATTACTTTACCAATGAAAGTCTGTCTAGTCAAGGCTATTGTTTTTCCAGTAGTTATGTGTGGATGTGAGAGCTGATGCAAAGAGCTGACTCATTAGAAAAGACCTTGATGCTGGGAAAGATCGAGGGCAGGAGGAGAAGGGGACCACAGAGGATGAGATGGTTGGATGGTATCACTGACTCAATGGACATGGGTTTGGGTGGACTCTGGGAATTTGTAATGGACAAGAGGCCTGGCGTGCTGTGGTTCATGGGGTCCCAAAGAGTTGAGCACAACTGAGCAACTGAACTGAACTGAAGGTTCTTGCATGTTTTCTATCAAATATGAAAAAATATTCTGGACCATTATTTTGAAATAATTTGTCAACATAAAAGTCACACAACATAAAAAATAACTATTTTAAAGTGAAAAATTCAGTGGCATTTTGTACAACCACAACATCTATCTAATTGCAAAATGTTTTTATCTCTGCACAGTAAAATTCCTTAGCCATTATATACTGTCTTCCCATTCCCTTTCCCTGCAGTCTGTGGCAACCACAAATCTGCATATCTATGGATTTATCTAATCTGGATATTTATATAAATGGGATCATATAATATGTGATATTGTCTGGCTTCTTACTCTTAGCATAATGGTTTGGAAGTTCACCCATGTTGCATCATATATCATTATTTAATCCACTTTTTATGGCTGAATAATATTCAATAGTTTGGATATACCACAAATTGTTTTTTCAACTCATTCCTTGATGGACACTTGAGCTGTTACAACATTTGGCTATTGTGAATAAAGCTCCTATGAAGATTTATGTACGTGTATTTGATGTAATATCTATTTTAAATTCTTTTGGATATATACCTAGAAGTGGAATTGCAAGTTCTGATGGTAATTTTTTTTAACTTTTATATTTGTTTTCATATCAGGTAAACCATTTTGAATTCTTTAAAAAGAAATTCTTCTTTTGTTTTTTCTTTGGTGTGTCAGGTCTTAGTTGTGGTTCACAAAGTCTTTGTTGTGGCATATGGACTCTCTAGTTGTGATATGTGGGCTCAGCAGTTGCCATACACAAGCTCCAGAGAAAGCACATTTTAGGAGTTGCAGCACGTGGGCTCTCGGGATCTTAGTTCCCAAACCAGGAATTGAACCTTTGTTCTCTGAACTGCAAGGCAGATTTTTAACCACTGGACCATCAGGAAAGTCTCCCATTTTGTATTCTTACTAGGAATTCACAAGGGTACCAATTTCTCCAAATTTATGCCAACATTTATTTTTCTTATGATTATTATAGTCATTCTGAGTGTAAAATAGTACTTTATTTTGGTTTTGATTTGCGTTTCCTTGATGAGTAATGTTGAGCATTTTTTCATGTGCTTATTGGTAATTTATATTTCTTCTTGGAAAATCTATTCAAGTCCTTTGTATATTTATTGATTGCATTGTTTATCATTTTGGTATAAGTTGTAAGAGTTCTTTATATATTCAGGATACTAGTCTCTTAACACATAAATGATTTCAAAATTCCTTTTCCTACTGTGTCTATATTTTTTTTACTTTCTTCATAATGATATATGGATCAATGGAAAAGAATAAAGAGCCCAGAAATAAACCCACACACTTATGATCAATTAGGCTATGATAAAGCAGGCAAGAATATTCAATGGACAAGAGTCTCTTCCATAAATATGGTGCTAGGAAAACTGGACAACTATATGTGAAACAATGAAATTAGAACACTCTTTATTACCATATACAAAAACAAACTCAAAATGGATTAAAGACTAAAATGTAAGACCATATACTATAAAACCCCCAGAGGAAAACATAGGCAGAACATTCTTTGACATAAATTATACTAATATTTTTTGGTTCTGTCTTATAAAGCATGAAAAATATAAGCAAAAGTAAACAAATGAGACCTACTTAAAATTAAGGAAAAGTCAGCCTACTGAATGAGAGAAAATATTTTCAAATATTATAACTAATAAAGGGTTAATATTCAACATATATAAATAGCTCATACAATTCAACAAACAGATTTATAAGCAACAAATTTATTAAAATCTGTTTATAAGCAACAGACAAATTAAAAATAAGGGAAGAAGTCATGAGTAGACATTTTTCCCAAAAAAAAAAAAAAAAACAGATAGCCAACAGGTACATGAAAAGATGTTCAATGTCATTAATCATCAGAAAAATGCAAATCAAAACTACAATGAACTACCACTTCCCACCTGTCAAATAGCTATCATCAAAATTAATTGTATCTTTTATAAAAGTAATTATTTAAAGAAATAACTTATTTATTTAATAAAATAAATTAATCATTTAATCACTGCTATATTTTAATTTAATGAATTAATAAGCTGCTGTGAGTCTCTGTTGTAATCAAAAGCAACTTGCCTTAAATTTGAAATAAAACAGAGTTCAGTTTAACAGAAGTCTTTGAAAACTAAAAAATAAATTTTGTCCCTAAAACAACCCCTGAGTATCTCATTTTTATTTAAAGTAATTAGTTTTAACCTATCTGGAACTAGTGTAATCAAAATATAATGGTTTTTAAATATATAGTATACTTTTGCATTTACTAAGGAGGCAATAAAACCTATAAATGTTGACAGGAAATTTATGCTCTATAGATAGACCAGTTATATAGGGAGGAGAATAAAATGGGATTTATACTGGCATGTGAGATTTTATTCCTGTTGCCAAGTTCAATGCTATTAACTTTCGTATAATGTCACAAAGGACCAGATGTACTGTGAGATCTCTCACTTCTTGTGAATAAGGTTTATGTTCCAAAGCCTATTTTATCCAGTTCCACGGATATTATATCATTAATAGAAGAACAATAATTTAAGAAATCTAAATAGGCAATCTGTGTACTTGTGCTGGCTTAGTCTCATCAGAAAAAGGATTAATGTCATTTGTTCAGGTTAGATTTTTCACAGTCCTAATGTACCTACTCCAATTCTGCCAATAAAATTTCCACATAATACACACTGAACCATAGAAAAGCAATTTTCCATTGTCACCAAAGTTACTGTCCTACACAGTACAATACCAAGCTATTTACAAGTAGTCAGTGGTTAGAAATTGGCTTGTCAGTGATGGCTGATGAAGCATTTTTAGGGCTTAAAGATAAATCTCTAAGTTGGCTAAGGTAAATAGAATGAACTTCCTCCATATCTTCAGTGTTCTTGTGTGTGTGTGTGTGTGTGTGTGTGTGTGTGTGTGTGTGTATGTCCTTAGTTGCTCATTCACCTGCCAATGCAGGAGACGCAGGAAATGTGTGTTCAATCCCTGGGTTTGGAAGATCCCCTGGAGAAGGAAATGGCAGCCCACTCCAGTATTCTTGCCTAGAGAATCCCAGGGACAGAGGAGCCTGGCATACTGCAGTCCATGGTTTTGCAAAGACTTGGACAGGACTGAGTGACTGAGCACACGTGCAACACTTTGTACATGATTTTAGGATATTTACATTGTTAATCCCATCATGAAACTGAAACACCATATTAAAAAGTCTTGATTTTTAGAATTAAGTGTTAATGGGAGGAAAGGGAAATTGAAAATGAAGACCATTCTGAAAGAGAGGTATGAGATCAGAAATTTTACAAAGAGGTACCAATCTCTGACATACGGTACTTCTTTTTCCAATAACATAACACAAAAACACATGTAATTTTATTTCTCAGTACCCAGGGACCAGGATATACTCTTGTTTATAGTGATAATTGTCCTAGAAGAAATGAAATATGTTGTTGTGTAACACTGTGCTGAAAGAATCCACCATGGCCCCTGAGCATCTCTGCACACTCTCATATGGTATCCCAAAAATGCAAGGTCCAAATCACTTTTTATTTTGACCATTTGTATTTGCAGAAACACCTCTGAAGTGTGTGGTAATATTTTCTTCCAAACAAAGAGCAAGTTTGCTTCTGCTGTCTATAAAAGTGTTGACTGTACTAAGCTTGTTACTCTCCTATAACACAACCCACTGCATGTGTAAGCATCCATGATAAACCATTTGAGTTGCCCCAGTGGAAAATGGGTAGCATGACGACACTA
>SJYA01001070.1:308399-358926 GCA_006410615.1 Neotragus moschatus | reverse complement strand
TTGGCGCTTTTGAGGAAATTAGTGACAAAGGTATATGGTAGGGTTATATTAAGGGAGATTGAGTTGCTTCTGTGATATGAGGAAGGTAAAGAAACTAGAGTACACTGAAGTAAAAGAAGTGTGCATGTGTTATGATGAAAGCTCAGGCCCTGTGCACCAGTGCTGAATTGCATCTTGGAGACAGAGTTTTGGATGAAATAGAAAAAAAAATAGCTTTTTTGTTTGGTGAGGGAAATGGAGACACAGCAGACTTGTGCCTCTTAAAATTGTGTGTTCCAATCCAGGAGGATTTGATGAATAGTTTTATAGCAATGATTCAAGGGTGGAGTTGCTTATAGGATTAGGGTGTTTGCAGAACTTGCCCTCCTGGAATGTGAAATCAAGTGGGCCTTAGAAAGCATCACTGTGAACAAAACTAGTGGAGGTGATGGAATTCCAGTTGAGCTATNACCCAGGAATTGAACCCGGGTCTCCTGCATTGGCAGATGCCTTACCTTCTGAGTCAGTAGTTGTGTGTAGATGTGAGAGTTGGACTGTAAAGAAAGCTGAGCACTGAAAAATTGATGCTTCTGAAATGTGTTATTGGAGAAGATTCTTGAGTATCCCTTGGACAGCAAGGAGATCAAATCAGTCTGTCCTAAAGGAAATCAGTCCTGAATATTCATCGGAAGGAGTGATGCTGAAGCTGAAACTCCAATACTTTGTCTACCTGATGCGAAGAACTGATTCACTGGAAAAGACTCTGATGGTAGGATAAATTGAAGACAGGAGGAGAAGGGGACGACAGAGGATGAGATGGCTAGATGGGATCACTGACTCAATAGACATGAGTTTGAATAAGCTCCACTAGTTGCTTATGGTCAGGGAATCCTGGTACACTGTAGTCCACAGGACCCTAAAGAGTCGGACATGACTGAGTGACTGAACTGGACTGAACTGATAGTCTATGGTGGAAATTATTTTGTTGGGACCACAATTCAAAATATGACAGTTTCATCCTTTAAAAACTATGGATATATGTTTATCCATATTTATATCCATGGATATAAATGCAAACTATGAAAATTTGCCAGTGTAAAAAATAGTAAATAATATAACTATTATGATATGGGAAAAAAACACCCTACAAACATAGACTAAAGAAGCAATAATCGCTAATATTCCTATGGTATATTAAACTAACTTTAAGTCACTGATCTCTTGCAGCCATAAAATATTCTCAACCATACATACTTTAGAGCAAACGAGTCTCCATTTGCCCAAGAGGGCCCTAGCTTATGCTGATGTCCCCAAGCAATTGTCAACATCCTCAGAACTATCCCAATTTGGACAGTAAATTATATGGTCACACTAACAATACTCAAGAACCTTGACTTTTTACTCTAACCTTGCCTATTACAAATCATAAAATCTTTTTACTCTTCATATTCTTCTATAAGGCAGTTTACTTACATGAAATAGTAGAAATTGTTTCATAGTTAACTTAAAAAATAGTAGCACCATGGCGTTTCAGAAGTTAAAAGGTAAGTATAAGGTGACAGTTACCTCTTTTCAGAGTTCCTCTTTCTGAGAGTGCCTGCTTTTTTTGGCCCACAAAAATGTATTACAACCATCACTTTCCACTGCACCAGGTTTCTTGGAAGGAGAATGGGGTGGGCCATAATTCATGAGAGATTATGCTTAGAAACTGTTTAACTATCAACAAAATTTCCCTCATCAGAAGCATGAGAGACATGCTTCTGTCCAATTTAAATATCTAAAATTTTTATAACAAAATAATTCCTTTGGACAAAGTCAGTTTTCTCTTCTAAGTCCCGCTATGGCGTGGTCAGAGTCTTCAACAGTTTTTATTAGGCACTCAACATTTCTTTCTCCTCTGTTTATTCTTTTTAGAACTCTGCATACATTCAGGTTGCTAAATTTTTCAAATATAATTCAAGGAAAGATGACTTTACCATCTAATCCAGGTACAGATTTTGATTGGTCCAAGCTAGCAGCCCGTGGTCTCTTCTGGATGACTTATGGTGTTCAGAGATGACCTCATTTAGTACAAATGGAACATCACGGACTATGCTTGGTTGACTGGCTTCAACCTCAGTCAGTTAGTGCAGGTGTCTCTCTCTTTTCTGCAGAAAATAAACAAAACATCACATGGTTACAAATATCAGAAGACATCATATTGTTCCCATATAGGAATCAGCATTATAATAAAATGAATACTGAGGAAGACAGAATGGAGACATGGAAAAACCTGAGTCCATAGTAACATTATTAAGACTTACCTACTTCTGAACTTTCAGTTACAGACATAATAAACACACTCTATTTTAAAGAGATTTGAATAAAAGATTTTGTTACTTGCCTTCAAAAGCACACACATGAATACAGTGCTTGAGGAGGCATACACAATTGATCAGAGCTAACATGGAAGATGGAACTGTCTTAGCAAGTGGCAGCAATATCAGCCCAACTGGTCAAGCCCAAAATCTAGAAATTATCTTTGGCTTTAAAAAAGAATTTCTCACTTCAAATCTACTAGAAACATGTGTCTCTTTGCCTCCAACATATTCTGCATTCTATCTACTTTTCTTAAAATCCATTTCATCACAAGTATCCTGCAATTTGTTCCTGGGACATTACCACATGCGTGTAAATGGTCTCCCACTACCAACATTAGCCCAATCCAGTTGTTCTCATCCATATCACTAAAATAATTTCAAAACATTTTCATGGCTTCCCATCAAACTTGAGATAAAAGTTCTACTTTTTAAAATAAATCAGGACACACAGATTCTTTTCATGACCTGCAACCCACCACTGCAATCTCTTTTCTTTTCCCAACATTTGTTCTTTCTCAACTGTCTGGCCTCATCACTGGTTTGCCTAAATTCATTCCTGCCCTAGGGCTTTTACACTCTTCTCTCCCTAGAATGCTTTTTCTATGGCTTTACATGGCTAGCTCCTTCTCATCCTCCAAGTGTTTGCTTAAATATGATCTCTTTCAAGAAATAATTCTTGATACCTTCATGTTTCAGCCCATGATTCTACCCTGATATATTAAACACTGATCACAGTATCCCATGTATTTCTTTTACTGCATGTGTCCAAATCTAATTGTTTTCTTATTTATATTATTTTATTTGCTTATTTTGGTCTGTCTATTTCTTAAAGAGATCAGCTTCATTAAGAGAGGAATCTTAGTGGTTATGTCGACCTAAGACACTGACTTATTGTAGAAGACAACTGGCTATGGCAGGTTGAGAACCTGGCTGTAAATTCTTTGATACTCTTTCCTCTGAGAGAAAAGATCTATGTTCCTGGCTCTTAAATCTTGGAAAGCTTTAATAAATAAGATACGGTGGAAGGGATGCTTTGTGACTTTAGAGAGTAAGTCATGAAAGGACATGCAGCTTCTGCCTTGTTTGCTGGGAATGCTCACACACAGATCCTTGTGCTGCCACATAAGAAATCCATTACTTATGGACTATCATGCTGGAGGGGCCACACATGGGAGTGTTGGTAAATAATCTAAGCCGATCCCTTTCTTTAGTTATCCCAACCCAAGACTCAGGTATGTGAGTAAAGAGTCTATCTTACAAGTAGATCCTTCAGCATCAGGTGATTCAGTCCTCATTTAAGTCATCCCAGGAAAAGCCCTGGAAATTAGAAAGTCACAGAGCAAAGCAGAGCTGTTCTGGTGGTGCCTGTTCTGATTCCTGATGTGAGTAATCAATAAACACAAGAAAATGACTGTTTTATGCCACTAACATCTCAGAATGTCTTTTAACATTAGGATGTTTTCCAACATAACAATAGGTATCTGGAGCAAAGGCCCACCAAATTTTGAAAAATATTTGTTGAATGAGGTTGACCAGCTACCTTGTAGGAACACTGCTCCAGGGACCTGGGTTCTAGTCCAAGTTCCTTTACTAATATATTATCTAACATTAGGAAATCTCATCTATAGGTCTCAAGTTCCTTCTATGTACATTGAGGTGATCTGACTAGTTTAACTTAGGTACTTACCACTGAATTCTTAGTCTATAAGTGAAAACTAAGGGTTTCAACATAAATGAAAAACATAAATAGCCAGAGTTAGGGGCTCTGTCTTCTCTGGGCATTAAAATGAGCTTAAAAGGGTGTGCTCCTTAGAGTTCTCAACATGAAAGGGAGGAGGAAGCAATTTGTTAATTTGACAATTGACTGACTTTCTTGAATCTCTATATTCCCAAGGATACTATCTCTGTGTCTTTAAAGTCAAATCACATCGGGATGAAGGTTTCAATGGACAGATGGGTTAACTAGATGGGAGATAGGAAGGAGCTGCAAACAAATGGCTTCTGAAGGTTCCCATTTTCTAACTAAACCATTTTCCTGTTTCTTCCTACAGAACTGACTTCAGAACTCAGAGGATGGGACTATGTCAGCAGCAAAAATGTGGTAGAAAGATTACTGGGTCTGGGGGCTATCCCTGAAGTTGGGAAGCCTTGAGCAGTCACCACTCTGACCTTCTGCTGTGGAGAAGGAGGATGGTGACTCATCTTTGCTCTTCATTAGGAAATGAGGCGTCTTTCGCAGGGCACACAGAATAGAAAATGGAAATAGGATGAGAACATGGGTCTCCTGATTTATAATCCAAGTGTCACAGTGTTGCCCCAAGCACCCAACTGCATGTCTCATACATCACTCAGCAGAGGTATCAGGTTCTGAAAGAGGGGAAGCACAGACAGCCAGGTATGAGGGATGTGAGCACATCTACCTTTGGAATGTCTGTGAGACTATTCACTGAGAATAGATCTTTGAGTATGATTAGATGAGGATTCTAGAGACTAAAAAAATAATTCCTGGGAAAGATCATTCTCCTGATGAGTAGGAGTAGGTAGGGTGGTAGTCTTAACTTGTAGACTTATTAATTGCTATGGTTTAGACCCACTTGAACATGGACGAATCACATTTTGGGAAAAAGAACTAAGAATATGGTAAGGGGGGCTATATTTAAAATTTTATTAAGCAAACAGCTCCACTTACCTCTCTGCCATATATTGTTTAGAGTTCCCTAACATTCCTTTGCTAATGTTATATGTATTCTCTGTATCTTTCTAATCCAAGCACAACCATAGTCAATCAGTTCAGTTCAGTTCACTCACTCAGTCGTGTCAGACTCTGCAACTCCATGAATTGCAGCACGCCAGGCCTCCCTGTCCATCACCAACTCCCGGAATTCACCCAAACCCACATCCATTGAGTTGGTAATGCCATTCAGCCATCTCATCCTCTGTCACCCCCTTTTCCTCCTGCCCCAATCCATCCCACCATCAGAGTCTTTTCCAATGAGTCCTGGAATGTGAAGTCAAGTGGGCCTTAGAAAGCATCACTATGAACAAAACTAGTGGAGGTGATGGAATTCCAGTTGAGCTATTTCAAATCCTGAAAGATGATGCTGTGAAAGTGCTGCACTCAATATGCCAGCAAATTTGGAAAACTCAGCAGTGGCCACAGGACTGGAAAAGGTCAGTTTTCATTCCAATCCCAAAGAAAGGCAATGCCAAAGAATGCTCAAACCATAGCCAATAGACTAGAGTTATTTTAAGAGACCAGAAATATTTTCTGTCACTGCCCACAGACTCCTCAGAGAGAGGAAGTGATTTTGAATATGGCCTAAAGTTCAGGAATCAAATACTTTTCAAATATATCCTCCTATAAAAACATAAGGTCAAATATGTGTACAATAAGAGGTATCCAAGTTGGAGATATTTTAATAAAGTCACACTAAGGCTTCCCTTGTGCCTCAAATGGTAAAGAATCTGCCTGCAATGCAGGAGACCTGGGTTTTATCCTTAGGTCGGGAAGATCCCCTAGAAAAGGGAATGGCAACCCATTATAGAATTCCTGCCTGTAGAATTCCATGGACAGAGGAGCCCGGTGTGCTACAGTCCATGGGGTTGTAGAGAGTCCAACGTGACTGGGCAACTAACACTTTCTGTTTCACACAATCTGACACAAAACCCAGGCTACTATTTCTGTGGTTCAATGTCCCTTGCACTATAGTGCAATGCTTTTAGGAATTCTATCTAATAATGATCCAATGGCCTATAGTGAAAACAGGGTAGAATAGCTATAAGAAATAAAACAAGTGGCAGTAATGTTATATGATATGATTCTGTTTCATGTCACCTGCTTGAGCTTAAGTGCATTTTATAGAGGGACCTATTAGAGTACAGAACACACAAAAATATTTTCCTTTTAGGCCTGCTGACTTATATCATTTCTTTAAACATAAAAATGGAAAAAATAAAAAGAATTATTTATAATTTAAAGTACTATAAACATAAGTGATTATTACCATTAGTGATTTCAGTGTATCTTTAAAATTCTGATTTCCTTTCAAGGCAAATAAATTAGTAGAAGACGGATGTTTGTTGGAAACAACTGAACAAGTATTCCACATTATCACTTTAGCTAAAATAAATTTAACTCTAATCAATTCCCTCCTGTTCAGGCAGAACGGATTAGAAATCAGAATGCTAGTAAAAGGTACCATCATGTATGGGAAAAAAAAAAAAACAAAAAAAAACCCACCGCATGTGAAATGTAGTTTATTGCTTTTGTGAGGAGTAGCCCCGCCACAATGAGGCAGGGAGGAAAAGAAGACCAAACAAATGTATGATGGTAAACACACAGCCCACCGTCCCCTTTTCCCACATCAATACAGACATTACAAATGAATCACAGAGCTCTTTTCTGTTAAGAATTTGTGTTGGAATCCTTCTGCAAAAACAATCCAGACTACTACAGTGGCCAACTGGACTTGACATATGAGATAACACCAATCTGCAGAAAGCTGGATTCTAGTCTCAGACTGGAAATTAAGATACCAGTGTTCTAGATCTAGCTTAGCCACAGATCTACTCTGTACTATGGACTAATTTCTTTCCTTTTCTGGGTATCAGCTGCCCCCCTGAGGTCACAACTGTCAGTATTTATTGCCTATGCTAGAATCACCAAACTTTTTTTTTCCCCTCCCCTGGAAGGGATCCGATATATTAGTTGGCTTGCTAAGCCACTGATGTGGGTGGCAAGGAGTATTTCCCTGTTACTTCTGTAAAGTTATTTTAAATTCACAGTCAAATAAAACTGCAATAATGCCATCTCAGATTATTACCACTGGCTTTCTTTCCTATTGTAGGTTGTTTAACTCTAGCCATTGCAGCACTGTTAAGAGAATTCCTTGGGGGCATCTCAGAATGATGCAATGGATCCTGAGCAAATCTTGAAGCCTGGATTGTGTAACTTTTTTAAAATAGCTTCTCCTCTAGGATACTACCTGTTACAGACATGTCCATCCCTGTCTTCTGTGCTCTCAGATCCTAAAAAGAGCACTAGAGTATACTGTGGAATCAATGACAACTAGATTAGTTTTCTCTTGTAAACCTAAAGTATGATTCATGGAAACTGGAAGCCAATTCATGGAAGTCTTTTTGGTGAGAGGTTACACAGAGATGGGATTTGGGCAGTGATGTTGCTTCATGTTCAAGATGAGGTTGTTGTTCAGTTGCTCAGCCATGTCTGAGTCTTTGCGTCCCCCTGGACTGCAGCATGCCGGGCTTCCCTGTCAATCACCAACTCCCGGAGCTTACTCAAACTTGTGTCCGTTGAGTCAGTGACGTCATCCAACCTTTTTGTTCCCTGTCGTCCCCTTCTCCTGTCCTCAGTCTTTCCCAGCATCCATTTCCAATGAGTCAGTTCTTTGCATCAGGTGGCCAGAGTATTGGGGCTTCAGCATCAGTCCTTCTAATGAATACTCAGGGTTGATTTCCTTTAGGATTGATTGGTTTGACCTCCTTGCAGTCGAAGGGACTCTCAAGAGTCTTATCCAACAACACAGTTCAAAAGTAACAATTCTTTAGTGCTCAGCCTTCTTTATGGTCCAACTCTCACATCCATACATGACTATTGGAAAAATCATAGCTTTGACTAGATGGACCTTTGTTGGTAATGTCTCTGTTTTTTAATACACTGTCTAGGATTGTCATAGCTTTTCTTCCAAGGAGCAGCTGTCTTTTAATTTCATGGCTGCAGTCACCAACTGCAGTGATTTTGGAGCCCTCCACAAATAAAGTCTGTCACTGTTTCCATTGTTTCCCCATCTACTTGCCATGAAGTGATGGGACAGGATGCCATGATCTTCATTTTTTGAATGTTGAGTTTTAAGCCAATTTTTTCATTCCCCTTTTTTACCTTCAACAAGAGGCTCTTTAGTTCCTCTTCCCTTTCTGCCATAAGGCTGGTGTCATCTGAATATCTAAGGTTATGATATTCTTCCAGCAATCAAGGCAAAGATAAATGTCTAAGTAAGCACAAAACAGAGGCCACTTAAAACAATGAGCTATTTGCCTAGGTTCTAACTGTACAGTTTTTATTTTGAGCTTAACTGAGGCTCTGAGGGGTTTCATTACCCATTCCTGGATACTCTCAATTCTCTGCAACCATATCACATAGTGTCCTTTATTTTAGCCTGCTCCTGGCAGCCTAATCACATTCTGTTTAATGAAGGAAGCAAGATGGAGTAGCTTGAACTAAAAGATCTCTGAAATCATGTTCATGAATTTATACTTGTTTATTTTCATTAGAATGAATCCTATTTTGACCCTGAAGCTAACTTGACATCACATAACAAGTTTCTTTTGGGAATTTTCTCTGCTCACAGCCTCATCCTTCTTGGCCATTCCTCTTTTCTTTTTTTAGCATATAATTGAATGTTGTGTGACCTCTCACCTCAATGTCCATTTTGGGGCTCCCTTTGGTTGCAGTTTTCCCAGCATCGTCAGCTTCCTCTATGCCTTCATCTTTTCCATCTCTGCTACCCTATCCTAGAACCCTTTCTCTGAAAAATTTATCAATGCAAACTTAGCCCTCCATGTACTCACAATGTCTCCTGAAGACAGACACATTTCTAAGAATCTCTCTTAATGTATCTATCTCAAGTAGTTTTCCAGAATTATTAAAGACAGTGGCTGTGGGTTGAATCTTCCTCTCCATCAATTACTGGCTATGTAGCTGGGGAGACATCACTTAATCTTTCTGAAACTCAGTTCCTTCATATGAAAAAGAAAGTTCTATCAGATCCTACATAAACTTCCTTTGCACAGATCCTCAGATACAATAATAAATGCCATCATTGGTGCCATCATTATCATCACCATCCTTGAATTGCTCCTAATGCTTCTTCCAGGTTACAACACAGCTCCATCACTACCTCTGTGGAGCATTCCTTGACCTTTCCTACTTGGCTGTTTAGTCACTAAGTCATGTCTGACTTATTTGCAACCTCATGGATTGTAACCAGCCAGGCTCCTCTGTCCTTGGGATTTCCCAGGCAAGAAGATTGGATTGGGTGGCCATTTCCTTTCCCACGGGGACCTTCCTGATCTAGGGATCAAACCTACATCTCCTGCATTGGCAGGTGGCTTCTTTACCACTGAGCCACCTGGAAAGCCCCTTTCCTTCCTTCACCTTTATTAAAGTTATTGTAACATTCAACACATACAAAGTGATACTTTATATATTTCTTGCATGTATCTTTCTGTCCACAAAAGTATTTGTGGGGAAAAACATACAAATAAAAATATGTATGCAAAAATATATTTCATATGTGGTTTTTTTTCCTCCACAAATGTGGGATTCCTTAAAAGCAAGAAAGTTGTGCCTGAAATCTCTTTCATCCTCAAAACAATTCAAGGTACTTCTGATTTTGTCTCCTACACATATCTCAAATCCTGCTCTCTTGGCTCTTGACCTTCACTAAGATGAATAATTATGACGGTAATTAATGGTTATACAAGTGTTTCCAAATAGGTGCTCATATCTACTTACATAGAGGAAGTTAGAAGGACAGAAAGAAGTTAAATGCCATAGAATCAACAGATCCTTATCTCACCGTTTACCAGCTTCAAAGTCTCCCATAGGAAAGCTTGTTCTGAGGTAACCATTTCCAAGCTGGATAACTCTATTAAATATATAACCCCCACTTCTCATTCAGCTAAAGTCCATTTTTCAACAACTTATATAATTGTTATTTCAGAATCTTAAACTCTTCAGGCTAAGGCTCATCCTTTATCCTTGTGATATCCCTCCAGACACTTGAAATCAATGATTTTATCTCCATTTATTCTTCCTTTGAACCTGAGCAATGCAGCCAGGTCTATCAGATTGCAGCAGAAATAATTAGAATGGCTAGGGAAGTGTAACAGGGAAATATTTCAGGCAGGGACAAAAAGAGTCAGTCTCCTCAGCAGGGAGATGGAGAGAATGAAGTGCTATTTGATACGACAGAGGAATTTAAATGATATGCCATAGGGCATCTAATTGGGTGTTCCTTGCTACCTGGTCCTGTTGCCTACCCAGAAGGGGACAGCAAATGAAATTAGCAGGGCCTAAATTTAGAGAAGATCAAAGGAAATCCTTCTCTACACAATGTGCAATTATCCACTACTGCAGGATATTATTGAGGCAAATTGAAGCAAAAAGAATTTGGAAAAGGATTAGGTGCTTATATGAATAAGAACAGCTTGTGCAGTTACTAGCAAGAATAACAATTACATGGCCAATTAATCCCCTGGTGTCAGGGTATGCAGTGAGCTCAAGCTGGGGTCAGAGAATGAACTGCCTATAGAATAGTACAGTAGTATTCAATTTTCCAGGTGCATTATTGAATTTTCCTTTGGCTAACTCCTCTAAAAAATCTAAGGAAAACACTTTATTTGGTAAAGAGTGAATTGCTTCAGGTTTGGGTTTTACAATCTGGGTCAGAAATAGAAATGGCTTCTGTGAAATTTCCCTGTAAAGATGTGGCACCAAAATCCTGAAATGACTTAAAAAATAATAATAATGGCAGCATGGAAAAGACCACACACTAGTTCTTTATGGACCTGGGTTTCTAGTCCTGTTTCATATCATTGACTAGCTTGGTGTCATCCCCTACCTTAGTGAACCTGTTTCCTTGTTTACAAAATGTCAGGCATTTTCCTAGCTATCTATGTAAAATATAACCCTAGTTTTTCAGGCCTCACTTCGTATGTGGGCACTGTCAAGAATAAACTGATTCTTAAATTTATGTGGAATCAAGAGATGAGTCTTTATAAAGCATATGAAGGCAGTGAACTATTTGTGCTTCAGGTGCCCATGAGAATGTCTGACTCTCACATACATAACTGGGGGACCATGTGTCCTATTGTTGATACTTACCCCCATCTACATATGCCACGGGGTCACTGATGCTGAAAAACCCTCTCACACAAAGGTCTGAGCTAGCTCTTTGCTCCCTAAATGCCTACAACCACCTTTTCCTCAAGTTTCTACCACATGAGAAGCCTACCCTTAGATTCACATGAAATCTACATGAGACAACTTTTCTCGTTGATTTCCTTGGACAAGTTTCCTCAGGGTGAAGTCAAAGGCAATATGGACCTATGAGGAAATTTTGGGAAGTGAGGACACGGTTTTGTCTTTACGCACATCTTTCTTTTCATTCTGCTTTCCCACTCACATGACCAAAAGAATACAACGAGGGGAGAAATTCAGCTAGGAACGGTATTGAGGAAAGGGGCTGCCTATGCTACAAAAAGGGTATGTATTTTGGAAAAAAAGATACAGAAAACACTAAACTGATAAATGGACAAACTGGCCCATTATTGACCGTATGTATAAGACGTGTTGGCTGATAAAATGACTCTCTAATGAACATCCACATATCTATATTTTCTAAATTATAAAGGGATCAAATGAAAAAATAATAAATAACATTTTCATTTTAGTTATGTATTTAGAAAGCACTCATATGGCATATTTGTGCTTATTTTACCCAAAGAATATGAGCACAGTAGTTGAATCTCCCACAAAAGACCACTCCTAGGTTAGAGACAGGTTATCCCAGCTAATTTGCAGCTATTGTAGTGAACATAAAGAAGGAATTTTTGACTATTTCCAAGTTTTCTTGCTCAACCACTGCCCATCCACCTCTGCACACATGGATGGATCCCCCAACTGTCAAGTAAAACTACAGTTTTTACTTGCAGTGTTTGTTGGTTTAGTTTTTAAACCTGAATTTAAAAGGTTGGACTTCAGAACCATACAGTGTAAGAGAGTTAAAATCAAGTAGCTATGTCTAAAACTCATTTGGAAAGATAAGAGAAGAGAGAGAAATTTCTGAAGAACTGGAAAGCAGCCATGGTTCAAATGAAAAACAAATTAGGGATAAAACATAAGTGTTCCCCCCATTTCATAAGGGCTTCAGAGGTACAAACTTTTTAGATGGCTCTAAAAATAAGGAGTATATAGACAGCTAATAACATATCTGTATTCTTTATGGGGAGGAGATGAAACTGGGCCCAAGATATGTTACCTCCTACAACCTGCTCAAAAGCTTTAACAAGCAGGGAACCTTCCTGACTATTCTCACCAAGCTAACATAATTCTGAAAATAAAACCTAGTAAAGATGTATATATGTCTATACCTCTAATAAAATGGATCTGAGTTAAAGTCATTTAAAAAGTATAACATATCATGAACAAACAGGTACTATTTAGGCAGACAATAATGGCACAATATAAAGAAACCTATCAGTGTAATTTATTGATAAACAGATCAAAGGAGAAATAGCATTATCTCAAATGAGGCCAGGATTCAACTGACAGAATTCAACAGACATTAGAGCTAAAAAAAAAAAAAAAAAAAAAAACCTCCTGGCAATTTATAAAAAAGAATGCCACTAAATTAGCGTAGAAAAAAATGTATCTAAAATTAACTGTCAACACTGTACTCAAGGTAAAACCACATTGGCTTTCCAACTAAAACCTGAAAAAAGAAAACAATGCTATCCATCACTAGATTCTGGAAATTCTAGATGTTAAGACAGGGTGAAAAATCATGTAAGATAAATGAATACTAATATGAAATTTATTTAAAAAGTCAATGCCAAAATTTCATTAACTGCTAAAGTCCTGGGGATAAGATGATTCATATAATGAGCCTAAGGGGAAATGGAATAATGATTAAATCTCTAGAGTTTGGTAAGATAATCTATTACTAAAAACAAAAAAAGGAACAATGCCTAGAATTCTACAAAAACCAGTCAGAAATGTGATTTTCAACAATCCTATCATACAGCAATCAAAGACAGAATATTCATTTCACTAAACTTAACTAAAAATGTATAGGAATCATTCAAAATAAATCTTTAGTTAGTGACATAAAAGATGATTTGTAGAACTGAAAATAATTGCCATTTTTAGAGAAAATTTCACAATTTTATGTATCTTCATATTCCCCTAATTTATTTTAAAATTCTGTGTACTCCTCATTGATTCTCAATGGAAATTATCCTTTCTTCATAACTGAACAAAATGAGTATCAAAGGACTAAATGAGAAAGAAGAGTGAAGAAAACTTTCAAAGACAAATAGCATTGAGTAGCATATTTCCAACCACTCAAAATATGTATAATAATTTAGTTATTGCTGGCAAGGGCTACAGAATAGGCATTCAGATGAATAAAAAAGAAGTGAAATACGTGAAACACACACACATAACAAAATTCAGCTTAGGATAAATGTGAATTTAAAATTTCCAATCAAAGGATGGATTGTTCAATAAATTGTGCTCAGAGGAAAGGAGAGCTGGACCTTTGTTCCAGGTAACATCCTAAAATAATCTTGGATTAACTGAATAAATAATTGTTAAAAAGAACTAGACAAAGAAAAGCTAGGGATTTTTTTTCACCCAAATAATTAGAGAGCATGAGACATTTTTAAATGTTGAATGCACAAACCACAAATGAAAAGAGTAAAAATAAGGCTACACAGGCATTTAAAATCACAGAATAAAAGAAACCCATTTTGAAGAGTGTTAAAAAGTAACTGAAAATGGGGGATATTTGCAATATCAGTGACAGGAAGAGACATTATAAATTAGAAACTCTTCTAACCTGGAAATAAGGAGACAGCCAAACTAGTAAAATATACCAAAGAAGATTATATTGTATGCAGTTTACAAAAGATAAAACATGCTAACAGTACAAACATCATTCACCTTAATAACATAAAGCAAACAATAAAATACCATGTTCATCTATCAACCTAGAAAGGATTAAAATACATCAAGATTGTGAGCTGGCAGAGATACAGTGAAAGGTGCATGCTCATATACAGATGTTGGCATTTAAAAGTGCATCAAAAGCATCTAAAATATGTGTAAATCTTTAACCCATTAATCCAACTGAGGGGAATTTTAAGAAAATCTTTGTGAGTATATACAATACAAAAGCAGTTCTTTGTAAGGACATTTACTGAACAACATTTAGTTCAGTTCGGTCACCCAGTCGTGTCCAACTCTTTGTGACCCCATGGACTGCATCACATCAGGCCTCCCTGTCCATCACCAACTCCCGAGTTTACTCAAACTCATGTCCATTGAGTTGGTAATGCCATCCAACCATTTCATCCTCTGTCATCCCCTTCTCCTCCCACCTTCAGTCTTTCCCAGCATCAAGATCTTTTCAAATAAGTCAGTTCTTCACATCAGGTGGTCAAAGTGTTGGAGTACTATTTTTAGAGCAACACTTAAAATAGTAAAAAAAAAATAAAACTAGAAACAAAATGGAGAAAATCCTCCAATAATAGAGAACTGGGGCTTCCCTGGTGGCTCAGACTGTAAAGAATTTGCCTGCAATGTGGGAGACCTAGGTTTGATTACTGAATAGGGAAGATCTCCTGGATAAGGGAACAGCCACCCACTCCAGTATTCTTGCCTGGAGAATTCCCATGGCCAGAGGAGTCCACGGGGTTGCAAGAGCTGGATACTACTGAACAACAAACAAAATACATACTGATGCATTAATATTACCATTTTTAATGATACTGTTGAACATAGAACAGGGGAATGTTTATAGGAGACTTTTAAGCTTTAAAACCATATTGCTAAGTCGCTTCAGTTGTGTCTGACTCTGTGTAGCCCCACAGATGGCAGCCCACCAGGCTCCACCATCCCTGGGATTCTCCAGGCAAGAACACTGGAGTGGGTTGCCATAAGTCAAAATATATACAGTCTGAAATATGGAACATGAAACTGGTAATATGTTCAACTGTTTGGGTATACAAACATGTCAATTTTATATGCCTTAGTGTACTAATTTTTTTTTTTTTTTGGTTTTTGGTAAACTACACATAGATACACTGAACATAAAGTTCTGGAATGAAGAGTATATGGCTCTGGTTAGCATATGGAACTTTTCTCCCTTAAGGTTCCCCCCGCCCCCAAGTAGCTTAAATTTTTCTATGTATTTTAACCTCATCTTAAAATAGTTTTAAAGTAAACAAGGAAAGACAGATAATATAAAAATATCTCCATTACCTTCCCTGCCCAAATTCTTGGATTGAAACAAAACTCCCACATTGTCCATTTTTTACACTGATCCCCAGCCTAACTAACACTACATGAAGTCGAAGGGGGCTGTTTTTGTCAACTGTGACGTCAGCTCCAGGCTGTTTAGCTGGTCCTTTTACTGTAATAGAACACAAATAGCCAGGGGACAGCAAATCTTGGATGTCAAAATTAGGTCCCACCCAATTCCCTCAAAACACACACACACACACATACACACACACACACACACACACACATGTTGTCACTGTTAATCCTGAAAGACTAAAAGTCTTAATGCTGAGGAGAATTAGACATGACCAAACACAGAAACTTTCAAGAGAGAGCATTAATGGAGAGAATGCTCATCTAAAACTACCTAGCATGGAGTGGAAACTTGCTTTATGATGCAGGAAGCAATTCGGTGCTATGTGACAACCTAAATGTAACTCTCTAGTAGCTTAGCTGGTAAAGAACCCACCTGCAATGTAGGAGACCTGGTTCAATTCCTGTGTCGGGACGATCTGCTGGGAAAGGGACAGGCTAACCACTCCAGTATTCTTGTGCTTCCCTGGTGGCTCAGCTGGTGACAGCCTAGAGGGGTGGAGTAGAGTGGGAGGTGGGAGGGAGGTTCAAGAGGGAGGGGACATATGTATACTTATGGCTGATTCATGTTGATGTGTGGCAGAAACCAACACAATATTGTAAAGCAATTATACTCCATTTAAATATAAGTAAATTTAAATAAAAATATCTGACATGATAGATTGTTGTAGGAACCAGCACAGAGGATCTAACAGGTGGACAGAGATATTTGTCAAGTTTTTTTCCAAAAGGAAACCATGATTGAGTTGTAGGGATGCCATTTTCAGACAGTAGACATTATATAAATTCATATGCAGAGACCATTTTATTTTCTGTATGATTAAGGAAATATTTTACCACATAAAGCTATGTATAAAGAACAGTCAGCGGTATAGTGCATCTTTCCTCAAGATAAAGCCCAGGGACCAGCAGCATCATCATCGCCTGGGGAGGGCTAAGAAATGCACACTATTGGGCCTCATTCGAGAACTCTTGGATTAGTGTCCTTATCCTAACCAGATCCCCGAGTGACTCATAAGCATATTCAAATTGGCGAAGCATTGATGTAATGGACATGCTGTCTTCAGCTCTGGTTTAACAATGGCATGGAAATACTGGTCTACTATGCCTCAGAGGCTTTCCTTGGTCACTTCAGTTCAGTTAGTTCAGTCATTCAGTCGTGTCCGACTCTTCGAGACCCCATGAATCACAGCACATCAGGCCTCCCTGTCCATCACCAACTCCCGAAGTTAACTCAGATTCACGTCCGAGTCCTGTGATGCCATCCAGCCATCTAATCCTCTGTCGTCCCCTTCTCCTCCTGCCTCCAATCCTTCCCAGCATCNCCTGACTTCTTTTGTTAAGAGTTGTGGCTGTACCTTTCAGCTCATGAGAGAAAGCTTTATGGCTCTCTAACATCTTGAACAAAATTGAGAAAACTAAGATCATGGCATATGGTCCCATCACTTCATGGGAAATCGATGTGGAAACAGTGGCTGACGTTATTTTTCTGGGCTCCAAAATCACTGCAGATGGTGACTGCAGCCACGAAATTAAAAGACATTTACTCCTTGGAAGGAAAGTTATGACCAACCTAGACAGTATATTAAAAAGCAGAGACATTAATTTGCCAATAAGGTCCATCTAGTCAAGGCTATGGTTTTTCCAGTAGTCATGTATGGATGTGAGAGTTAGACTATAAAGAAAGCTGAGCGCCAAAGAATTGATGCTTTTGAATTGTGGTATTGGAGAAGACTCTGAGAGTCCCTTGGACTGCAAGGAGGTCCAACCAGTCCATCCTAAAGGAGATCAGTCCTGGGTGTTCATTGGAAGGACTGATGTTGAAGCTGAAACTTCAATACTTTGGGCACCTGATGCAGAAAGCTGACTCATTGGAAAATACCCTGATGCTGGGAAAGATTGAGGACAGGAGGAGAAGGAGATGACAGAGGATGAGATGGTTGGATGGCATCATCGACTTGATGGACATGGGTTTGGGTGGACTCTGGGAGTTGGTGATGGACATGGAGGCCTGGTGTGCTGTGGTTCATGAAGTCACAAAGAGTCAGACACGACTGAGTGGCTGAACTGAACTGAACATCCTGATGAGACTTCCCAGGTGGCTCAGTGGTAAATAATCTGCCTGCCAATGCAGAAGATGCAGCAGACGCAGGTTTGATCCCTGGGTCAGGAAGATTCCCTGGAGGAGGAAATGGTAACCCACTCCAATATTCTTGCTTTGAAAATTCCATGGACAGAGAAGCCTGTTGGGCTACAGTCCATGGGGCTGCAAAGAGTTAATACGTGACTGAGTCACTGAGTATGCATGTGACACTCTGACGGAGGAGGGTACATACACTTAAGTCTGTGCCAAAGCAATGAATAGAACTTGTAGCCAGAACTGCTGTCTTTGCCACGAGTGGATGAAATGATCCAGAATCATAGGAGACCTGAGTTTTGTGGAATGACACTTACTTCTTCCCATCATTGGTTCATTGGACATATCACTCTGTCTGGGGAGGTAAGAACATGACCCTATTCTCCCCTGAGTTCAAAACCCTCCTTTTCCTTCCACTGGCTCTGGAATGGCAAGAAGTATCATTAAGATTTATTTTTAAAAATTCTTACCTAGAGAATGTTGTATTCCCCATGAAAGCCCACTCAGTTATAGAAAGAGAATTTACTTTTAGTTTCAAATTTGGAACTACAAAACATGTCTCTCACTCACTGGAAATATCACCAAAGAAAATCTGTGCATTTCTGGGAGCAAAAGCACTAAACACTGTCTGCCCCAAAGCAGCCTTTGCCCTAAACTTCCCCACGTGTTGAAACTTTTGCATGTTGGAAGAGAACTGAGTCTCCAGCAGGTATGCTTTGCTCCTTCACTCGAGAAATGGCCCTTTCTACTCCTCACGATTTTACACTGGGGGCTGAATCCTCTATTTCTTGGGGTCCTTTCAGACCTGACTGTGCATGGACCAGTAATTCCACTATTTTGAGTTTTCCATTTGTTAACATTTTTGAAGAGTTTGTATGGTCACTTTTTACCATCTCATCACTCTTTCTCTCACTTATTTCCATCTTTTAAAATACAAGTGAATCTCTAAATCCATCTGTTATTCTTTTGCTCAATTCTAGGTTAGCTTGTGCACTCCTAGGTAAGTAAATTCAAGGACATGGCTGCAGATAAGATATCTCTGGGCATAGGAAAAGAAAACATGCTCCTTCCCCAGGTAGGGAACTAAAATATACAAACTGCTATCTACTAAAATAGATAAACAACAAGGGTATATTGTACAGCACAGGGAAATGCAGCCATTATTTTGTAGAAAATTTAAATGGAGTATAATCAGCAAAGATAATGAATGACTATGCTGTACACTTGAAACTAACATTGTTATCAACTACACTTGTCAAAAACAAAATGAAAAACCTATCATACATATAAGAAAGAATCCAAAAGCTTTGAATTTTTTAAAAGGGGGTTTTAATACATCTAGTTCCTATAGACTGAAATTTCTAGTGGAGCAATTTGGTATCCTAGGAAAAGCACAGGCTCTGAGTTTATATTCCTCATCTACCATTCACTGGCTGAGCAAACATGGACAAGATATTTAACCTCTCTGTATCCTTGTTTCCTCATTTATAAAGATGACAATACTACCTACAAAATAGAGTGATCAATGATAGACTAAGGAATGTAAAAATGCCTCGCATAGTGTTTGTATCAGTTGTCATAGAATATATATTTTCTAAGTAAGTAAAACAGATTCTAGCCCTAACCCTTAACTCTAAGGCTGGTTAAGAAGCATGCAGCATTAACAAACAAAGGTGGGCCCTTCTCATTTTCGGTAGTTTCACAAGTAATTGCAAATATATATATATACACTTATTGCAAAATACAGAATTAAATTTAAGAAAGTAGGGAAAACCACTAATCACTCAGTATGACCTAAATCAAATCCCTTATGATTATACAGTGGAAATGACAAACAGATTCAGGGGATTAGATCTGATAGACAAACTGCCTGAGGAACTATGGACAGAGGTTCATGACATTGTACAGGACGCAATGATCAAGACCACCCCCAAGAAAAAGAAATGCGAAAAGGCAAAATGGTTGTCTGAGGAGGCCTTACAAATGGCTGGGAAAAGAAGAGAAGCTAAAGGCAAAGGAGAAAAGGAAAGATATACCCATTTGAATGCAGAGTTCCAAAGAATAGCAAGGAGAGATAAGAAAGCCTTCCTCAGTGATTGATGTAAAGAAATAGAGGAAAACAAAAGAATGAGAAAGAGTAGAGATCTCTTCAAGAAAATTAGAGACACCAAGTGAACATTTCATGCAAAGATGGGCACAATAAAGGACAGAAATGGTACGGACCTAACAGAAGCAGAAGATATTAAGAAGAGGTGCCAAGAGTACACAGAAGAACAACACAAAATAAAAGATCTGCATGACCCAGATAACCATGATGGTGTGATCACTCACCTAGAGCCAGACATTCTGGAATAAGAAGTCAAGTGGGCCTTAGGAAGCATCACTACAAACAAAGCTAGTGGAGGTGATGGAACTCCAGCTGAGTTCTTTCAAGTCCTACAATATGATGCTTTGAAAGTGCTGCACTCAATATACCAGTAAATTTGGAAAACTCAGCAGTGGCCACAGGACTGGAAAAGGTCAGTTTTCATTCCAATCCCAAAGAATGACAATGCCAAAGAATGTTCAAACCACTGCACAGTTGCACTAGTCTCACACGCTAGCAAAGAATGCTCAAAATCCTCCAACCCAGGTTTTAACAGTACGTGAATCCTGAAATTCCAGATGTTCAAGCTAGATTTAGAAAAGGCAGAGGAACCAGAGATAAAATTGCCAATGTCCATTGGATCATTAAAAAAAGCAAGAGAGTTCCATAAAAACTTCTGCTTTATTAACTACACCAAACCTTTGACTGTGTGGATCACAATACACTATGGAAAATTCTCAAAGAGATGGGAATATCAGATCACCTGACCTGCCTCCTGAGAAAATCTGTATGCAGATCAAGAAGCAACAGTTAGAGCCAAGCAAGGAACAGCAGACTGGTTCCAACTGGGGAACAGAGTTTGTCAAGGCTGTATTTTGTCATCCTGCTTAATTGCAGAGTACATCATGTGAAATGCTGGGTTGGATGAAGTACAAAATGAAATCAAGATTGCTGGGAGAAATATCAGTAACCTCAGATATGCAGATGACACCACACTTATGGAAGAAAGTGGAGAGAAATTAAAAAGCGTCTTGATGAAAGTGAAACAGGAGAGTGAAAAAGTTGGCTTAAAACTCAACATTCAGAAAACTAAGATCATGTCATCTGGTCCCATCACTTCATGGAAAATACATGAGGGAACAACGGAAATAGTGACAGACTTTACTTTCTTGGGCTCCAAATCACTGCAGATGGTGACGGCAGTCATGAAATTAAAAGACACTTGCTCCTTGGAAGAAAAGCTATGACCAATCTAGACAGCATATTAAAAAGTAGAGACATTACTTTGCTGACCAATTTCCATCTAGTAAAAGTTATGGTTTTTCCAGTAGTCATGTATGGATGTGAGAGTTGGACTGTGAAGAAGGTTGAGTGCTGAAGAATTGATGCTTTTGAACTGCGGTGTTGGAGAAGACTCTTGAGAGTCCCTTGGACAGCAAAGAGATGAAACCAGTCAAACCTAAAGGAAATCAATCCTTAATATTCATTGGGAGCACTGATGCTGAAGTTCCAATAGTTTGGCCACCTGATGTGAAGAACTGCCTCATTGGAAAAGACCCTGATGCTGGGAAAGACTGAAGGTGAGAGGAGAGTTCAGTTCAGTTCATTTCAGTTCAGTCGCTCAGTTGTGTCCGACTCTTTGCGACCCCATGAATTGCAGCGCCAGGCTTCCCTGTCCATCACCAACTCTTGGACTCACGCCCATTGAGTCAGTGATGCCATCCAGCCATCTCATCCTCGGTCATCCCCTTCTCCTCCTGCCCCCAATCCCTCCCAGCATCAGAGTCTTTTCCAATGAGTCAACTCTTCACATCAGGTGGCCAAAGTATTGGAGCTTCAGCTTTAGCATCATTCCTTCCAAAGAAATCCCAGGGCTGATCTCCTTCAGAATGGACTGGTTGGATCTCCTTGCAGTCCAAGGGACTCTCAAGAGTCTTCTCCAACACCACAGTTCAAAAGCATCAATTCTTCGGCGCTCAGCCTTCTTCGTAGTCCAACTCTCACATCCATACATGACTACTGGAAAAACCATAGCCTTGACTAGATGGACCTTAGTCGGCAAAGTAATATATCTGCTTTTGAATATGAAGGGGACGACAAAGAGTGAGACGGTTGGGTTGCATCACTGACTCAATGCACATGACATTGAGCAATCTCCGGGATGGACATGGTGATGGACACGGAACCCTGACGTGCTTCAGTCTATGGTGTTGCAAAGAATCAGACACGACTGAGCAACACACTGAACTGAATATGTAAGAACAGTACCCAAGTAGTATATATGGGTGGGGGCTTACACATTCCAATGGGAGTAAAGTTTGTCATATAAGGAGATTCACCCACATTCATGTTTCTAATACTTTTTGACAGTCCCCAGCATATGTTGTACACGTTTTCACTACCCATATCCAGATAGGGTGGGAGAGTTCCAGTTCCAACCATATGTGATGGGAAAAGGCCATATTTCCGTATTGTATGCCCAGGGTTATCTTTTCTACAGCCTTTCCGTTGGCATGGTAATGACCCATTATCTTTTAGCTCTCTAAGATTTTTTTTTTAAGGTGAATTAAAATATTTACTTAGTCCAGTGTTATTAGCAGATTTTGGGGCAATGTGAGCAAAACAGTTTTGAAATCTAGCTCATTATTCCTAGAAGTGGATGATAGAAGGAGAAGGGAGCTACAAATTGTTATTGTTCAGAGAAGATTTTCTTTTCATCCTATCCAAGAGAGTCATTTTGGAGACAAACACAATAATAAGAGCGACCACAGAAAGCATAGTTACTAGTATAAGCTCTATTTTATGAACGAGGCACTAAGCAGAGAAGTTAAGCGAAAACTTCCTGAAATCACCCAGATAGCAAAAAGTAAAGCTAAGATAAAAAGCCACACAGACTATTCACTGAGCTCACATTCTTAACCATGACAAAAGCATGGTAAATTTTGGCTCCATCCATGCAACGATATGGAAATTACTTTATTACACAGAATCTCTTGATACATCGCTCTATTACCTGGCCCTACCGTTTTTAGTTTCATCTTTAAATATTCCCTTGACAAACTACGTATTTTTAACACTCTTCTCCTTTCAAGGCCATGGGTGTCTGTTATCTGCTTTAGTTTCTTCTCCTTAGACACATTATACCTCACTCGTCATCACCTATCCAAATATTTTCATTCTTCAAGTACTAGTATAAACACCACCTCTCTAAGACTCAGTGTATAAAACACCAGACATGGGCAGTTTCATTACTGTGACAATTTTATTTTTAAAGTGAAGAAATTAAGGTTGTGATGATTTAAACAACTTAGTTATCCCAAAACTGGCATACTGTCAGACAGGATTGATTCCTTATCTCTTTGCCTCCAAAGCCTGTGTCTGTAACCCTTATCCTGTGTGTATCTCCTGTATTCTAATATAAATGCCCTTTGTATGAACTTCCTGAGTTTTCTTTCCCCTTTATACCTTGAAGGAATAGTCTTTCAGGAGATGCCTTATCTTTCTCACTGTACAATAAACATCTTGGGACATAGGATTCTATCTTATAGTAAGACTAGGATGATATTTATACATAGAAAGTGCACAAGTACAATCTGTCATTTGGTAGCTGGATAGACTATTGAATACAAGGAGGATCATTTCTCCAATGACTTAAAATAATTGTTGTTGTTTAGAGTTTTCATAAATGTTTAATATCTCCTGTGCATAACTACTTTATTACCCTTGGTAAAATGTTCCATATTAGATTGATGTCTGCAGATTTCTGAAAGGACCTTCATTGTTGTTGTTGTTTTTTCATATTTTATTATTTTATTTTCTCCATCCTTCATTGGTTTTTTAATTATTGATTGTGAGATTAGCAAACAGTGATCTATAAATTAGAAAGACACTGTTAGTGGTTACAGGGCACTTAGAAAGAGCCCATGAAACTTACAAGAAAATTGCTGGTATTTAATGAATAGTATGAAAAAAATGTAAGTTCATCCTTTTACATATCAATTAATTATCAATTTAAAGTTTTTAAAAACTGTTTGGCAACTGTCCAAATGCTGAAAGAAGCCACATAGTTTACAAGTAAGTTGGGAATGAATGCAGATAAAGGCATAGACTAGGAGAAGTGTAGAAAGATCCCTATTTGCTGCTATACTTGTTACACTGTATACATGATTATGTTAATCCTGCTGGTAATGCTCATCATAAACAGGTGAAACTCATTACTCAGTAGGGAGTTATAGAGCACTGGCCTCTAAACTTATTTATAAAACCTTATGAGGTATCCTTTCAAACAGGAACTTGGTGTCTAATTAACATACAAGAGCAATGTGCCTATTAAACTGGAAATATAGCCATCTGGAGAGACATTTAAACACACTGTTTCTTATCTTGGATGCAAAGATAACCACCACCCTTAATGTCAAGCCCCCGGTGAGACTCTGGAGCACTGAAGGGTTTGTATGCTCCTCGCAGTGCACTGCAGACACAAGGTGCTTGATGATGTGCTCTGACGACTGGGCTGCACGGATGAGCCTTCTGCAGATGGGGAGGTTCAGGGGCTTCTTCTACATTCCGGGCCTTAGATTTCTTATCTTTAAGAAGAGAATTTCAACTCAATAATCTCTAAAGTTCATTTCAGTTCTAAAATTTGTGATGACATTGTACATGGCACAGTTTCATCAGCAAGTAGTTCTGTTGCTGCTCTTCTTATAAAATAAACTTCAGACTCCTTTTGTGACTTAGTAAACAGCTTTCATACACAGCTGAAAATGCGGAGAGACAAATGCATAAGATACACACTATAATATGACAAGGAAAACTGTTAAGGACTGTTATGGAAGTAAGCCAGGATGGATGAATCACAAGCTGGAATCAAGATTGCCAGGAGAAATACCAACAACCTCAGATTTACAGATGATACCACTCTAATGACAGAAAGTGAAGAGGAACTAAAGAGTCTCTTCATGAGAGTAAAAAAGTTGGCTTAAAACTCAAGATACAAAAATGAAGATCGTGGCATTTGGTCCCATCATTTCATGGCAAATACAAAGGGAAAAAGTGGAAAGAGTGACATATTTTATTTTCTTGGGCTCCAAAATTATTGCAGATGGTGACTGCAGCCAGAAAATTAAAAGACACTTGCTCCTAGGAAGGAAGCTATGGCAAACATAGACAGCATATTAAAAGGCAGAGGTATCACTTTGCCCACAAAGGTCCATATAATGAAAGCTATGGGTTTTCCAGTAGTCATGTATGGATGTGAGAGTTGAACCATAAAGAAGGCTGAGCACCAAAGAATTTATACCTTCAAACTGTAGTGTTGGAGAAGATTCTTGAGATTCCCTTGGACTGCAAAGAGATCAAACCAGTTAATCCTAAAGGAAATCAACACTGAATTTTCATTGGAAGGACTGATGCTGAAGCTCCAATACTTTGGCCACCCAATGTTAAGAGCTGATTCATTGGAAAAGACCCTGACGCTAGGAAAGGTAAGGGCAGGAGAAGGGAACAACAGAAGATGAGGTGGTTAGATAGCCTCACTAATTCAATGGACATGAGTTTGAGCAAACGCCAAGAGAGAGTAGAGGACAGAGAAGCCTGGCATGCTTCAGCCCAAGGGATCACAAAGAGTTGGACATGACTTGGTGACCGAACAACAACACTTAGGCAGACAAATGATGATAAGGATGAAGACTAACATTTGGTAATTTACTATGCTCTAGGGAGCTGCTCTTAGCATTTTGGAGATAATATTTTAATTGATTTCCCGGACTAGCCTAAGAGGCTAACACTATAACCACCCTCATAATACAGATGAGGAAACTGAAGCACAGAAGTTAGATAATTGTCTTAAAATCACACATCTGTCCAGTGGCAGAACTTGGATTTGAATCCAGGGAGTCTAGCTTCAAACATTGTTCTCTTCAGGCCAATTTCCTGCCTCTTGAAAAGGGAGTGGGGTTTGAAACCATGCCTAAAGAGTCCCCAGAGGAGATAAGAATATCAGTAAATTTAAAACAAATATTCCTTTTCCATTTAGTGAACTTGTAAACCTAACCATAGTGCAAGGAAGCTCTGATGAAAGGAACTAGAATATATACACTAACATGAAGGCTTAAGAATCTCCCATTACTCCCAAATTGTACTCTGGATTCCTTACTGAGGTAGAAATTACTAGGCAGTCAGTGTAGAACTCTGAGACCTCAGTTGTGTTTTCAGTAAACATCCCACTCCATTGTCCTGAATTCCTGGAATGTGTCTTTAGTCTGATAAATTATCGGCACTCAGACCCAAGGAAGGGCAGTAATTAAACTCTGTTCCATGTCCTTGAGGGAAAAACAAAAACTGGTAATCGTTAATCTTAAACCCATACATTTGGTCCATGGTAAAATGGCCAGAGGGCATGAGAAAGGGTGGTGACTTAATCCAAGGATCTAGAGAAGCCATAAAGGTATTAAGTATCTTGATCTTTAAATTGGTTGGTAAGAAATAATGTGATTTAAGGAAGGATAAAAAACTGCTCTAAGTCTCACCTTGGGGGGACTCTTTACTCCCTCTCAGTGTCTATGCTGAGAGCTTTGTACTTTCCTCTCTTTAATAAATCCTCTTCACTTGTTACCATGAGTGTTTGTGTGTCTGTGGATTCCATTCTTCAGCTCTATGGACAAGAACTCAGATACCTGTCTCATGACCACCTCAGTTCTACAATATCAGTGTAGGAAAGGAAAGACTCAAGACAAAAGAGAAGGGTTTCCTGGAAAGCTGGTTGTGTCATCTCCAGGAGGGCAGACCCTAGTTGCAATCACTCCTCTCACGATAGGAACAAAACCCAGTGTAGAGAGAGAGAGAGAAAAACATCTTTACACATAGCTTTGGAAGTAAAGTGATTCTACCGTTAGAAAAACTTTTCCAATAAAAGTATTACAATTTGGCCAATCAGATTTATATATTTTCCTTGGAATAGGATGCAGGAAGGAATAATGGGTGGGAAGAAAACCAAAGAATGTCTTTTCCTTCCTAGAGGCTCATGATTTCTATTGCACTGGGAGAAATCCAGACAGATTTATTGGTAGAGACAAAGTTTGAAGTGAGTCCAGGATTTCTGTAGGTTGAGATAAGAGATGGGTATTCCAGACAGAAAAGTCAATGTGCAAAGGCAAAGACAGTGTATAGCAAGTGAGAAGACTAGAGTGTAGTGGGATTAGATAAGACAGAAATAAAAAGAATGGAGTCTCATTAAATAAGACTAGTTAAAGAAATGACTATGTAAGATTTCTCTCTACAAATATAATTGGAAGTTTGTTGGGGTGGGGGCGGGTGGAGGAGAGTCTGAGATTTGGAGAGCAACAGGGTTGTCAGAATTTCCCTATTTCATTCTATTTGACCAGCTGTTAGAGACAGTTAACCATAAAGCCAAGCAGCCTGCTCCGAGGCAGCCCTTTGGCTGGTTCTAAATGCTGCGCTCTGGTCCCCTGCAGTATTTCTCCTTTCAGTCTGCTCTTTGTTGTGGTGAGAGGACATCCCCAGAGGTCAAGTCTGCCTTTCTCCTTTGCCTTCCCTGATTATAAACTGTTTTATTCAAAAGCTACTCCCTGCATGCTTGCCTCCTTTTCTTAAGTCTGAATAAGCAATTGTCGCCTCAGGGTGGTTCAGAAAGCAGCCCCCTCAGCACCGAGCATTTATCATCTCCTTCCTCAGCAAGTAAGAGCCAAGAAAAACCTGAAGACATGTTATTCTCTACTCGAAGGAGCAGCAGGGACATCACTGTGTTTCCACAGGAGGGAGCAATTAAACAGAAGGAGTAGCACAATGACATTGCCAAAGTCAGATAGAAGATTTGGAAAGCCTCCACCGTCAGCCAGTAAGCTGACAGCGATTTAGGCAGAGGCTGGGGTTCCCAACTAAGACAAAATAGTTACTGTGTGGCCAAGGGACAGGGACAGGAACTAGAGACAGTGCTATTTTCTCTGACTAATCATTGCTTACTGCAGCCCCCGGATGATCCATATATACCACTGCCAGCAATGGGCAGAGTACCTGGGTCACATATTTTGGTCCTTTCAATCCAAGAGTTAAAGTGGTCAATAAATGTGTGACATTACAGTCAGCTGTCATAGAAGGAGTCCAGGAATCAGAGACAGATGTCTTTGGCTAGAACTCAAAATATACTACTTACTTAGTCGAAGTTCAGAGTTCTTAAACTGCCAACTTCGAGGTCAAATGTAGCTTGAGGGCATAAGTTGCTTAGATTACACACACACAATTTTTTTTTTTCAAGTTTGCATTGGGTGCTAACATTTAAACACTGGGAAATTTCACATATTAATCAGTGTTCCAGCTTCTTTTGGCAGAAGTTGTGTGGATCTTAGTACATCTAGCTTCCAAGTCCTCTGTCTATGGTCCTGATTATTTATTACTGTTTTCCAACAATAAATAAGAGTTATCTGCATTTATTATGCTTTCAAGGGACTTTTTCCCCCTTTCATGTCCTGTATCCTCTTATTTTGAATATACTGCTAGAGCTGCAGTGTCCAAAAGAGCTGCATTAGTTTACACCTGACTTCATTACATCATCTCCTTGATCCCTTTATAGGCATTAGAGTTTGTGTGCCCCTGTGGTTAAGAGCTTACATTATTCCACACTCTGATGTGCCAGGAATTCTTCTGGTCCCTACATATTAACTCATTCAACAAAGTACCTAGTCACTACTCAGTACTCCTTTTATCTCCAGTTTGCAGATGAAGAAACCAAGGCAGTGAGATATTAGGAAACTTAATCAAGGTCACACAGCTATTGTGACCTTGGGCTCAAACCCAGATATTCTGGCTCCAGAATTGAGTCAGAACCTCTCCAATATACTGCTTCTATCAAAGCAACCCAATGAGAACAGAAAGATAAACAATCACAGTGAACACTGGGCATATCCCTGCCATTTAAAAGCAGTATGAAATGGATAACCAGCAAGGACCAGGGGAACCCTGCTCAGTGTTACATGGCCCTAGATGGGAGGGGGGCTTGGGGGATAATGGATACAGGAATATACACGTGTGTGTGTGTGTGTGTGTGTATGGCCGAGTCCCTTGCTGTTCACCTGAAAGTATCACAACATTGTTAATCACCTACACTTCAGTATAAAATAAAAAGCTTTAAAAAAAAAAAAAGCAGTATGGCTCGTTTTTATGCTAGGCCATTTAGGTACCTCACATTATTAAAAAGTTTATGGAGAGCAAGCTGTCCTTAGCGCAAACATGCATGCAATAGAAGCAAGATACAAATGATAAAGTGAATTTTCCTTGAGATCTAAAGTTATAGCTCATCTGTCTATTATTTATGCTCAATTTCCCAAATTTTGTTCAATGAGCTTTTACGGTTATCAGAGAAAATAAGCTATATTCAATAAAATATTATTGCAGCTACAGATAAGAAGAATTCACCTATGGCTCCCCATCCTGAGTGTGCTTGAGACTAACCAGCAAATGGAACGAAGGCACCTACCCGTAGACCACTACAAAAGTTGGCTAGATTTCATGAGTCTATTTTTCTTCAGGCAGCAAATAGTTTGGAGGAAGGCAAACTATAAATATGACCTGTATCAGTGTTTGGGTTCCAAAATCACTGCAGGTGGTGACTGCAGCCATGAAATTAAAAGATGCTTACTCCTTGGAAGCAAAGGTATGACCAACCTAGACAGCATATTAAAAAGCAGAGACATTACTTTGCAAACAAAGGTCCGTCTAGTCAAGGCTATGGTTTTTTCTGGTGGTCATGTATGGATGTGAGAGTTGGACTGTGAAGAAGGCTGAGCGCTGAAGAATTGATACTTTTGAACTGTGGTGTTGGAGAAGACTCTTAAGAGTCTCTTGGACTACAAGAGGATCCAACCAGTCCATTCTAAAGGAGATCAATCCTGGGTGTTCTTTGGAGGGACTGATGCTGAAGCTGAAACTCCAATACTTTGGTCACCTCATGCAAAGAGTTGACTCATTGGAAAAGACTCTAATGCTGGGAGGGATTGGGGGCAAGGGGAGAAGGGGATGATGGAGGATGAGATGGCTGGAGGGCATCACCGACTTGATGGAAGTGAATTTGAGTGAATTCCAGGAGCTGGTGATGGACAGGGAGGCCTGACGAGCTGCAATTCATGGGGTCGTAAAGAGTTGGACATGACTGAGAGACTGAACTGAACTGAAGACTTAGAATTACGGTAATGATTGTCTGAAAAAAAAAATCCATATATCTCTGGGTATGTGATTATCCCTGGCCTCTTTCTCCAGCACAAATAGTTGTGACCACTCAGTCTACAGTTGAATTTAAATAACTAAATAAATAAACATCCTTTCTTTGGATATTTAGGACCCAGGATCTACTTACATATCTCCTTCCAGGAAATGGCCTCTCTATTCAGAAAAAAAGCCTTGTATGTCCCCTTCTCAGAAGTTTCTTCAAGAACCCAGAAATGACCACACTGTTCTTCCCAATCCTATAACCTTTGCTCCATTCCCTCTCCCCACCAAACTGTATGTTCTAAGCCAGAATCCTTACTGCCAAGCTTGACATCTAATTAGTGCATAATAAATATATGAGGGAGAAAAAGAGGAAAGTGTTGCTTGTGCTTTGTAAAGAGAGAAAACACCTTCTCTTGTGTCTTTGCTTGTAACAAGGGTGATCATGTAATGTTGGAGTGACACCTGGAAAAGATGCTAGAGCTTTCTGGGTTCTAACAAAGCTATAATTTTAGATAATGTTTAATTATTGAAAGTATTTGGGAATTGACATTTTTCATTGCAAATTAAATCATATCACCTTACTGAAGGTTATAAAAGAAAATATAAACCAGAATGGTCACATCTAAGACTTGGGAACACCTCATCCTGAATTGGGACCAAAAAAAAAAAAAAAAAAAAAAAAACTCTCTATGTTAAAGGCAATTCTAAAGAAAAGCAGAAAGAAATACATTAGAAGAAATCTAGAATTATTTAGGTTGGTAAAAATCTGGACATATTTATAAAGAACAACAACAAAACAAAAAAACGAGGGAAGAAGACTACACCTTCCACCTTTGGAGACCGGCAACGTTTGACTTAAAACTTCCTCTGTGAAGACTTTTCAGACCACACATGTAGATCTTACCTATCTTCCGCATTCTCACAGAGCTTCTGTAATTCTGCTATAGTATTACCTCTACTGTGTGCCCTTATCTCTACCATAACCTTGTAAGCTCTATGATTTTGTCATAAAATGTGTATCTTCAAAAGTGACATATGCCACAAACAGAGAGATTAAAGAAAGATTGAAGGTTTGAGTTTGTGCTTTTGAAAACTGCTGGCTTAAAGGAAATAGGAAAATTATCTGTTTAGTCCAGATGTCCAAGCCCCGCTTAAATGCACTTGGCAAGGTTGTGTAGGAGGGTTTCATGTACAGGAAGAAGGCTGCTTTAGAGGATGCTGGTCTTCTAACTGTATCATGTCTGACAGCAGCACCTTACTCTGCTAGTGAGGACTGCTGGTTTACAGTGGCTGCTGACCACTATCCTCAAACTTGCTAAGGTTACTCTCCCCATCATGGGTCAGGTTCTGGCCTCTGCTCTGCTTCACTGATGCCCTAAGTTTGTACTTCAGCACCAACCAAACAAGAGATCCCTCTGCCTGGAAAGCATGTTCCCAGAACTGGGCACACTAGGCCCCAATCTTATTCATGTTTCTGCTTCAAAATACCATTCCTCCAGGATAATACAACTTACCACCCTACAAAATTAGCACTCTCTCCAGTGCAGGCTGCCTTTTACATCACTGTTGTAACTGTCACATTTAACACTATCAGAAATTGCTTTTTTTTTTTTTTTTTTTTAACTCATTTATTTCCTATTTCACCACTGAAAGCTTCAGGAGAGTCTGCTTGTTCTGTTCCTGGCCAGTGTTCACACTCATGCCTGGAACACATACGGTACTGAGTGAATATCTATGGAACAGTGAGTACAAAGGAGAAGTGCTTGTTGAGCATCAACCATGTGATTAGACCTGGAGCGAATGTTTTCAAATAGCATAGGGAGCTCTACTCAGTGCTCTGTGGTGACCTAAAAGGGAAGGAAGTCCAAAAGAGAGTGGATATATATACTTATTGCAAACTGTGGTTGCTGGAAAAGACTCTTGAGAGTCCTTTGGACAGCAAGGAGATCAAACCAGTCAATCCTAAAGGAAATCAACCCTGAATACTCATTGGAAGAAGTGATGCTGAAGCTCCAATACTCTGGCCACCTGATGCCAACAGCCAACTCATTAGAAAAGACCCTGATGCTAGGAATGATTGAAGGCAGGCAGAGAAGGGGGTGACAGAGGATGAGATGGTTGGATGGCATCACCAACTCAGTGGACAGAAGTTTGAGCAAACTCTGGGAGATAGGGAAGGACAGGGAAATCTGACATGCTGTAGCCCAATGGTTGAGGGAATCCGACACGACTTAGTGACTGAACCACAATAACAATATGTATACATATGGCTGATTCACTTCACTGTAGAGCAGAAACTAATGTAACCCTGTAAGGCAACTATAGTCCAACAAAAACTGTTAAAAGAACAAATGCATTGCCTTATTGATTCTCAGTTTTGAAGGAGGCATTGTTTGTTTGTTTTTTTTTGTGTGTGAGCTGTCACTCAGTCATGTCTGACTCTTTGTGATCCCATGGACTGTAGCCTGCCAGGCACCTCTGTCCTTGGTTTTGTGCAGGAAAGAAGCTGGAGTGGGTAGCCATTTCCTTCTCCAGGAGATCTTCCTGACCCAGGGATTGAACCTGCATCTCCTGCATTGCAGGTAGGTTCTTTGCTGCTCAGCCACTGGGGAGCTAATTTCCAATTTGCAAGTGAGGAATAAGTCTCAGAGGGGTGAAGCAATTTATCTAAGGTTACATAGCAAGTGCTCAGTAAATATTTTGGAAGGAAGAAAGGTAGACAGGCAAGTGGGCAGTTAGAGGGGCCAGATCCACCAAGGAGAAAGAGCTCCAAAGTCCATGCTTGTTTCATTTCATCATAAAATTTTAATGTACACCCACCTCTTTTTTGACAAGGTGAACAGTATGTTTTGTGACTCCCAGGTCTGACCTTTTAAAAGTATCTTGCTTACAGTTGGAATCAATACTTTTTGTGTCAAGCTGTTATTTTCATTGCCAATCTGACACACTGTTCCCATGTAACTTTGCTTCCTTTGATGCAAGCTAACGACTCATCCTCCAATTGTGGGAGGACAGAATTCGGAGCAAAGACTGATGCCATTAATTCCCCAGCGCAGTCTGGGGTCTAACACCTTGATTTGGAGAGGACTCACACCTTCAGTTAGCATTTTTAAAAATGCAAAAAGCAGCTCCTTCCCTTTGGACATTCTGACATTTGCAAACTCCTTTACATGATCATGAAAAGTTTCCTTTTCACGATCGTGGCCATGTCAGTTAGATGCTGTTCTCCTGTTGTGTTCCATGTGGAATCTTAAATGACTTCACATGGTGTATAAAATCCAGCCTTATCTGGTTGTTGCCTCCTCCTTCATCCCCATTTCCTGCCATTCCCCCTTCTCACATCATGTCTCAGCATTTCACTTCCTACTTGTTTTCAGGTCATGCTCCGTGATTTCTAATATCTTCCTGCTTGGGTTTCCTGTCAAAATACCCTTCACCTACTTCTTCATCTACTCTAATTCCTCTTTATTTTTAAGATGCTTTCCCTAAATGTGGTTTACTCTATAAAGCTTTCACAGATCATCCACATTTTCTTGGCCAACCTTGGTGTCTCTTCATTGATATTTACAGTGTACCTTGTAATATCTCCATAACAATTACATTGCATTTTCATGAATTGTATTTGGCTTCTCTCTCTACTAGATTATAATTTGAGGCTGCTTATCTGTCTTACACTAGAAGTAGCAGCAGAAAGAGTTCACATTTATTCTGGGCTTACAAAGGGCTAGACCTTATATCAGATACTTTGCATGTATTATTTTTTAATTCAGAAAATAACAGCAGTGCTATAGATTGAGTATATCATTTGCTCCACTGAGTACATGATTTTGGAGGTATCTCAGATAGAACTTTGAATTCTCATAAAATTATGTAAAGTGCATCATTATTTCCATTCCACAGATGAAAAACTAAAGTCCAGAGATGTTAAATCACTAACTCAAGCCACAGAACTAGCAAACGGCAGAGCCATGATTCAAACGCAAAAGGAACAGTCATTCTGTATTAGGTTATGCACTCATGAAAGTATGAAAGTATCTATGTTTCATTTCTGTCAATATCTTTTGAATGAGTGAATGTATTCCTTTTTACTGAGCATGATATTTGACGCTGTCCATAAGCCAATGTTATTATCCATTCAATCTCATCTATCCAGAGACTTGCTTAAAAGCCAACCTAACCATTTTATACTCCCCAGACTCACTCACTCAGTTCACTTCTGACATATGTCTCTCTTGGCTCCCTCTGAAAGGTTGGCATTCTTCTTCCTTTTCTATACAAATATTCCCCCAAACACCAACTATACATATTTTTTCTTTTAGTTTTAAGTTCATATTGTAGAACCTCAAATTGAAAAATATAGCAAACTTTTTTTAACTTTGAGATTACTATCTAGTCATGAATCTTGTTCCATCTTTAGTATTCAGTCAAGCAATAGATGATATAGGAAGATATCAATTGCCTAGAGTTCAGCTCCAGAGTTCAACAACCTTATTTCAAGTACTAGCCCCTTCAGTTTGGGGCTCATACTTAAATCACGGCTTCCTTTTCTGTAAAATGAGGACACCATTATTACCTAACCTAACAAGCTCTAGAACAGCCTGTAAGAATTAAAACAGAGAATTCACTTCTGTCATTAGCACAGCTGCTATTCATATTAAGGGCTCAAGAGATATATATTACCTCATATTATTATCTCAATAGATAAGAGGTCACCAATACTAAACTGGACTAATCATTGAGTTTACAAATGGAAAAACAGGCCAAGATGGGTAAGCTCCTGATTCAGTCACACTACTCAAGAATCACATCTAAGATGGCATGACTTCCAAACCTCAAGCAATTGTTTAATGTGTGTGCACTCACTTGCTCAGTCGTGTCTGATTCTTTGTGACCCCATGGACTGTAGCCTACTAGGCTTCTCTGTCCATGGAACTTTTCAGGCAAGAATACTGGCGTGGGTTGCCATTTCCTTCTCCAGGGGATCTTCTCAACCCAGGGATCAAACCCCCATCTCTTGTATCTCTGGCTTTGGCAGGTGGATTCTTCTCCACTAGCATCACCTGGGAAGTGCAGTTGTTTATGAAGCTATTTCTAGCAGACAAGCATGTGTAACTACATGGTAGACACACTTACTGGAGAAGGCAATGGCACCCCACTCCAGTACTCTTGCCTGGAAAATCCCATGGACAGAGGAGCCTGGGAGGCTGCAGTCCATGGGGTCGCGAAGAGTCGGACACGACTGAGCTACTGCACTTTCACTTTTCACTTTCATGCATTGGAGAAGGAAATGGCAACTCACTCCAGTATTCTGGCCTGGAGAATCCCAGGGATTGGGGAGCCTGGGGTTGCACAGAGTCAGACATGACTGAAGCGACTTAGCAGCAGCAGCAGCAGACACACTTACTTAATCTTCTATAATATTTTTCATTACTCCTAAACAAATGCACATTGTATGTTTTCCAAATAATGAATTCCAGAGTTTCCAAAAGATTTTATTTAGCTGAATCTTAACATTCAGCCCTATTTTTCTCTGCTGTGACCTTGGCTATCTTTGAGATTGAGAATAGAGCTAGAGAGTAGTAACAGTATATTCAGAATGCAGGAAAAAGAAAGAGTGAGGAAATGAGGAAAGAGAGGCCCATTATAAACAATTCTAGAAATAGAATCACAAGGCTTGCAAATTCCAAGCATCTGGGGAAGGAATCAGACTTGTTACAGGAAATGGCTATTTACTGCGAGATGAAGGGACTTTGTTTCCCTAATCCCAGGCTTGCTAAGCCTTATGTTTCTAGTTTTAAAGAAAATGAAAATTGAAGAGAATAAAATCATTTTCTTCCTCAAAATTTCTCTTACCAAGAAAGACAAATTTTCCCCAGACTGCTGCTGCTATGGTAAATATTTCCTCTTTAAAGTCCAAAGACACAGAGTCTGATGAATCGCTCAGAGTTGTACAGTTTAAATGTATAACTCTTCTCTTATGGACCATCATTAACAAAATTAGGAAGGAAATGAAGTTTATCATCCCCTATCTATGAACCATCTCTGATGTCCTCTCATCTTTTATCCATCATTTATTCATCATTTATCAACAGGCCACATACCACCCCGTGGATGCGCAAGGCCTTTTCCAAAGGACAATCCCGTACCCAACCCAGGTTCCTAGAGTTCAACATTCACCATCTTTTCTCAACATCCTGATACTCTTAATATGAGAATCATAACTCTACCATAAGATCCTGGACAGTGGGGTCTTGTCTTATGACTATCTCTCCTAGAATAGCAAATGTAACATATTGAGTCGGCCAAAATTTCATTCGGGTTTTTCTGTATGAAGTACCTGAAAAACCTGAACGAACTTTTTGGCCGACCCAATACACAGTCAAAAGTCGTCTGTGTTTGGTAGGTTGTGGATGGGTAGAAAAATGAAGAAATTCATTAAATGTAAGAATGAAAGAAGCTACACAAAATAACTTATAGATAATGTAGTAGCTTGCTCCCTGGTCTTTTCATTTTAGTAGGATATTAACTTTTTTCCCAAGTGAAGTATTTCTATAGAAGCTATGTGAAACATATGTGAGTTCATATCCTTCAACACCTAGGGACAGCCACATACTACACACATTTAGTAAGATCTTGATGTGTGATATCTAAGTATCTTCTTCTAATATGCAAAGATGAAAGTTAAGGGTAGGATTTTGTTTTATTTTTTATTTATTTTTAACTGGAGAATAATTGCTTTATAATATTGTGTTAGTTTCTGCCATATATCAACATGAATCAGCCATAGGCATACATATATCCCCTTATATACAAACGTCCTCCATACATACATATGTCCCTCCTCCCACTTCTCTAGGTTGTCACAGAGCACCAGGTTTGAGCTCCCTGCATCATAAAGCAAATTTCCACTGGCTATCTATTTTACATATGGTGATGTATATGTTTCAGTGTTACTCTTTCAATTCGTCCCTCCCTTCTCCTTCCCAGACTGTGTCCACAAGCCTATGCCTGCATCTCAGAAGACCTAAACAGACGTTTCTGCAAAGAAGACATATAGATAGCTAGCAACACATGAAAAGATGCTCAACATCACTCATTATTAGAAAATGCACGTCAAAAATACAATGACGTATCACCAGTCAGAATGGCCATTATCAAAAAAACAAACAAACAAACAAAAAAAACGTGCAAACAATAAATGCTGGAGAGGGTATGGAGAAAAGGAAACCCTCTTGTATTGTTGATGGGAATGTAACCAGGTATAGTCACTATGGAGAATGGCATGGAAACTCCTTAAAAAACTAGGGATAACATCTATATGACCATATGACCCAATAATCCCACTATACCCAGAGAAAACTGTAACTGAAAAAGACACATGTATCCCAATGTTCACTGAAGCACTATTTACAATAGCTAGGACATGGAAGCAACAGATGTCTATCAGTAGATGAATGAATGAAGAAGTTGTGTTCATTTGCAGGGTTAGGGGTTTGAGACTCACTCTGATTTTGATGAGTTCAAACTATATTCCTGCCAATCCAAAGGCATACATTAACACAGGAAAAAAATAAAATAACAATAGTAACAGAAAACCACAATAAAAATAACAACATTTTAGACACAAATCTGTATGTACAATAACAGAAAAAAAAAAAAACAAATAATAACAAAAATTAAAAAACAAACAGCAAAGCCAAATGTTAGGAGGATAGAGGAAAGAAGTTAGATAATAAAGAGAACTTGCATTCAAAATATCTAGTATAGAACAGGCTTTGTCCAGAGCCAACTGATGAAGCTCATTCAAGGAGAAATGAGAATTGAAATCTTTGTGGAGAAAAAGCTAAACTATATTGCTCTTAAAAGAACTATGATAGGCAGTTCAAACTGCTACAAAAGGAGCTTTGCACCATGAATGTGAAAACTTGAATTTTACTTCGACTTCAACAGACATTTCCATTCTCAGGTCTGGGTCATTTACTTCACTAGCCATGTATCTCATGTACAAAATGAGAAATCCAACTGCAAAGTGCTGCAAGTGTCCATTTTAATGGGAGGGAGGCCGCACTGCCCCTAAAGAAACATCATTACTGGGAAGATCATCGAGACCCTGTGTGAAGAGCCATTCTCTTTCCTCCGCTCCCACAGACAGAAGGACCAGCAAGCCAGATAAAGATCCCTCCTCACGGCTCAGGCTGAGCTTCTATCAGCTCTGTGCTGCCTTCAGGATTCTGCAATACTCAACCTTTTGAGGAGACAAGTGATTTGCCCTCTTTCTGCAGCCAGCTGACAGATCACACAGTGGCCTTGGCTTTGTGGTGACATGAGCAGTTGTTCAAAGTCAGAACTATTTCAATTTATCTCTTCCTTTTCAATATAAGCTTCTTTCCAAAGGGGCTATAAACTATTCTGGTTGAAGCTGTTTCCTTTTATCAAAGCTCCCTCAGATGAAAGACAAGGCAAACATTAGCCAGCATGACAATGGTATTAGAGAGCTTGGCTTTCTTTCTTATTGCAAAAGAATGATGAAATTCTGACCTGAAGACCATCTGGCAGTACATTCAGGGCTGGCCTTTTATGGTCTTAATATTTATTTATACTGCAAAAATGTCTAGAGCAGCACCATTAGATGGAAATATTATCATACTAAGTAAAGTAAGTCAGAGAAAGATAAATATCATATGGTATCACTTATATGCAAAATCTTTAAAAAAATGATACAAATTAATTTATTTATAAAACAGAAGCAGACATTCAAACTTAAAGAATGAACTTACAGTCACCAATGGTCAAGGGTGGGGTGGATAGATCAGGAGTTTGGGACTGACATGTACACACTGCTATATTTAAAACATAACCAACAAGGACCTACAATATAGCACAGGAAACTCTGCTTAATATTCTGTGACAATCTAAATGGGAAAAGAATTTGAAAAAGACTAGATACATGTGTATGTATAACTGAATCACTTTGTTGTACAACTGAAACTGACATAACATTGTTAATCAACTGTACTCCAAAATACAATAAAAATGAAAAAAGTTAACAAAAACAAACCAAAAAAAAAACCTAGAGAGGGCTTCCCTGGTAGCTCAGCGGTAAGAATCTGCCTGCCAATGCATGAGACATAGGTTTGATTCCTGGTCCAGGAAGATCCCACATGCCCAGGAGCAACAAAGCCTGTGTGCCACAACAATTGATCTTGTGCTCCAGAGCCCAGGATCTGCAACTAATGAGCTCACATGCCACAACTACTGAAGTCTAAGTGCTCTTGAGTCTGTTCTTTGCAAACAAGAGAAGCCACTGCAACAAGCTTGCACTGCAGCTAGAGAGTAGCCACCACTCTCCACAACTAGAGAAACGCCTGGCATCAATGAAGACCCAGCATGGCCAAAAAAAAAAAAAAAAAAAAAAAGATAGAGAGAGAGATAACAAAATGTGAATCACACATGCAAGCCACTTTATTAAATTTTTTCTAGTAGCTACACTAAAAAAAAATTGTTAGAGACAGATGAAATGAATTAGCCTAGTATATTGAGTTCAACATATCCACAATATTATCAGTTCAAAATGCAATCAATATAGGATTATTTGTAGGATTTTTTTCCTAAGCCTACAAAATCAATGTGTTTTTCATACTTACAGCATATCTCAATTCAGACTAGCCATTATTCAAATACTCACTAGATCCATGTAACGACTGGCTGTTTTATTCGACAGTGTAGCTCTAAACCTTGGCTGCATTTGTATATTTAACATATATGTCACTAGTAGGGTTTACAGGGGCTTTTTTCCTACCAGGAATGAAAAATTAACACAGAATAGGCTATTAATAAATGTTTGCTACTTTGGAGATGAAAAGCAGATTCATAATTTATTTTTTAATCGCATGATTCCTTATTTGGGGGGCCGGTATGCAAAGTGAAGAAAGGCAATGCCAAACAATGCTCAAACTACCTCACAATTACACTCATCTCAGACGCTAGTAAAGTAATGCTCAAAACTCTCCAAGCCAGGCTTCAGCAATACGTGAACCTCTAAGCTGGTTTTAGAAAAGGCAGAGGANAAGAGTTGACTCATTGGAAAAGACTCTGATGCTGGGAGGGATTAGGGGCAGGAGGAGAAGGGGACGACAGAGGATAAGATGGCTGCATGGCATCACTGACTCGATGTCTGTGAGTCTGAGTGAACTCCAGATGGACAGGGAGCCCTCGCGTGCTGCGATTCATGGGATCGCAAAGAATCAGAGACGACTGAGTGACTGAACTGAACTGAACTGAAGCCCTAAATTCAGTAAATTCCTTTGCCATAAACATTTTCCTCAGATAGCAATCCCTCCCATGGCCTCAAGCTGCAGCCTACGGGCTCATCCTGGAACACTCTTNGCGATTCATGGGATCGCAAAGAATCAGAGACGACTGAGTGACTGAACTGAACTGAACTGAAGCCCTAAATTCAGTAAATTCCTTTGCCATAAACATTTTCCTCAGATAGCAATCCCTCCCATGGCCTCAAGCTGCAGCCTACGGGCTCATCCTGGAACACTCTTTTGTAAAAGTCCTTAAACAAATGTAAATGATTAACTTTATGAATTATTCTCTGAGCACTGCTGCAGAAGGCTTTGTGCCTTCTCATGCTCCTCTCAAGAACAATAAGCACGTTAATATTCCTTTTCAGTCAACTCAGCCGAGGAAAGGAAAAGACAAGTCAGAATTACAAGGCCTAACTCCTTCATCCCAGGTCCGTGCCTGCGGAATGAGGAGAAGGGGCTGGAGGCTGTGCCTCCATTTTGTCAGTAATGCCTAACATGGCTACTGACAGGAATGCTTTCAATTTTTCACCATTGAGAATAATGTTTGCTGTAGACTCACCGTATATGCCCTTTACTGTGTTGAGGAAGATTCCTCTGTGCCCATTTTTTGAAGAGTTTTAATCATAAATGGGTGCTACATTTTGTCAAAGGCTTTTTCTGCATCCACTGAGATGATATGATCTTTTTCAATGTGTTAATATGGTGTATCACATTGATTGATTTGGATATATTGAAGAATCCTTGCATTCCTGGTATAAACCCAACTTGATCATGGTGTATGAGCTTTTTGATGTGTTGCTGAATTCTGTTAGCTAAAATTTTGTTGAGGATTTTTGCATCTCTGTTCATCAGTCATATGGGCCTGGAGTGTTGTTTTGTTGTGTGTGTGTGTTTTTTTGTTTGTTTGTTTGTTTTTTGTCTTTTTGTCTTTTTCTGGTTTTTGTATCAGGTTGATGGTGACCTTGTAGTATGAGTTTGGAAGTGTTTCTTCCTCTGCAATTTTTGAAAAAGTTTTAGAAGGATAGGTATCAGGTGTTCTCTAAATGTTTGATAGAATTCTCCTTTGAAGCCATCTGGTCCTGGACTTTTGTTTTTGGGGAGATTTTTGATCACAGCTTCAAGTTCAGTGCTTGCAGTTGGGTTGTTCATAATTTCTATTTCTTCCTGGTTCAGTCTTGGAAGATAGTAGTTTTCTAAGAATCTGTCAATTTCTTCCAGGCTATCCATTTTATTACCATAGTTGTTCATAATAGTCTCATAATCCTTTATATTTCTGCATTGTCTGAGGTAACCTCTCCTTTTCATTTCTAATTTTGTTGATTTGATTCTTCTCTCTCTCTTTCTTGGTAAATCTAGCTAAAGGTTTGTCTATTTTGTTTATCTTCTTAAAGAGCCAGCTTTTAGTTTTATTAACTTTTATTATTGTTTCTTTCATTTCTTTTTCATTTATTTCTGCTTGGATCTTTGTGATTTCTTTCCTTCTACTAATTTAGGGGTTTTTCTTTTTTCTTCAGTTGTTTTAGGTGTAAGGTTATGTTGTCTATTCCATGTTTTTCTTGTTTCTTGAGGTAGGATTGTATTGTCATAAACTTCCCTCTTAGAGCTGCTTTTGCTACATCCCATAGGTTTTGAGTTGTCATGTTTTCATTATCATTTGTTTCTAGGAATTTTTTTATTTCCCTTTTATCTTCTTCGGTAACCTGTGGGCGATTTATAAACATGTTGTTTAATCTCCATATGTTTGTGTTTCTTACAGTTTTTTTTCTTGTAATTCATATCTAGTCTCATAGCCTTGTGGTCGGAGAAGATGCTTGATATGATTTCAATTTTCTGAAATTTACTGAGGTTTGATTTGTGACCTAAGATGTGGTCTAGCCCGGAGATTGTTCCATGTGCCCTTGGGAAGAAGGTGTACTCTTCTGCATTTGGATGGAATGTCCTGAAAATATCAATGAGATCCATCTCATCTAATGTGTCACTTAAGACTTGTGTTTCCTTATTAATTTTCTGTTTTGATGATCTGTCCATTGGTGTGAGTGGGGCATTAAAGTCTCTTACTATTATACTGTTACCGTCAATTTCTCCTTTGATGTCTGTTAGTGTTTGTCTTATGTATCGAGGTGCTCCTATGTTGGGTGCATAGATATTGATAATTGTTATGTCTTCCTTTTGGACTGATCCCTTGATCATGCTGTAGTGTCCTTCCTTATCTCATGTACTTTTCTTTATTTTAAGGTCTACTTTGTCTGATATGAGGATTGCTACTCCAGCTTTCTTTTACTTCCCATTTTCATGCAATATATTTTTCCATCCTCTCACTTTCAGTCTATATGTGTCCTTAGGTCTAAAGTGGGTTTTTTGTAGACAGCATATATGAGTCTTGCTTTTGTATCCATTCAGCCAATCTGTGTCTTTTGGTTGAAGCATTGAATCCATGTACATTGAAAGTAATTATTGCTATATATGTTCCTATTGCCATTTTCTTAATTGTTTGGGGTTGATTTTTTAGATCTTTTTTCTTCTGTTATATTTCTTGACTGTATAANGCATTCCTGGTATAAACCCAACTTGATCATGGTGTATGAGCTTTTTGATGTGTTGCTGAATTCTGTTAGCTAAAATTTTGTTGAGGATTTTTGCATCTCTGTTCATCAGTCATATGGGCCTGGAGTGTTGTTTTGTTGTGTGTGTGTGTTTTTTTGTTTGTTTGTTTGTTTTTTGTCTTTTTGTCTTTTTCTGGTTTTTGTATCAGGTTGATGGTGACCTTGTAGTATGAGTTTGGAAGTGTTTCTTCCTCTGCAATTTTTGAAAAAGTTTTAGAAGGATAGGTATCAGGTGTTCTCTAAATGTTTGATAGAATTCTCCTTTGAAGCCATCTGGTCCTGGACTTTTGTTTTTGGGGAGATTTTTGATCACAGCTTCAAGTTCAGTGCTTGCAGTTGGGTTGTTCATAATTTCTATTTCTTCCTGGTTCAGTCTTGGAAGATAGTAGTTTTCTAAGAATCTGTCAATTTCTTCCAGGCTATCCATTTTATTACCATAGTTGTTCATAATAGTCTCATAATCCTTTATATTTCTGCATTGTCTGAGGTAACCTCTCCTTTTCATTTCTAATTTTGTTGATTTGATTCTTCTCTCTCTCTTTCTTGGTAAATCTAGCTAAAGGTTTGTCTATTTTGTTTATCTTCTTAAAGAGCCAGCTTTTAGTTTTATTAACTTTTATTATTGTTTCTTTCATTTCTTTTTCATTTATTTCTGCTTGGATCTTTGTGATTTCTTTCCTTCTACTAATTTAGGGGTTTTTCTTTTTTCTTCAGTTGTTTTAGGTGTAAGGTTATGTTGTCTATTCCATGTTTTTCTTGTTTCTTGAGGTAGGATTGTATTGTCATAAACTTCCCTCTTAGAGCTGCTTTTGCTACATCCCATAGGTTTTGAGTTGTCATGTTTTCATTATCATTTGTTTCTAGGAATTTTTTTATTTCCCTTTTATCTTCTTCGGTAACCTGTGGGCGATTTATAAACATGTTGTTTAATCTCCATATGTTTGTGTTTCTTACAGTTTTTTTTCTTGTAATTCATATCTAGTCTCATAGCCTTGTGGTCGGAGAAGATGCTTGATATGATTTCAATTTTCTGAAATTTACTGAGGTTTGATTTGTGACCTAAGATGTGGTCTAGCCCGGAGATTGTTCCATGTGCCCTTGGGAAGAAGGTGTACTCTTCTGCATTTGGATGGAATGTCCTGAAAATATCAATGAGATCCATCTCATCTAATGTGTCACTTAAGACTTGTGTTTCCTTATTAATTTTCTGTTTTGATGATCTGTCCATTGGTGTGAGTGGGGCATTAAAGTCTCTTACTATTATACTGTTACCGTCAATTTCTCCTTTGATGTCTGTTAGTGTTTGTCTTATGTATCGAGGTGCTCCTATGTTGGGTGCATAGATATTGATAATTGTTATGTCTTCCTTTTGGACTGATCCCTTGATCATGCTGTAGTGTCCTTCCTTATCTCATGTACTTTTCTTTATTTTAAGGTCTACTTTGTCTGATATGAGGATTGCTACTCCAGCTTTCTTTTACTTCCCATTTTCATGCAATATATTTTTCCATCCTCTCACTTTCAGTCTATATGTGTCCTTAGGTCTAAAGTGGGTTTTTTGTAGACAGCATATATGAGTCTTGCTTTTGTATCCATTCAGCCAATCTGTGTCTTTTGGTTGAAGCATTGAATCCATGTACATTGAAAGTAATTATTGCTATATATGTTCCTATTGCCATTTTCTTAATTGTTTGGGGTTGATTTTTTAGATCTTTTTTCTTCTGTTATATTTCTTGACTGTATAAGTCCTTTTGACATTTGTTGTAAAGCTGGTTTGGTGGTATTGAATTCTCTTAACTTTTGCTTGTCTGAAAAGCTTTTTATTTCTCCATCAGTTTTGAATGAGATCCTTACCAGGTACAGTAATCTTGGTTGTAGATTTTTCCCTTTCAGTACTTTAAATATATCCTGCCATTCCCTTCTGGCCTGCAGAGTTTCTGCTGAAAGATAGCTGTTAAGTGTATGGGGTTTCCCTTGTATGTTACTTGTTGCTTCTCCCTTGCTGCTTTGAATATTCTTTCTTTGTGTTTAGTCTTTGTTCCTTTGATTAGTGTGTGTCTTGGCATGTTTCTCCTTGCATTTATCCTGTATGGGACTCTGTGAGCCTCTTGGACTTTATTGACTATTTCCTTTTCCACGTCAGGGAAGTTTCCAACTATACTCTCTCAAAATTTTTCTCATACCCTTTCTTTTCCTCTCATTCTTCTGGGGCCCCTCTAATTTGAATGTTAGTGCATTTGCTGTTGTCCCAGAGGTCTCTGAGACTATCTTCAGTTCTTTTCATTCTTTTAATTCTTCTAGGTCTTCATTAATTGATTCTTGCATTTTCTCCATTTTGTTTTCAAGGTTTTTTTGATCATCTTTACTATCCTTATTCTGAATTGTTTTTCAGGTAGTTTGCCTATTTCCTCTTCATTTATTTGGAATTCTGTGTTTCTGGTTTGCTCCTTCATTTGTGTAGTATTTAGCTGTCTTTTCATAATTTTTTCTTAATTTGTTGTGTTTGAAGTCTCCTTTTCCCAGGCTTCCAGTGAAGTTGAATTCTTTCCTTGAAGAAGGTTGAATTCTTTCTTTTGGTTTCTGCCCTCCTTGAACTTTGGTTTTGGAGAAAACTCTTGAGAGTCCCTTGGACTGCAAGGAGATCCAACCAGTCCATTCTGAAGGAGACCAACCCTGGGATTTCTTTGGAAGAAATGATGCTAAAGCTGAAATTCCAGTACTTGGGCCACCTCATGCGAAGAGTTGACTTATTGGAAAAGACTTTGATGCTGGGAGGAATTGGGGGCAGGAGGAGAAGGGGACGACAGAGGATGAGATGGCTGTATGGCATCACTGACTCGAAGGACGTGAATCTGAGTGAACTCTGGGAGTTGGTGATGGACAGGGAGGCCTGGCTTGCTGTGATTCATGGGGTCACAAAGAGTCGGACATGACTGAGCGACTGAACTGAACTGAAGGCTGGTCCAGTGGTTGTGTAAGCTTTGTGTAGAGTGAGATTTGTGCTGAGTTTTTGTTTGTTTGTTTGTTTTTCCTCTCATGGGTAAGGCTGAGTGAGGTGGTAATCCTATATGCTGATGATTGAGTTTGTATTTTTGTTTTGTTTTTTGTTTAGATGAGGCATTCTGCACAGGGGGCTACTGGTGGTTGGGTGATGCTGGGTCTTGTGTTCAAGTGGTTTCCTTTGTGCGAGTTCTCACTATTTGATACTCCCTATGGTTAGTTCTCTGGTAGTCTAGTGTCTTGGAGTCAGTACTCCTACTCCAAATGTTCAGGACTTGCTCTCTGGTCAGAAACAAAGATTCCACCAGTGGTTTGTTATGGCATTAAGTGATAGTAAAACAAATATCCAAAAATGAGGAATCAAAGATGAACCCCAGACAAATGGCAGTTACAAAATCAGGCAAATACTAGTTAAAATAATGGAATATACATGTTATAGCCATGTATTCCGGGAAACAAACTCACTCAGAAGGACAATGCAGATAGTGAAGTGCTGGGGTCCAGCCCCGGTGGATCCAGGGTGATTCAAAGGTGGAGACAGAATCAGCGTCCTAGGAAAAAACTTATTTAATTATATATAGAGAGGGATTAGAAAATTAGTAGAGAAAAGAGGCTGAATAACTTGGCTTACATGGAATACCAATCACCACCTACGTAGGCCACAGGCATCTTTCCGTTGTCCCGAGGAAGAGGAGGCACTGAGGCCTCCCCAGTCCAATCTTAGAAGCCCAGGCAGAATTAGTAGGCTTGGTGAGGACCCACGCACCACATGGGAATTCAGCCAGAAAATAGAAGGAGATATCAAAGGAGAAAAAGAGGCTGAATAAATTGGTTTACATGGGATACCAATAAAATTCCAAGACAAGGAATTTGCACCATCTACATTGGGCCACCAGCGCCACTTGAATATTAGAAGGTGCCCCTCTTTGGGCACCTTTTCGTGTGGACTTGAAAGATGGGGTAAGTAAGCAGACATGGTGGGCACCCATGCTCCAGATGGAAATTCAGCCAGAAATACGGAGAACAAGATAGAACGACAAGGGGCAATCAGTCTTTCCAGAAACTGACCTGTTTTCTTTATTTTCAGTTTTGCTTATATACCTTTTGTTACACGTAAGGATGAATACAGAGTCACGCGGGGGTCAGCAGACCTGACCCTTGTCAAAATCAGGTGCTTTACATAAATGTATAAAAAAAGTTTTTGGGGTTTTACATCATCTTCTGGCCATGAGGCCTGCTGACATTTTATGACCCTTTCTTTCTGATAACCAAAAAACTTATTTTTCCAAGGGTGTTTTTTCTTAAACCAGGCACCACCCTCCAAATAAAGTTGCATTTCTATAGGGTGAGGGTGTAGTGAGTTACAATCAAGAAAGGAATTTATTTAATCCAAGGTTAACATGATTAATCTTAAAGGTTAATACTTATTTCTCTTATATGCTAGTTATATTCATTATAGGGGCAGGGAATATGGAGATTTAGCAGCAAACATCAGCCTAACAAATGAAATCCCTTCACCAATGTTCCCCTTAAGATCTATTTAGTCTTTAGATAGTGATATGGTTACATTCTTACATAGCAAGGACACAGTGATTTATAACAAAGTACAGTGATCTATAATAAAAGAGAAAATTCATTAACTCAAGAAAGTCTAGTATTGCTAACATCAAAAACTACTATATTTCATTTTCTATATTCCAAATACATTGATTAATATATTCCCAAGTGCCTAAGGAAGTGGAGGCCTGGCAGCAATCTTTGACTCAACAATGAGAAAAGCTCTATGCTAATCAAGACCTTCAAAATACTCCAAACTCTCTGTGCTGTTTATGGTTGAAAGGTAGTAAATCATATATAAAAGTAGTAGTGGCAGGAGTATGGATAATTCTGTCACACAAACTAGTCTGCCCGCAGAGAGGTTTGACCTGAGATACCCTTGTCACACCCAGGGCAGGGAATTAGTAGCAATTATTGACACAACAAATGAAAAACCCTTCTCCAATATAATTCCTAACCAACCCACTATACTAACAAGTTCTAACTTCCCAAAACAATCTGCCTTTAGTAAGTCTAAAACATCTCGTGCCTCTCACGGTTGGAAGGCTGTAAACAATCACATGTGGCTGGACGAACCTACAGGCAGGCTAGATAACCTTCAGAGGAGTTTGTAAGCTGAAACACTCTTGTCACGCCCAGGAACTTTTATTAACTGGAGCTGGAAGTTAGCTCCTTCTCCGAGAGAAATGGTTATGGGGGAGAGACCCCTTAAAGTCAGAGGTATAGGTGAGAGCATAAAACAGACTCTGGTTTTGGGGGTAGATGCTCAGGAACAGGGGGTTTCCTGAGGCTTGATCACACCTTTGCGCATGCCAAGCCTCCTTCCTCATGACCTTTTCCAGGGATGGAGTTCCTCACACTGGTCCCCGGCAGTGAAGTGCAGTTTATTACACCAGCGGGCCCAAGGCAGAGTCTCCTCTTAGCCAAGGACTCCGACCTGCATTTGTGAAAATCTTTTATACCCTATGTGCACATGTCTGAACCCACCATCCCAAATTCCTTGAGACTTATATAAACCAAGGAAAATACAACCCCAGTAACCCTATCATTCACGTGCTATGTGCTCATGTGCTCAAACAAGTAACCAATAATCAATAAGCCTGAGTTTACACTCCAATAGATACAGAAAAATTTATGGCCTAAATGGAGGAATGGGTGATTAGTGTGTGTTTCCTCTTAGGCTATGAGTAACCTAGATAGGATCTTCAAGGTTCCCCTGTCTGGAGGGGGTCTTATCCTTCTGTTGTTTTTTCCCTTAGGCACTAAACACAGAGTTCAGAGTCTGTTGGAAAAGTGGCCGAGCAAGATCAGCATGAACAGGCCTAAGATGTGGATTGCCATTCTCTTCTCCAGGGGATCTTCCCAACTCGGGGATTGAACCTGGGTCTCCCACATTGTAGACAGGTGCTTTACTGTCTGAGCCACCAGGGAAGTCCAAGATGGAGTCCAGGCCCTATGAATTCCTTCTTCACACAGATATACATAAACACCCGTGAGCAAAGTCAAAACAGTCCAACAAAAATAAAGTACAATAGATTGATCTGGCAAACAAAGGAAATAAAAAACTATATTTACCAGTTAAGAACAAAACTAACTAAAGCACAAACTAGAAATCAAAACTAAAGCAATGTGCCCAGTGGGGAATAGAGTGATGAAAACAAAACTAACAAATATGTTGAGAGGAAAGGAAGGAAAGGAAAGAAAGAATGGATATGCAAATTTAAATAGAGCTAGATGAAGATTTATATACATTAAAGACTAACTGCAAGGGGAAAAAACAGTAGGAAAGGCAAAGAAAGGGATAAATATACAAAAAATGCAATAGATTTTAAAAAATTAAAATTATAAAGAGAAAAGAAAAAAAATGGAAGAAGAAAGAAAACAGGAAAACTCCACAGAACTGCAAAAGCCCAATGTAGAGGCAGAGGTTTATAACAACATTAAAAAGTGTGACTGAATATACACATATACATATACACCCACAGGCAAAATCCAAAAAGTCCAACAAAAATAAAGTACAATAGATTGACCCAGTGAACAAAGGAACCAAAAATTATATCTACCAGAACAAAACTAGGCAAAGCACAAGCTAGAAAACAAAACTAAAGCAAAGTGCCGACTGGGGAATAAAGCACTGAAACTAAACTAACAACTCTGTTGAGAGCAAAGGAGAGAAAGAAACAAAAGAATAGACAGGCAAAGTTAGATAAAGGTGGATACAGAAGATTTTTATATTTTAAAGATTAACGGCAAGGGGAAAAGAACCATAGGAAAAAGCAAACTAAGGAATAAATATAGAAAAAATAAAAATAGGTTTAAAACAAAAAACCTTGAATAGCCAAAGCAATCTTGAGAAAGAAGAATGGAACTGGAGGAATCAACCTGCCTGACTTCAGGCTCTACTACAAAGCCACAGTCATCAAGGCAGTATGGTACTGGCACAAAGACAGAAACATAGATCAATGGAACAAAATAGAAAGCCCAGAGATCAAATCCACACACCTATGGACACCTTATCTTCGACAAAGGAGGCAAGAGTATACAGTGGATTAAAGACAATCTCTTTAACAAGTGGTGCTGGGAAAACTGGTCAAACGCTTGTAAAAGAATGAAACTAGACCACTTTCTAACACCATACACAAAAATAAACTCAAAATGGATTAAAGATCTAAACGTAAGACAAGAAACAATAAAACTCCTAGAGGAGAACATAGGCAAAACACTCTCTGACATAAATCATAGCAGGATCCTCTATGATCCACCTCCCAGAATACTGGGAATAAAAGCAAAAATGAACAAATAGGATCTAATTAAAATTAAAAGCTTCTGCACAACAAAGGAAACTATAAGCAAGGTGAAAAGACAGCCTTCTGAATAGGAGAAAATAATAGCAAATGAAGCAACTGACAAACAACTAATCTCAAAAATATACAAGCAACTTATGCAGCTCAATTCCAGAAAAATAAATGACCCAATCAAAAAATGGGCCAAAGAACTAAATAGACATTTTTCCAAAGAAGACATACGGATGGCTAACAAACACATGAAAAGATGCTCAACATCACTCATTATCAGAGAAATGCAAATCAAA
>SJYA01001070.1:286866-306874 GCA_006410615.1 Neotragus moschatus | reverse complement strand
AAAAAAAAAAAAATAGGTTTAAAAATAAAAAAAAAAAAGAGAGAGAGAAAAGAAAAAAAAAAAAAGGAAAACTCCACAGAACTGCAGAAACCCAATATAGAGGCAGAGGTTTATAACAATAAAAAATGTGACTAGAAAAAATAAAGCTCAAAAGCTTAATTGGATTTCATAGTGCCAGTAAAATTGACAGCTACAACAGAGGGGTTGGGGGGCAGAGAGAAAGAAAAAAATCCAAAGGAATCTACAGAACAAGTCAAAAAATAAGAATAATAAATGTTTTTCTTGAGTCATTGCTGTCAGCGTCCTTTCCCTCGCTGGGAGTCATAGTCCACTTTATCTCCCTCGGATGCCCTCCAGCACTGTGCTGATCTGTGGACCTGCTGTGGGGGCAGCTCAGATTCTAATCTGGTCCTACTCCTGTGTTTTCTTGCCCCCAGTGACCTTTTGTCTATTCCACAGAGACAGGGTCTTCCTAGTTGATCATGTGGATTTAATCTGCAGCTTGTACAGCTGGTGGTAAGGTTTTAGGTCTTCTTCCTTAGCCACACTGCCCTTGGGTTTCAACTGCGGTTTCATTTCCACCTATACATGTGGGTGGTCCGCTGGGGTTTGCTCCTGCGGCTGGCCTGGAGGACTTGGGTTTGCCCCTGTGAGGGCCAGGTGTGGAGGTGTTGCAGCTGCTTGGGTCACAGGGGTTCTGGCAACTCCAGGTACTCAGGGGAGTTGGCTGTTACGGCAACAGAAAATACAGTGCTGTAGAAGGGTATGGCAACCAGTATTGGCCGGTACGCTCCAGTGTTCTTGCCTGGAGAACCCCCTCCTCCCTGACAGAGATGCCTGGCAGGCCACAGTTTACAGGGCAGCAAAAAGCTGCACATGACTGAAGTGACCCTTGGGCATAGACGCAAGACTTTTTTTGCCTGTGGCAGCTCTGCCCCAGTGAGAGTTGAGCATGAACATGGCACAGCTGCTTGGCTTGCAGGGACCGTGGCAGCGCCAAGTGGACAAGAACACGGACTGCCTCGGCTGCAGGAGTTATATCCCTCTCAGAGTCTTTTTCTGAGCCTCTTGTAGCTGGTGATCAAAAGGCCTATCTGTAGCTCCGCCTATTCAGGTACTTAGAGGCTACCATGCCTGGGGTCCTTCTCTGTTGTTCGGTGTGTCAAGCACATAGAGGGGCCCTCCTGGCTGAGATCCTAGTCTGTAGGTTGGCGCCCCTGGCACTTAAAGTGGCACCCTGGGTGGGGTCATGCTCTGTAGAGCAGTGTGTCAGGCGTTTGATAGGCCAGCCTCTCTCTCTTGTTCAGCTGCCAATGCTGGCATGTAGAGAAAGAGAGGCTATGGTGATGGCTCCATCCCCTACCCATGATTCAGCAGTATCGCCTTGCTTCCGTGGCTGCCTGGCTTTCCTCCCTCATATCCCCTCAAGCCATCTCTTTTCCCTCACATCCCCTCAGTCCATCTCTCCACAGTCAACAGCAGCCCTCACCCTGGCATTGCCCCACAATCCCTAAACTCCAGCTCCTAGCTGCTGCCCCTTCCAGGGGACCAGTGTCCCTGTCCGGGGTGGGTATGGCTGCGGCAAGGACTGTCTGATTCTCATTCCATTTAGGCTGAAACAGATCAGCTGTTTCACTCTCAGCCTTAAATGTTTCTTCTCTGACTCAGACAATTGCCCCATGCGGGGATTGGACCCCTGCCTCAGTTCCCCCACCCGCCGAGGGAAGATCCAGTCCTTCTAACACTCCTGTTTTTCCCGTAGTTCCTTCATCCTACTGAGTTTTGTGTGGTTCTCTATATTTTTTTCCACTGGTCAGGTACTCTTATCCCCTATTAGGTGGTGTTCTGCATAAACTTCTGTCTCTGAAGGTGTATTCCTGATGTATCCTGGGAGAGAGATGTACCCCACATCCACCGATTCTTCTGCCATCTTGTTCTAGGGAAGATTTTTACCTCTTATTTTTAAGAAAGTTCTATTTGAGTCTAGGGTAAATTGAGGACTATCTTCTAATTAAACATTAAAAAAAAACTTTTATCTACTATTCTACTGGAGCTTTTTATTTATGTATGTTTATTTTATATATATTTATAGTTTTAAATCTTACTGTAAACTGTGTCCTAAATAAATAGTATTAATTACACTATTTATTAATGGCTATGCCTGTTTTAATAAAGAGTGATATTTTTGAAGCCAAAACAAAATTAAGTATACGTTTTTCTTTTTTTTTNCGCTGTGAAAGTGCTGCACTCAATATGCCAGCAAATTTGGAAAACTCAGCAGTAGTCACAACACTGGAAAATGTCAGTTTTACTTCCAATACTTAAAAAAGGCAATGCCAAAGAATGCTCAAACTACCGCACAGTTGCACACATCTCACATGCTGGTAAAGTAGTGCTCAAAATTCTGAAGCCAAGCCAGGCTTCAGCGATACGTGAACTGTTATCTTCCAGATCTTCAAGCTGGTTTTATAAAAGGCAGAAACCAGAGATCAAATTGCCAATATCCGCTGGATCATAAAAAAACAAGAGAGTTCCAGAAAAACATCTATTTCTGCTTTATTGACTATGCCAAAGCCTTTGATTGTGTGGATCACAATAAACTGTGGAAAATTCTGAGAGAGATGGGAATACCAGACCACCTGAGCTGCCTTTTGAGAAATCTGTATGCAGGTCAGGAAGCAACAGTTAGAACTGGACATGGAACAACAGACTGGTTCCAAATAGGAAAAGGAGTACGTCAAGGCTGTATATTGTCACCCTGCTTATTTAACTTCTATGCAGAGTACATCATGAGAAACGCTGGACTGGAAGAAGCACAGCTGGAATCAAGGGAAACAGTGGAAACAGTATCAGCCTTTATTTTTTTGGGCTCCAAAATCACTGCAGATGGTGATTGCAGCCATGAAATTAAAAGACGCCCACTCCTTGGAAAGAAAGTTATGACCAACCTATATAACATATTTAGAAGCAGAGACATTACTTTGCTGACTAAGGTCCGTCTCTTCAAGGCTATGGTTTTTTCAGTAGTCATGTATGGATGTGAAAGTTGGACTGTGGAGAAGGCTGAGTGCTGAAGAATTGATGCTTTTGAACTGTGGTTTTGGAGCAGACTCTTGAGAGTCCCTTGGACTGCAAGGAGATNGTGAAAGAGGAGAGTGAAAAAGTTGACTTAAAGCTCAACATTCAGAAAACGAAGATCACGGCATCCAGTCCTATCACTTTACGAGAAATAGATGTGGAAACAGTGTCAGACTTTATTTTGGGGGGCTCCAAAATAACTGCAGATGGTGACTGCAGCCATGAAATTAAAAGATGCTTACTCCTTAGAAGGAAAGTTATGACCAACCTAGATAACATATTGAAAAGCAGGGACATTACTTTGCCAAAGAAGGTTCATCTAGTCAAGGCTATGGTTTTTCCTGTGGTCATGTATGGATGTGAGAGTTGGATTGTGAAGAAAGCTGAGTGCCGAAGAATTGACACTTTTGAACTGTGGTGTTGGAGAAGACTCTTGAGAGTCCCTTAGACTGCATGGAAATCCAATCAGTCTATTTTAAAGGACATCAGTCCTGGGTGTTCTTTGGAAGGACTGATGCTAAAGCTGAAACTCCAATACTTTGGCCACCTGATGGGAAGAGTTGACTTACTGGTAAAGACTCTGATGCTGGGAGGGATTGGGGCAGGAGGAGAAGGGGATGACAAAGGATGAGATGGCTGGATGGTATCACCGACTCGATGGACATGAGTTTGGGTGAACTCTGGGAGTTGGTGATGGACAGGGAGGCCTGGCGTGCTGCAATTCATGGGGACGCAAAGCATCGGACATGACTGAGTGACTGAATTGAACTGAACTGAACTGATGCAAGGTGAAATAAGGCTGGAAGGCCACTGAAAACAAATGAAGAAATGAAAGTGATAGAGCCATGCTAGGAATGGCTGTCATAAATGGAAGCAGCATCTTAAGTCTTCATATTTTAACAGGAAAGACAAATATTTTCAAGGTCTTTAAATGTCAATAAATTCACTAAGCATCTAAATCCCAAAATGAGAGAAACAAACATTTTCTAGAAACTGAAGAGACAAAATTCTACCTTTTGAATAATTAAATATCTAAATGTTGCTAATGTTTATAACTGTGGGAAAAGGCCACACTTCCATTTGTTACTGGAAGTAAATGTGACAGTACTTATGAGGAAAAACAGACAAATATCCTTAAAAATTTTTACTTTTGATACAACTATTTTAATTCTGTATCTTAAGGGAATTATTGGATAATCACATAAAAATGAGCATAAAAAATGTCTGCTTCACTGATAAGACTTTTGAAAATTTGGAAACAATCTAAATAGCCACTGAAAAGGCAATGATATATTGTTACATTTGTGTAGATCTATACACAGATGTATCTAGTAGAACACAGCTATTAAAAATGCCAATGCAATTTCGTATTTATTGAAATGTATATATGTATTTGGGCTTCCCTGGTGGCTTAGACAGTAAAGAATCCACCTGCAATGTGGGAGACTGGGTTCCATCCCTGGGTTGGGAAGATCCCCTGAAGAAGGAAATGGCTACCCATTCTAGTATTCTGGTCTGGAGAATTCCATGGACACGGTAGCCTGGCAGGGTCATAGAGTTGAATATGACTGAGAAGCTTTCACTTTTCATAGACACATTTATTATTAAATGAGAAACTTCAGGTTTGGGAACAATATATAGAAAACACCATTTAAAACAAACATGTAGCAGTGGAGATGTTTAAATGTCTGTTTTGTATTTTTTGGAAAACATTATTTTAGTAAGAATACAATCCTTAAACCAGAGAAGAAAGTAAATCTTTACACTGTGAAAATGAACTATAACCTGGAAAGTTTTTAAAGGTCCAAAATATATACATAAAGGGTTATGATATGCTGCAGTGGTTAGGAGAAGTTTCTTCAAAGAGAAGAGCATTGCCACAAGAAGAGAAAATACAATATTCTTCTTCAAAAGTACTACATTTTCCTATGATCATTTATCTCTAAAATCATTTAGTTGCAAGCCCTTGATCTTCAACTTGAAATGCAAGAGAAAAAAACCACATCAAAATATGCCTGTAAGATAAGTCCCTATTTAGCAATTTTAAAGATTACAGCCTTCAGTTGGACTTGCATTCAAGTTTACCTGGGGAGGAGGGGGAAGGAAGTGTTGAACTGGGAAAGTCAATAAATAATAGCATAGCAATTCAAACATTATCAGCTCAGCGAAAGGTCCACTGAAGGTGTGTCCCACGCAGGACAAAACACAGGCAGGGCCATCTGTGGAGAAACGGAGCACAGCCTTCTCTTGGCTTTCCCTGAAAGATCCCACCTTACTGGACCTCCCTTTGCAGCCACACACCACGTCCCATTTACCATCTTCTTTCCATCTCACTTTCCAGAACCACGGTCAAGTCCATCTGACTGACCCCATCTGGACCACTCTGACAGTCTCATAGGAGCTCTCAAGCTTCTCCCTCTCAGTCCCTCCTAAATGCCATCCTTTCCAGATTCCTTATCAGCAACAGGTGTTCCCCAGGGCTTTCTGGCCAGCCCAGAGGCTACAAATGTCACCAGAAGATTATGCCCTTACATGTTTGGGGTTTTGTTATTGCTGTCATTTTGCTTCACACAGTGCTTTAAAAGTGTTTAGTTGGTTAGTCTAATATGCAGAGTATTTCACATAAAGTCCTAGATCCTCCACTCAATCTGAAAGTTATGTGATGGACAACATTGAGCTCACATCCCTGGGACACAAAATGTCCCTGAACTGAAAGCCAGCTGCCCTTTAGCAGGGGCCTTGGTGACCTGCTTTCCTTCCTGCCTGCTTCCTCTTGCTCTCTCCTTCTCTCCCTCCCTCTGCTCTTTGTTCGTTCCACTTACTTATATTCCCTATTTTGTCATTGCAGGTACAGAATTACAAGCCTTCCGTGGTGTAACTTGAAGTCCTTTCCAATGTAACCTAACCTGTTTTCCAGACTCACTCATTGGCTCCATCATTTACCAGTCTATTTTGTGTGCTGTCAATATGCTTTTCTCTTTCCACATCCCATATGCTGGGCTTCCCCGGTAGCTCAGATGGTAAAGTGTCTGTCTGCAATACAGGACACCTCGGTTTGATCCCTGGGTCAGGAAGATCCCCTGGAGAAGGACATGGCAGCCCACTCTAGTACTCTTGCCTGGAAAATCCCATACGTGGAGCAGCCTAGTAGGCTACAGTCTATTGGGTGGCAAAGAGTCAGACACGACTGAGCAACGTCATTTTCACTTCACTTTTCACCCCATATCCTGTCTTTATATCTTGAAGAGAACCCTTACCTTTCATGCATCAAGTTTTTACTTTGTCCTCTGAGTTTTCTTGACCACGTGCAAAAGTCAGCTCTTCTTCCTCCAGGTTTGGCAGGAAGCTAGCATCCAGATCTTTCACCTGACAACTATGAAATACCTGCTGTGTGTGTTCTGATGCTTGGTAATGCTTAGCCTAATAATGCTGTGTTCCCTATAAAACAGAAGATAATGTTCAACCCATTTCTGTGTATTGATCCGTATACAAATTGGGCAATCTGTGTCTGCTTTTCTCCTCTGGACTAGCTTTAGCCACATGTCATGCATGAAGCAGAGAACAATCATATCTAGAAAGCAGGATCTTGGTGATGGATAGATTAATTGGACGGTTGCCAGAAACTCACTCAAGTCACACCCCATGGATAGATTCTTAGTAACGCAGGAAGGATTTCTTTGATCATTATCAAGACCGTTTTCAAATGAATGAGTGCTATGATTACCAAACAGCTTTTGCTTATTTCACTTTTCTATTGAACTGAAAAACAAGAGCTTAGTTCCAGGGCCAATTTGTATTCTTACATTTTCTCTAGCTCCCATGCTTACTGAAAAGCATTTCTCATGATCTGTGCTTTCAACAGAGACAGGCTCTTTTCCTGAGAAAGACACATCAATTTTGTCTTGTGCACGTCGGCAGTAAGTAAAGCCTTTAGTCGTGATTTGTATCTCAGTGATCACACGTTATTTGTTGGCCTTCACTGAATGATTACTCTGCTGCTCACCCTACAACTAGGGTTTAATATCTTTCATCTTGACCATTCATTGAAGAGGCCCTCATTAGTCTCTAAGTCCAGGAGAAGAAACCCAGGTTAAGATATAGGAGGAAAGAGAAGTGATGCAATTATCCTTGGTCACAGCAGAAGGCAGCTTCAGTGCTAAAATGCAACCCTACCCTTATTTAGTACTGTTTCTTTTGTCTTCATTTCACACCCTGTGGGTATCAAGCCACTCATGCCAACTTTAACCAGGATTTTTTGAAATACTGATGTTCGCATCAACTCTAGGACAGTCCTAATTCAGGAAACAGAAAGCTAGAGCAAGTAGGTCACCACCTGCTTCTGAAAATAAAGATTTTATAAAGAAAAGTCATGTTCATTTGTTTATATATTGTCCACAGCTGCTTTGCATAGGAAAGATTTGAATAGCTACAACGGGAAGCATATGGTTACATAGACTAAAATATTTACTATGTGACTCTTTACCAAAAAAAGGTAGATGCCTACTTTCTCAGTTAACTGGAATGAACAAAGGCAGATGATCCCCTTTAAAGAACATTAAGCCCCACATGACTGATGGAAAAACAGAAAGATGAATGAATAAATGAACAAGCAAATAAATGAACCTTTGAAAATTAATGCAGAATACCCTGATCTGAAGCATGTGAGACTGTCTCATCAAGGTCACAGAGATGGAAACTGAATCTAGGAACTTGGATATTCTGTAGAGGCATCTGGTCTTGAAGCGAACCTTTGTTTGTTTTAGTCACTAAGTCATGTCTGACTCTTTTGTGACCCCCATGGACTGTAGGCTGCCAGGCTACTCTGTACATGGGATTTTCAAGGCAAGAATACTGGAGTGGGTTGCCATTTCTTACTCCAGGGGATATCCTCAACCCGGGGATTGAAACTGCATCTGCTGCATTGTCAAGTGGATGCTTTACCACTGAGCCATCAGGGAGGCTCAACTTTAGTGCTGCTGCTTTTGTGAATAAACGTGACAGCTTTGACATCCTATTTTATCCACTCATCTTTGGTTCTTTTCAAACTTTAATGAAAAAGTGTGATTCCTACATGCCCGGGGGATTGGTGTGTCACAGGGATCGGACGTCTGTGTAGAGATGCGGCCACACACAGCTCACGGGAGAGTACTGCCAGTAGTCCTCACCCATCCTGGGGGCTTTTGCTCTTCTCACTCTCACTGAACTGACAGTGCGGGAACAGTGGGAAAAGGCTGACAGCTCTCTGACCTTTAGTTAATTGAACAACAGATTCTGCAGCTTCCAGAAGCAGCAGGAAAAGGAAATGGAAGTGATGTATCACATCAATAAATATTCTTTGATCCAGCCATCAAGTAAGTTACACGTGATTATATAATATTTTCTTGCAGAGAGAGGAGATAAAATGAAAAGATAGATGCAACGTCCAATGAAAGCTGTTTTAAAAAATGATATTCAACCTCATGAGGAACAATATTAAGTCAAGGCTTTTATAACTGACAGGCAGCCATAAAGTCTACTTTGAAAGACTTGCCATAATGTGTAAATTTAAATTAGTGTAGTACCTCATGCCAAGCAGGTATTTTATATGAACAATTACAATGACAATTTTGAAGACTCTAAAAACATGCTAGCAGCTCAAGCTACCTCCCCAGTGGTACTTGATGTCAGTTCTAGCCAGCATTAATTTTAGTTTGTATGGGTTTGGGGACGGGGGACCAGAAGACAGCCATTTATAAAGGAAATATTACATTCATGAATGGAATTCTCTAAAGTTCTGTTGCTACTTTATTCATGCATACTGAATTTAAAACTTCTCTCATATGGGGCTTTGCTTTTCCTATTGGGATTTTCTCCATGTTGGAATTTCAGGAAACATGTTACAAGCCTATTATGTGCAGAACATTGTATTATATTTAGGATGAAACAGAAAGACCCGCACTCAACAGGCTTAGAGTCCAGTGAGAGAGAAAACAACAAACAAACAAACCCTACTCAGCCATCAAAAAGAATACATTTGAATCAGTTCTAATGAGGTGGATGAAACTGGAGTCAATTATACAGAATGAAATAAGCCAGAAAGAAAAAATCCAATGTACAGTATACTAACACATATATATGGAATTTAGAAACATGTTAACGATAACCCTGTATATGCAAGACAGCAAAAGAGACGCAGAGGTACAGAACAGACTTTTTGACTCTGTGGGAGAGGGAGAGGGTGGGATGATTTGGAAGAATGGCATTGAAACATGTATATGATCATATAAGAAATGAATCGCCAGTCTAGGTTCTATGCAGGATACAGGCTGCTTGGGGCTGGTGCACTGGGATGACCCAGAGGGATGGTATGGGGAGGGAGATTCAGGAGTGGGAACTTATGTATACCCGTGGCAGATTCATGTTGATGTATGGCAAAACCAATACAGTATTGTAAAGTAAAAAAAAAATAAAAAATAAAAATAAATTTTAAAAATAATAAAAAAATAATAAAAATTAAAAATAGAAAACCTTGAAGGATAACGCTTCTACTTTGGTTCCATTTCATAGTATTTACATCAGTAAGGAGTTTGAGATGACTGGAAGCAAGGAGAGGGGGCAAAATGTTGAGGTGAGCTAGGTCAGTGGTCCAGCCATGAGTTCTCTTTAAATGATTCCTCTTGCTGTGGTATTACCTGTGATAACTGGGGAATGAGATTCCCAAGACCCACACCTAGTCCAGGGGAAAACAGTCTCTCATAGGACAGCCTGGGGATCTGCGTTATAACAAATACCTCAGTGGATTTGTGAGCACATTAGAGTCTGCGAACCAATCATCCTGCTCTCTTTCAAAATCTCAGGCACAAACCACAGGCCGTCCTCGGTCTGCGTCCGCCCCATACCTGACATTGGTGGGTACAGAACATTACGTACGTCAGCATCAGCTGGTGGGAGTGGGAGGAGAGTGACTTAAATGTACCGAACTCTGCTTCTGGGAGTTGGATTGTGTCTCTAGGATGGGATTTTTAATTCAAGTAAGTTCCCAGCTACTCCATGGGAAATGATACCATAGAACCAACTGGCCAGCAAGTCCCGTTGCTCTTACTTCTCAACATCACTAATTCTTCTTTAATCTTCTCTCCCTCCTCACAGTCACAGCATTAGGCTATTCCATCCCCCATTAGAAGTTTAAGAAGAACCTGCTTACAGTGAGAGTTTTACTTCTTCTTTTCTGATTTGGATTCCTTTTATTTCTTTTTATGCTCTGATTGCTGTGGCCAAAACTATGTTGAATGGTAGCAGTGAAAGTGGGCACCCTTGTCTTGGTCCATCAACAGATGAATGGATAAGAAAGCTGTGGTACATATACACGATGGAGTATTACTCAGCCATTAAAAAGAATACATATGAATCAGTTCTAATGAGATGGATGCAACTGGAGCCAATTATACAGAGTGAAGTAAGCCAGAAAGAAAAACACCAATACTGTATACTAACACATATATATGGAATTTAGAAACATGGTAATGATAACCCTGTATGCGGGACAGCAAAGAGACACAGATGTATAGAATGGACTTTTGGACTCTGAGGGAGAGGAGAGGGTGGGATGATTTGGGAGAATGGCACTGAAACATGTATACTATCATGTAAGAAACGAATCACCAGTCTATGTTTGATACAGGATAAAGGATGCTTGGGGCTGGTGCACGGGGATGATCCAGAGAGATGATATGGGGCGGGGGGTGGGAGGGGGTTCAGGATTGGGAATTCATGTACACCCGTGGTGGGTTCATGTCAGTGTATGGCAAAACCCAATACAGTACTGTAAAGTAAAATAAAGTAAAACTAAAAATAAATTTAAAAAAGAAAGAAAAAAAAGAAGAAGAACCTGCTTATTATTCTTGTCGCCTTTAGTCTTACCTACCTCAAACCAGTTTTTTAAACTGTTGTAAAGTATCTCAAATAGACACAACTAAGCTGCTTGGCTTTCTGTTTCATTTATGATTTCTCACCCATTAAGGATAAAGTGCACATTTCTGTTCCTGGGGCACAAAGCCCTCTGTGATCTGCCCCTGGTTTTTCATTCTACCCCAGATGGTACTCACCCTCCACCCTTTACTCTGATCCATGCACAAACATTTATAGTCAGTCTCAGGAATCTCACTCATAGCTCCACAATCCTGTCCTCTCATTAAACCACCACGTAGAATTACATTGTTAAGTAATGACAATTAAGGTCACTCTTCACACTTCACTTAAATTTCATGAGTGTAGAACCACATCTGTTTGAACCTAATGTCTAACACATTATTTAGTCTTACCTAAGAACTCTTTAAAATTCTGTTTTGTAGAGGAATAAAATATAAGGCAGCCTAAAACATGTTAATGCTCCAGGTATAAAAATGTTAATTCTGTTGCTTTGGGTGACTTTCTTTTTGCCCCCCCTCCTTTCCATCACACATCACACCACTCAAATCCTTGTTCAATTATTCTGAGCATGATCTTTTCTTGTTTAATTTCCATTATTTCTTTTCAAGAACCTTCTCAATATCATATGACTCAAACAAAGTTTACTGCTCTTGCCTAGTAGGTTCTCTTTACACATCTGTCTGATTCTACTTATCACTTATATTGCAATTGTTTGCTGAAATGTTTATCTCCACTCTGGTACAATGAGACAGCTTAGAGCAGAAATTGTATTTCATTCAATTTTGAATTCCAATACATAGCACAGTACCTGACATAGACTAGTTGTCCATTAAATGTTGATGACTGAATCACTGTAGAAACGAACAAGTCAGTGAGCCAATAGCTGGGTAAACCTATGGATGAATTAATGACCATGTTGGAGAAACACACTTTTATGCAGGCTCTGATAGCAAGTGGAGGTCAGAACCACAGGGTCCATTCAAACTGGAGAATATGGCCGCTATTTAGATTTTTCACAGATGGGTTACAGACTCTATCCAGAAGCCCCACTGAGGTTGGAAACACAAGTAGAGGCTGGGATAAATTCATGAAGGAGATGGTATTTGAGATGTTGCTAAAGATGAATAGGATTTTTTTTTGGAGAAAATGAGCCAGGACTGCCCATTAAAGGAGAATTTATCACCTTGAAGTCAGAGTCTTCTCTAAACACAAATATGGACATAGATTTCATCATGGTCATTTGCTTTTTTTCCAGTTCCTATAGGAAAATGATCAAAGGCTTTAAACCATCATTCAAGAAATACTTAATATCAAGGTTCAAATTATCTTTTAGCCTTTTATCCCTATTCCTTCCTCCCACACACATTTGTTCCTATGAAGACCACTCTATCTTCATCTGAAATTACTATCTTTCTATATTTTAGCTCATGCCCCTCCTCTAATGAGTAGGCCTGGCTCATTTTCTCCAAACAAAATCCTATTCATCTTTAGCAAAATCTCAAATACCATCTTCTTCATGAACTCTTACTTCATTCTTTCTGTTAATAAAAGCATTCTGGCTTTTATATAGTACAGTGGCAAAGTGTGCACTTTTCAGAGCCAGACTCTTTGGTATTGATTCAGCTCTACTGGCAATCTCTTGTATAAGCTGAACCACTCACTTCCTGCCGCTTTAAACTTGTTTGTTTTTCACCTGAAAATGGGGTCCATAATAGAGCCAACTTCATGTAATTTTTGTGAATTAGAGATTAAAGGACTTGGTCCACTGGAGGACTTATACATAACGCCTGGCAAGAAGTAGATATTCAGTAAGTTGGTTGTTCCACTTTTTCTCCTTCTCCCCATTATTATATTCCCATTATTTTTTCTTAATGCATGCTTTGAGTATACATACAATTGCCCTGAAGACATCATTAAGTATTGCTGGTATATCCAGAATGATTTTTCATTTGTTTCATTCTGATACCTCCTGAGAGAAACTTGCATTACTTCATTCTCTTTCACTAGACTAATTTTTGGTATTCTCAGGGTGCTTTTTGCCTGCCTAAATCTTTCTGAGCCTTATTGTATTTTTTTTTTTTTTTCACCTAGAAAATGAGATAATACCACTATGTTTTCAGGATATGAGTATTTAATGAGAAAATGTATACAGAGTGCCAAATCTCAGTCACCTTCTCATCATGACCCACCCAAAGTCATCGCTTGTCCATCACTGGATGTAACTGAGGACATGAGATCCCTCACAAGTGTTTTGAGAGTGTATATTATATCCCAAAGCAGGGAGGGATTTGGAGTTAGTATAAAGTTGTTCCTCACTCTAAAGATAAGAAACTAGTGAATGCAGTTGTCTCTCTGGGACTGGAAGTTCACACAGTAGATGAATCTGGGTCTTCCGACTAGCAGTCTTCTGCTCCACTTTCACCCCAAGACTTAGATTCACACTCATCTTCCTCTCATCTGACACTGCCTGTTGAATTGCACGTCTCTGTGATCTGTTATCCATAATAGTTTTTCTGAAATATTTTGCTTGCAAAAATTAATAAATGCTTGATATAGTTATGAATGTTATGTCTTTCTTCCTTTGCCATTCACTACCAACTTGCCATCCCCACATTGCTTCATAGCTACTCCCATCTCAAGGCAGAGACAAGGCTTTCAGAAGGAAAGATTCATCATAAGTCTAGGAGTGAAAGAAGATACAAGATCTTTCTTGAGTCTCATCTGTTCCCTTTTCCACTCCACAAGCAAGCAAAACTAAGTTCAACAGACTACCCAATAAACAGCACAGGGTTCTCCTCCTCTTGTCTAAGACCACCATTTGTTTTACCCACGAAGAAGGGACTGTTTTAAATGGCAATAAAGGAGGTTTGTTTCTTTTCTTCCATAACGGAGCAGAATACATTATGGACTACAGCTGTTCAGAATACAAGACACTTCATCAGTTGGACAGAGTCACAGACTGGTTTAGGAGAGTCCAAGTTCATAAAAGTAAAATATGTATGGAAAACACAATAAAATCAAAGATTGTTAAAACTATTCATGGATACCCAGAGACAATCAGCTAAGCTAGCATGGTGGCTAACACAAAGAACAGGATCTAAAGAGACTGTGCTTGTCAAACTGCTTCTTAGGGAGGAGAGAAAAAATTGGCAAAGACTTGAGGGGATAAAGCTAAAACTGAGTGCTGAGATTTAACCAGCAAGAATCTCTACTTTGACAGCTTCAGCTGTCCTGGGATATAATTTTAAGAGGCTTCTCTTTCCCCTCTTCTAGAACTGAGCTCTGCTAAGGCCTTGGAAGGAAAGTTATGACCAATCTAGATAGCATATTCAAAAGCAGAGACATTACTTTGCCAACAAAGGTCCATCTAGTCAAGGCTATGGTTTTTCCAGTAGTCATGTATATATATGAGAGTTGGACTGTGAAGAAAGCTGAGTGCCGAAGAATTGATGCTTTTGAACTGTGGTGTTGGAGAAGACTCTTGAGAGTGAGTCCCTTGGACTGCAAGGAGATCCAACCAGTCCATCCTAAAGGAAATCAGCCCTGGGTGTTCACTGGAAGGACTGATGCTAAAGCTGAAACTCCAATACTTTGGCCATCTCATGCAAAGAGTTGACTCACTGGAAAAGACTCTGATACTGGGAAGGATGGTGGCAGGAGGAGAAGGGAACGACAGAGGATGAGATGGCTGGATGGCATCACCAACTAGATGGACATGAGTTTGAGTAAACTCCAGGAGTTGGTGATGGATACGGAGGCCTGGCATGCTGCAATTCATGGGGTCGCAAAGAGTCAGACACGACTGAGAGACTGAACTGAATTGAAGGCCAGGGGGCATCAATCATGTCACACATGTCTGCATGAATGTGGGAACAAGGCAGTGATGTGAGATAGTTTTAATGAAGAATCTTCAGCAAGGAGATGGGAAAACTCAGGCTCATGATCAGGCTCTGCCAACATTGGGCCATATAATTTAGGGCACCTTTCTTTCTCTTGCTTATTCTAAGCTTTTGTATCTGTATAAAAAATGGACTAGCTGTTCTCCATTCTATATGCACATTAAAGTAACCTACATATATTAAACAAATAAATAGCCCTATAGCAGATCAATTAAATTTGAATTCTAGAGATAAAGTTGAAACAACAAAATTTGAAAAAATTTTGCAGCTATGAGCAGGCTTGAGAACTGGGTGGAGGAGATCATAAGTCCTCAAAGTTAAGAAAGAGAGACTCAATAAATTCAGAAGACTTTCCTAAGGAAGTGTCTTTCAGAATGGTAGAATGAAGACTTCTATAAAACCTGTTCCTCCATAAAAGTAGGGAAGACATGAGTAAAATCTGTGAAAAATCAGCAGTTTTAGAACTCTGGAAATTAACTAAAGGCTTGCAACAATCTGGAATGTTTATTCAAGTATCTTGTTAAGACAGCAAGCTTTGTGGCAATTTAACTTACCCTTATCCCATTTCTGTCTTCTCAGTACCATGGTAGTCTGAAAAACCAACTTGAAAGTATAGAGTTTAGGAATAACAGCAGCATAGAAACCACCAGAGGCACTAGAATGGATGTGGAGATCCCTAAAAATTTTATCCCCAAAATAATTATCACTACTTGACTTTTCTGTCAGCTACTAAAATGAAAAGTTCTATTTTTAAGGGTTATCTATGTTTGACTCACTTAGTGCTTACTTTGTGTTCAGTTCAGTTGCTCAGTTGTGTCTGTTTGCGACCCCATGAACTGCAGCACGCCAGGCCTTCTTGTCCATCACTAACTCCCGGAGTTTACTCAAACTCATGTCCATGTAGTCGGTGATGCTATCCAGCCATCTCATTCTCTGTCATCCCCTTCTCCTCCTGCCCCCCATCCCTCCCAGCATCAGAGTCTTTTCCAATGAGTCAGCTCTTAGCATGAGGTGGCCAAAGTACTGGAGTTTCAGCTTTGGCATCACTCCTTCCAATGAACACTCAGGGCTGATCTCCTTTAGGATGGACTGGTTGGGTCGCCTTACAGTACAAGGGACTCTCAAAAGTCTTCTCCAATATCACAGTTCAAAAGCATCAATTCTTCGGGCCTCAGCTTTCCTCACAGTCCAACTCTCACATCCATTCATGACCAGAGGAAAAACCATAGCCTTGACTAGATGGACCTTTGTAGCAAAGTAATGTCTCTGCTTTTGAATATGCTATCTAGGTTGCTTATAACTTTCCTTACAAGGAATAAGTGTCTTTTAGTTTCATGGCTACAATCACAACCTGCAGTGATTTTGGAGCCCCCAAAAATAAAGTCTGACACTGTTTCCACTGTTTCTGTGTCTATTTCCCATGAAGTGATGGGACTGGATCTTCATTTTCTGAATGTTGAGCTTTAAGCCAACTTTTTCACTCTCCTGTTTCACTTTCATCAAGAAGCTCTTTAGTTCATCTTCACTTTCTGCCATAAATGTGGTGTCATCTTGCATATCTGAGGTTATTGATATTTCTCCTGGCAATCTTGATTCTTGTGCTTCATCCAGCCCAGCATTTCTCATGATGCACTCTGCATAGAAGTTAAATAAGCAGGGTAACAATATACAGCCTTGAGGTACTCCTTTTCCTATTTGGAACCAGTCTGCTGTTCCATGTCCAGTTTTAACTGTTGCTTCCTGACCTGCATATAGGTTTCTCAAGAGGCAGGTCAGATGGTCTGGTATTCCTATCTCTTTCAGAATTTTCCACAGTTTATTGTGATCCACACAGTCAAAGGCTTTGGCATAGTCAATAAAGCAGAAATAGATGTTTTTCTGGAACTCTCTTGCTTTTTCCATGATCCAGCAGATGTTGGCAATTTGATCTCTGGTTCCTCTGCCTTTTCTGAAACCAGCTTGAACATCTGGAAGTTCACGGCTCATGTATTGCTAAAGCCTGGCTTGGATATTCATAGCAGTATAATTCATAATAGCCAAGATGTGAAAACAGCCCAAATGTCCATTAACAGATGAAAGGGTAAATAAAATGTGGCATATGTAGAATATTATTTGACTACAACAAAGAATGAAGTCCCTGACATGTGCTACAGTAGATGTCTCTGTGCTCAGTCATGTCTGAGTTTTTGTGACCCTGTGGACTGTAGCCTGCCTGGCTCTTCTGTGCATGGGATTCTCCAGGCAAGAATACTGGAGTGGGCTACCATTTCCTATTCCATGGGATCTTCCCTACTTAAAAATGGAACCCAAGTCTCATATCTCCTGCATTGGTAGGCGTTTTCTTTATGACTAGTGCCACGGAAAGCCTGCTACAATAGATACAATCTTTGAAAATATTGTGCTAAGTGAAAGAAGTGAGTCACAAAAAGGTCACATATTATTAATATATGATTGTCTTTATATAAAGTGTCCAGTATAAGCAAATCTAAGGAGACAGAAAGCTGGTTAGCACTTGTGTAGGGCAAGGGTGAGTTGGGTTGGTGGCAGGTCTGGGGACTGTTAATGGATATAGGGTTTCTTTGGAGGAGTGGTGACAAAAATGTTCTAAACATAGATTGTGGTGATGGTTTCACAATTCTGTGAATATGCTGAAACCACAAAACTATAGTTTAAATGAGTGAATTTTATGGCATGTGGATTTTACAGCATATCAAAAAGATATTTTAGAAAATAAAAATATGCAATGACTGGGCCTGATTTTCTCATGATACCAAAGANAGTGGTGACAAAAATGTTCTAAACATAGATTGTGGTGATGGTTTCACAATTCTGTGAATATGCTGAAACCACAAAACTATAGTTTAAATGAGTGAATTTTATGGCATGTGGATTTTACAGCATATCAAAAAGATATTTTAGAAAATAAAAATATGCAATGACTGGGCCTGATTTTCTCATGATACCAAAGACAGTTCTTTAAAATTCATCTCTAAAGAGGGCTTAATAAGCTCAAAAAGCAGAATAAGTAAGCAGTAAACAGGTTTAGTAAAGATGAATAGTTTGAGGTAAAATACTCATTTGCATACATACCTGTTCTGGCATATTAAATACTCAAGACTGGCACTGTCCCAAGAACAGAGTGCAAAAATATTCCCATTTCTCCAAAGGTGATAATATCTCTTGCTTGGAGTATTTTTCCATCTGAACATTCTCAAAACTGGCTCAGAAGTGTTTCTGAAAGTTGCCTTTCTCTGCCAGTGAAGAGAATGAACTGGCTTCATTTACAAAGGAATTAGTTAGCATTTCTTAACATTTTAATATAGATGTGGCTTTATTTTCTTGATTTGTACAAGAGTTTTCTTAATTTTATTCCAAAGATATAGTCCTGAAATTAAGCTGACTTTGCAGTAATAAATCATTCTTTTTAAGATCTGTATTAAGTGCCACCCTCAAAAAGGCACATGTTTAAAAACTGAGGACACTCAGTAACATAATGTTAGTCTCTTTGCTGTGGAATTTAATTACATAATATCCATCTTGCATATTGCCTCGAGCCTGAATTTCCAGTCCTTTTGCAAGCTTGGCCTCAGTATTATATCAAGCACACAGCTCCAGATTTCCCTAAAATTTCAAAAATGGAAATAATAAGAGGGTTATTGCAAAGGGGATTTTATTGAAGCAAAACTTGAACATGAAATATGTTGAGTGGCAATAAACTGGAGAAGGCAAGATGCCATAAACTGAAAACCTCCATTATTTATTGTAAGATTTTTTTTTTTGGGTCATCTAAATGCTGTCTGATGACCATATACAGTAAGTTCCTTACATACAAACGAGGTCCATCCTAAGAGTGTTTTGTAAGTCCAACAAAGTTACCCTAGGTACCCAGCTAACACAATTGACTACACTGTACCAGCTACATCACTGCTATTTTATGCCAGCTTCTGGACATTCCGGGCTTGAAATAAAGATGCTGTACTACTCTACTTGCACTCAGCATGATCACTAGTAGAGGATGCACACACGTGGCAATGTACGCCGGACATGTGAACTAACTTTACTGATTGGACATGCGAGCACACATTCTGATCTCTGAAAGTTTGCAACTCGAAGGTTTATATTTAGGGGACTCACTGTATAGAGATGTATAAATATAAGCATGAGCATAATAACTCATCAAAGGAAATGGATGCTGAGAAAAGTGTGCATTCACTATAAAATACAAATTGAAGCATAAGTTTGATGTATTTATAACCAAGGAAGCCATGCTAAATGCTCATTACATGCTTACCTAACAATACTTTGTAGCCTTCTGAAAATTTGAGACCTCTTGGGATAATTAGCATGACGCTGTCTCTTTCGAAAGAAGCCTGGACTGATACTTCTCAGGGCAGGCCTTTTAGCTAGAAGCAGTTAGGAGCAGTCATCATCTTTCTAGTTATTTCTTTTAAAAATAACTAATATGGATCAAAATAGGTAAAGGTACTATTGTAGACTTGAGTTGTGAAGATTTGGGGATAAAAGAGCGACTTGGTTTCTGATCCTCTTTTTTTTTTCCTGGTATGTAATTTTATTTATTCTTCCAACAACACTAACTTCATTCTTCAGAGTAAGCAGCAGAAGATAAGGGGATTTCCAATATATTTCTTTGTTAAGCCGGCTAACAAATGCCAAAGCTTGTTTGTATCTTTCTTTAAGATTTCATGTAAGTGGTATCATAGGATATTTCTCTTTCATCTTTTTGACTATGCATAGCATCTCTTCCTTGACTCTTCTCTGCAACCCCAGTCATTTAAGCCTGAAGAGGAGAAAAAAGGGAGCAGCAGCAGGAAAAGAGGCTGTTGTCCTCTGCCTTTTACAGTGTGGGAGCATTTCTACATTTCCTGGGGTCTTTACCCAGCACTAGCTGTCCTACTATAGGAACACAGAGGGTCCTTGAGAGCTCTGAGGATTGAAGGGCTGTGAGTGCAGTTCTCATGAGCTGTGGATTGCACATCACAGTGTAAGCCTGCAGCACATTCACCAGGTGTTGGACCTTAATTTGAAAAAATAGCACTGGCTAACAAACACATAAAAAGATGCTCAACATCACTCATTATCAGAGAAATGCAAATCAAAACCAC
>SJYA01001070.1:193074-285504 GCA_006410615.1 Neotragus moschatus | reverse complement strand
TTGGCAGGCGGATTCTTTACCACTAGCACCACGTGGGAAGCCCAAGTAGATAATTAAATAAACATTGAAAACAATGAAAACCAAATGAACAGATGGTTCAAAAGATAGATGTCATGTTGGTCTTCCCTTCCCTCAGATCGCCTTTCCAGATTCTGACCTCCCCCCGCCCCCACCCCCACCACCACCGCAGCCATAACTCTGCAACCAGATGGAGCTTGGCAAGCTGTGATGCAGAAGGTCAGCTCAGTGGTAAAACATTCACTGCCCCAACACAGCCGCTGAATCCATCGGACACTACTTGAATTTAATCAAGTCACTTCAGGCTCAATCTCTGTCTAGAAACTTGGTATTTTGTATGCTTTCTTCTTTGCAGTGATGGATTTTGCCCAACTTTATTTCATGTTTTGATATTACCTGAATGCTCATGATTTTTTCCTCCTTTAATTTCAAGGTCTAATTCATCCAGTGTAGGGCCCTCTTACCATCTCTAGTTTCCCATCTCATTTTTACTGACAACTCGCTTTATAGCATTAAATTTTATATCTTCACTGGAACTAGGAAATGAATTTAATCTCACACTTTCCAAAAATCTACTGCAGTCACGGAGATCAGGGCCAAAGTGGTTGGGGTTTTGTGTGCCTGAGAGTAGCCAGAATTAGTCTTTGACCACTAATGACTCCTGCAGATCAAGGAGCCTGTGTCCAGTCTTTGAATTTTCCCAGAAAAGTTCCCAGCCTGCCTGTCAGGGATAATCAGGGATGTCTCCTAATGCCTGTTAAATAGTCTGTCCAGGGCACTTGAATTCCTGCAGTTGCTCCAGTGGCAGAGAGAAATCGGCAAAAAAAAAAAAAAAAAAAAAAACCACTGCCAAAGCACAGCAGCATGTGGGTTGCAGCCTCTTAAAACCAGATCATGTTGTTGCTTTTTATTAGATTGAATGGAGTTGTAGTTCTGTTGTGTCCTTTGAGATGGCTAAAGAACCACTGGATACCAGTGAGTCAAGCATAGATTTCAAAGAGGACCTGGGAGATTGTCTGCTCAGACTCCTCATTTTAGAAATAGGCCATAAAAAGCCAAGGCAGTGAGTTAGGAGTGGAGCTGGAGCCAGAAATGCAGGTGAATCAGCTCCACTAAGTATGGGAACATTTATAAAATGAAAGGGGGGGAAAAAAAGGAAAAGGAAAGAAAGAAATCATTTAAATAAAATAGGAGTGTTATTTTGGTTAAACCATCAGCATTGTTCTTTTAGAGATCAGAAAGAACTAGTGTTCATTTAAAAGCCAATGTGAGGGACGTCCTTATTGATTCAGTGGTTGAGATTCTGTGTTTCCACTGCAGGGAGCATGGGTTCCGTCCCTGGTCGTGGAACTAAGATCTTGCATGCCTTGTGACAGGGAAAAAAAATAAATAAATTTTGAAAAAAAGCCACTGTGACTAAAGAGGTGACACATGAGAGAGGTCTTTGTGTTGATATCGTAGTTCTGTGCTTTGGTTGTGGCGATGTGTAACAAAATAGCACAGGACTATAGGCACACATTGTACTGATGTCTATTTCCTAGTTTTTATATTGTATTATTGTTGGATAAGATGTCACCATTCCATTGGGTAAAACTGAATGAAAGGTATACAGGACCTCTTCACTACTTTTGCAACTTCCTGTGAATCTATAATTATTTCAAAATTAAAAAAAAANCACATTGTACTGATGTCTATTTCCTAGTTTTTATATTGTATTATTGTTGGATAAGATGTCACCATTCCATTGGGTAAAACTGAATGAAAGGTATACAGGACCTCTTCACTACTTTTGCAACTTCCTGTGAATCTATAATTATTTCAAAATTAAAAAAAAAATCTCAAAGCAAATTCAAATTTTATGATAGTTTAGTAAAGTCTAGGCCTATGATCTGAGGGGGTGAGAAAATTAGTAACATACCTTTAAGTAATAACTACATCATGAAAAAATATATAGAGAAGTTTTCTTCGTGCCCTTATGACTCCAAGGAGTTGAGTAGACCTTACTGGAGCTAGCAATCTTGTTTGCTCCTTTATATAGACAGCTAAAAAGATCCCCTGGAGGAGGGCATGGCAACCCTCTTCAGTATTCTTGCCTAGAGAATCCCATGGACAGAGGAGCCTGGTGGGCTACAGTTCATAGAGCTGCACAGAGTCAGACACTACTGAAGCAACTTAGCACGCATGCACAAAAAGCTTATATATTTATTTCACCAATTTGAATCAGTGTTTGTAAACTGAGTGGATGTACTGGTGCTGGGTTGATACTAGATACAATTACATGTACTAAAATATCTTTTGAAATGAAATGCTTTTAAGATACTTTCATTAAAACTTTATTTTTAAATTTTAGTTATTGAATCAAAAACACTTCAAGGAAGCAAAGGAGAGCACAGCTTTAACAGCCCTGGAGTTTTTGTTGTAGAAAACACAACAGTGGAATTTCAGAAGGGCTCAGAGAGGCAAACCTTTAAGATTCCAGGACCTCTGATGGCTGATTTCATCTTCAAGGTAGGACGAGTCTCTTCATAAAGTGTCATGCATCAGGGGCCCAGCATATCTTGAATTTGATAAAGAACAAGTTTGTTTGGTTGGCAGCCAATGACTGTTACTATATAGGGCATGTGTCATTAATATTTTCACCTTGACAGTCCTTAAAAATCATTCAACTCTCTCAAGGTTCTGTTTCTCAATCCCAATAGTTAAGAAACAAACTTCATTCTTATAGGGGAATGATTGTTTTGAATTTGTAGTCTCTGGTTGCTGTGTTCAGTTTTAAACCTCTTGATGGAGTTCAGTGAGAATGGTCCGTGGTTAAATGCTCCATGTCTTAAACCACAACTCTTCTGTTGCTCTCCTTGCAAAGCAGAGCAGAGAAGACAGAGGCCCCTCCCTGACCTTCCTTTCCTGTTTCCTCAGTAGTGTCTCATCATGAGCACTTGTCTGGACACCTGTCGTGAGGTCCCCTCACAAGGACTCTTCTTTCCTGTGAAATGCAGTGGCCAATGTTTTTACAAGGTGACACAACCTGAAATTCTTCTGATATAACCGAAAATACCTAAGACATGCAGAAAGGGGTGTTTCAGGGGATGGTTTTGTTCTATCTATCCCTTTTGGGAAACTCATTCAAAATGGAAAGGGAAGAAAGACAAGAGCTCCAATTGCCAGGAATATATTTACCTGTGAGAAGACCCAGTGCCTTCTAAAGAACTGTTCTATGTTAACTTGTCAAAGTTTCATCAAAGCATTGGTTGTGCCAGCAGAGAAAGAAAGACATTTGGAATTGGAGGAGAGTTGCAAACTGCTGTCCTGTTTGCAAAGTCAGCCTCCAATGTGACCAGCCAAGTGTCAGTCTGGGTGGATTTGTTGTTTTGAAACTTTGGGTTTTAAATTGTCAACCTTTAAAAAAATCAAGAGATTTTAACATTAAAATACCAGTGTTCTTTTTTTTCCCTGCTTCACTTTAAAAATGGGAAGGCCTGACCACCAGCTTGCGTTCTGCCATGGTAATAATTGGCTGCAGCTGTGTAACAGCTGCCTTCTCCACAGGGCACACGTCCTCACTTGCCATGGTCCACACCGGGCCCTCGTGTGATCCTGACGTTGAAGGTATAGACATTTATAGACGTTTAAGTTGGCACCCCTGGACGTCACTTGCCGTTCCTAGACACTGAAGTGACTTTTGTGTCAGACCCTTGAAGCATCAACCCAACGTTGTTCCTTGTCAGCAGTGTTGGGAAAGTCTTCTGGGGAAGCCCTAACTGCCATTTCTCTTTCCTTCTATTCTCTCTAACCCATTGTTGTTCATAAATTCTGGGCTTGGGTTGCTTCTCTTAAGGTTTTCCCATTTGATGCTAAAGTAGTAAAACCCACACACACAAACACAAACATACCCTCTTAAAAAGTTCTCTTTTCATTCCTACTCAGAAGATCTGTATTCCTCTGAAGTCAATTTGGAGACATCTGACCGAGTAGGAAACGTTAGTATAGTAATGGGATGAGAAAAATAGCCACAAAGGTTAAAATTTTACGGTATGTTTGGTGAAGGTTTTAACATGGAAAATGTGTTGCTTATTGACCTCATGCATAAACACACATACACACATAAACTACTTACTTTGAGTGTGTCTGTATATACTCACATGTACTTATATGAATATGTGTATGTCTGTGTGTATAAACATTTTTTTAAGATTTGAGAGGATATATTCCAAACTGAAAACACTGAGAAAATAGTGGCTATTTTAGAGGGTATCAGTGTTTTGGGGGGGTGATCTTAGTTTTACCTATAATATTCTAAAATTTAATTCTTAGAAATACAGTCATATATTATCTGTGTAGTTAAAATTGGGCTTCCTCTAGTCGCCTCAGTGGTTCAAAAAAAAAATCCACCTGCCAATGCAAGAGACATGGGTTCGATCCCTGGGTTGGGAAGATCCCCTGGAGAAGGAAATGGCAACCCTTTCCAGTATTCTTGCCTGGGAAATCCCATGGATAGAGGGGCCTGGAGGGCATAGGATCACAAAAAATGTCGGACACAACTTAGCAACTGAAAACAACACTCAAAAATTACTTTACACCTTTATGTCCAAATTCTATATTCACCTCTTAATAGGATGCATTTTAGCATGTTTCCAGTGTATGAATTTGTACTCAGTCTTCTATTTTCCTGTCTCTTGAGTTCTAGTTTTCTCAGATTAAATAAACAATTCTGGGTTTTAACTTCAATTTCTGGAAAGCTTTTGATCTCTCTTGACTAGAAAGGTTTTTTTTTTTTTTAAATATATTATTTATCAAAGAGGGTGTCTGACACAACTGTCTGACTCATGCATAAATAAAGCCTCACTTCGATGGCCAAACCATTTTCTTTCATGAATGCGGTATACTTGGTGGGAGAGATTTGGCAAATAAGAGATGCTGTGATGAAGCAAGAATAATTCTGATGGTTTTCCCTGATTTACAAGCTTGTCCAAATTCTGTGGGTTTCTAGGAAATATCCTTTTCCATGGATTACTTTTTTTTTGGTCAGAGCACTGTAGTACTACCCAGCCTGTGTTGTTACTAAGATTGGAAACTCTGTTTTCCATTCATCTCTCCTTGGCCTATGAGGCAATCAAGTAATGGCTTTCCTTTGAGTGGGAGGTTAAGAATGTATGTGATGTCCCCGATGATGGTCAACCTTGTATTTCACTGTATCTCTTTACATTCCAATCAACTAAGAACAACAGCTGATCTTTAAAAAAAAAAAAAAATAAGAAGAAGAACTGGCTTCAACCTGAGAGAATGTGAAGACCAGCTTTACCCCACAGTTCAGTTCAGTTCAGATCAGTTGCTCAGTCACGTCTGAATCTTTGCGACCCCATGGACTGCCATATGCCAGGCTTCCCTGTCTGTCACCAACTCCCAGAGTTTGCTCAAACTCATGTACATCAAGTCGATGATGCCATCCAACCACCTCAGCTTNACAGTTCAGTTCAGTTCAGATCAGTTGCTCAGTCACGTCTGAATCTTTGCGACCCCATGGACTGCCATATGCCAGGCTTCCCTGTCTGTCACCAACTCCCAGAGTTTGCTCAAACTCAAGTACATCAAGTCGATGATGCCATCCAACCACCTCAGCTTCTGTCATCCCCTTCTCCTCCTGCCTTCAGTCTTTCCCAGCATCAGGATCTTTTCCAGTGAGTCCGTTCTTTGCATCAGTGGCCAAAGTATTGGAGTTTCAGCTTCAGCATCAAGTCCTTCCAGTGAATGTTCAGGACTGATTTCCTTTAGGATTGACTGGTTGATCTTGCAGTCCAAGGGACTCTCAAGAGTCTTCTCCAACACCACAGTTCAAAAGCATCAATTCTTCGGCCCTCAGCTTTCTTCATGGTCCAGCTCTCACATCCATACATGCATAATGGATAAATCATGGATACATTGACCTTTCTNTGGGGGGGTGGGGGGCGGGTTTCAGTTTGGGAAAACACATGTCTGATTCATGTCAAAGTATGGCAAAAACCACGATAATATTGTAACGTTATTAGCCTCCAATTAAAATAAATAAATTAACTAGAAAAAAAATGTTATGGGTAAAACTGAGCAATAAGATGTTTACAGGAGACTTTGTAAAGCCCTGACATACCTAGGAACCTAGAAGAATATGTGTAAGCATACATCTGTGGGTATGCCAAAGAAAGATCCAAAAAAGACAGTTGGCTGACTTTGAAGCACTTCACCAGTAGGANTCCAATTAAAATAAATAAATTAACTAGAAAAAAAATGTTATGGGTAAAACTGAGCAATAAGATGTTTACAGGAGACTTTGTAAAGCCCTGACATACCTAGGAACCTAGAAGAATATGTGTAAGCATACATCTGTGGGTATGCCAAAGAAAGATCCAAAAAAGACAGTTGGCTGACTTTGAAGCACTTCACCAGTAGGATATGTATATGTGAATGCAGAGCTATAAACTCTGCTTGAGTGTTGAATTGTATACTCCAACCAACAGACACAGCCCCTTTACAAAGACTGAATAATATATTGATTTGAGGTATTTAAGGAAATCTCTGTCTATTAATCTGACTAAGCAGAGAGACTTCATTGAAGACACATGACAAAATACACAGACATTAAGGAATTAGTCTAGGAGTCACTAAACAAACAAGCATCAATAAGAATAAATCCTGGAAGGAGGAGAATTTGATTTCCAGAATTACCAAACCATATTATTTAACATGTCTAGTTTTCAACACAAGATGAGATACAAATAGGAAAGTACAACACAGGAAATATCAAAGTCAATCAATAGAAATTTTTCCTAAAGGAACCTAAATGTTGGACTTAACAAAGACTATTAATCAGTTATTTTAGACATGATAAAGAATTTTTTAAAAATTAAAAGAAATTAAAGGAAAGCATGAGAACAATGTCTCAACAAATAGAGTATATCAATAAAGAGATAATTGGTATAAAAATTTTTGGAGCCAAAAATAAAAATTAACTGATATAGAAATTTCAATGAAATTGCTCAACAGCATATCTGAAATAGCAGAAGAAAGAATCAGTGAACTAGAAGACAGATTGGGATTATCCAATCTGGGGAAAAGAGAGAAAAAAGAATCAAGAAAAATCAACAAAACCTGGCACAGTGAAGAACTAGAAGGAAAAAAGAGAACAAATGGAACAGAAAGAATAACTGAAGAAATAAGGGTCAAAATTTTTCCAAACTTTATTTTAAAATATCAAGGTACATGTTCAAGAAGCTTAGTGAACTCTAAGAATAAATTCAAAGGGTTTCACATCTAGAGGCATCATAGTCAAATTGCTGAAAGTAAAAACAAAGAAAATATTAAAATTCACAAGAGAATCAATTGGGACTAACCACCTACAAGGGATCCTCAATAAGACTAACAGCTGACTTATCATCAAAAGCAGAAGGCACTAAGATGACATATTTAAAGTGGTTAAATAAAACCATATCAAAATTAAAATTTAAAATTAATGAGAATTTATGACATTCTCAGAAAAGACAAAATCTGAGAGAATTTATTGCTAGTAGACCTGCTTGACAACACACCTATAGAACAGACCACCTACCAACAGCAATATATATATTCTTCTCAAGAACAAGAAGAATATTCTACAAGTTTATAATATATAAGGCCAATAAACAAATCTTAATAAATATAAAAATATTGAAAACATACAATATATGTTCTCTGGCTACAATTAATTGAAATTACAAATTAACAATAAATGAACACTTGGTAAATTCAAAAATACATGAGAATTCAAGAATAAACTTCTAAATAACCAGTATGGGAAAAAAGAAATCACAAAGGAAGTTAGACAACACTGAGGTAAATGAAAACATAATGAAGACTTATGCAATTTAGGTAAAGCAGGGCTTAGAGGAAATTTATAGCTATTAACACATATTTTAAAAGATGAAAAAAATGGAAATTAACAATCAAACATTTCATCTCCAAATGACTAAAAAAAAAAAAAAAAGNGAAAACATACAATATATGTTCTCTGGCTACAATTAATTGAAATTACAAATTAACAATAAATGAACACTTGGTAAATTCAAAAATACATGAGAATTCAAGAATAAACTTCTAAATAACCAGTATGGGAAAAAAGAAATCACAAAGGAAGTTAGACAACACTGAGGTAAATGAAAACATAATGAAGACTTATGCAATTTAGGTAAAGCAGGGCTTAGAGGAAATTTATAGCTATTAACACATATTTTAAAAGATGAAAAAAATGGAAATTAACAATCAAACATTTCATCTCCAAATGACTAAAAAAAAAAAAAAAAGGAAAAAACCCAAAGAAAGCAGAAGGAAGAAAATAATACTGAGAAAGAAAAAAAAAAAAAAACTTGAAAAAATAGAAATAATGAAGCAACAGAGAAAATAAACCTAAAATTTTTTTTCTTTGAAAAAATTCAATAAATTTAATTAAATTTTAGTTATAATGATCAAGGTAGAATGAAGCAAGAAAGGAGAATCTACTAAAATCAAGAATTAAATATAAACTGACAACATTGTCATTTTTAGAAATTAAAAAAAATTATAATGGAATACTATAAGTACTATAAGCCATCAAATTAATTAACTTAAAAGGACCATTTCTTAGAGAGACACAAACTATTGAAACATAAGAAACAGAAACTATAAACAGACTAATAGTAAGTAAAGAGATTAAATGAAAAACTTCCCCCACACAGAAAAATATCCAGGAACAGATGGCTTCATGGGTGGGTGAATTGTCCCAAATGTTTAAAAGCGAATTAATACAAATCTTCCACAAATTCTTCCAAAACTGAGAAGACAACTGAACACTCCGCAAGTCATTCCTTGAGACAGTATTTCTCTGATACCAAAACCAGAAAAAGATACAAGAAAATAAGAAAACTACAGACCAATAACCCTTCCGAATATAGATAAATAAATACTCAGCATAACACTAACAAAATGAATTGAGCAACACAGAAATGATTTATAGTATAATTAAGTGGAATTTGTCTTCGGAACGCAAGGCTGCTTTAATACAACAAAGGTAATCAGTGTATAACAACATATTACTAGAAAGAGACAGTAAAATTACATCTCAGTTAACGTAGAGACAGAATTTTACAAACTTGCTTTCATGATAAAACAAAAACTCTCAACAACTCAGGAACAGAAAGGCACTTCAACACAATAAAAGGTGACACCCCAAAAGATATGTCTGCCTCCTAATCACTAGAGCCTGTACATTTTATCTTTTTTGTAAAAAGAGTATTATCTTACACTGAAATGGGTGTAATTCCATTAAGGATCTTAAGAGGAGGAGCTTATCCTGGATTATCTAGGTAGGCCCTAATGCAATGATATGCACTTGTAAAATACAGACACACAGCAGAGAAAGGGAAGTGAAGATGGAGACAGAAACTGGAGTGATGTGGCCACAGGTCTAGGAATGACAGAGTGATCACTGGAAGCTGAAAAAGGCAAAGGATAAGTTTTCCAGCCGAGCTCTCTGAGAGAGTGCAACTCAACCAGATTTTGAACTCTCAGTTTACACATGTGTGAGAAGATAAATTTCCATTGTCTTAAGTCACTAAGTTTATAGTAACAGTAACCTAAAGAAACAGGCATCCACTGAAATTCCAAGGCTGTCAACTTGAGTGCTGAAAGATTAAAAACACTCCCTTTATAACAGGAACAAGACAAGAACCTCCACTCTTGCCTCTTCCATTCACACTGTAATGGAGGTTGAAGACTGGGAATTTGAGCAAGAAAAATAAAAAATAGCATCTGGACTAGAGAAAATAGTTAAAATGATATCTCTCTGCAGGTTACATGATTTTGTATATAGAAAATTCTAAGTGAACAGCAAAAAGTATTACTGCTAATATACTTGTTCAGTAAGGTTACAGAGAGGGCTTTTAAAAATCAAGTATATCTGTATGTAGCAACATAAACAATCTGAAAATGAAACAAAGAACTCAATTTCACTTACAATGATATCCCAAAAAAATGATATTCAACAAAAAACTTAACAAGGAGATTTTACACTAAATGTTACGTGTATGCTCAGTTGTGTCCAACTCTTTGTGAACCCATGGACTGTAACCTGCCAGGCTTCTCTGTCTATGAAGTTTTCCAGGGAAAATACTAGAGTGGGTTGCCATGTCCTACTCCAGGGGTTCTTCCTGACCCAGGGATTGAACTTGCCTCTTCTGCACTAGAAGGAGGATTCTTTACCACAGAGCCACCTCGGAAGCCCCTGCCAAATAGAATGAACCACTGTGAAAATTAGACTAAAAATATGAACAGCGTAACATGAACATTCAGAAGACCTAAATGAAGGGAAAAACGTCTCACGTTCATGGATGTGAAGACTTTTTTCCTTAGAGAAACTGAGAAGCTGATTCTAAGATGCACATGGGTATGCAAGAAACCCTGATTAGCCAAAACCACCGGCCAAAAGTTACTACAAAACAACAGTAAAACAGTGTGGTACTAGCATAGACATCACCACAGAAATCAATAGAGTAGAACTGAGTGCTCAGAAATAAAACCTTATGTTATGGTCAACTGATTTTGACAATTCAGTGGTCAAAGAATGGTCTTTTCAATGAACAATGCAGGCACAACTGAACAGACATATGCATAAGAGATGGCCCCATACACAAAAATTCTCAACCCATAACCAAAAAGTAACTCAAAATAAACTACAGACCTAGATATAAGTGCTGAAAGCCCTGAAAAATCTTAGAAGAAAATAATAGTCAAATATCAATGGCATTGGATTAGGCAACAGTTTCCTAGATTTAACACCAATAATACAAGTGATAAAAAGAAATAGAAACTGGACTCACATAATTTTTAAAAATTGTCTTGAAAGGATATCATCAATAAAGTGAGAAGATAGTAGAGAGAATGAGAGAAAGTGCATGAAAAGAATTTATCTGATGAGGGAGTTTTACATAGAATATATAAAGAACTCTTACAACCTAATCATAAAAAGATCAACAGCCCAATTTAAAATGGACTGAAGATTTGAATAGTTTTCTCCAGGGAAGATCTTCAAAGTCCAGACTGTACATAAAAGATGCTCAGTGTTACTAGTGAGGGAAATGCAAATTCAAAGCACAATGAAATGTCATTTTGTGCCCCTTAGTAAGACTGTAATAATAAGACAACTGGAAAACAAGAAGTATTGGTGAGAATTTGGAGAAATTGGAATGCTAATTTGGAATGCTAACACTTCTGGTGGGAATGTAAGATGCTGTACCACTTTGTAAAGCAATTTTGCATGCCTCAGAAAAACTAAGCATGGAATTACCATATGACTCAGCAATTCCATTTCTAGGTTCATAATCAAGAGAATTAAAAACATATCCACATGAAAACTTGTACATGTACATTCATACCAGCATTATACATAACAGCCAAAAGTGGAAACAACCTCAATTTCCATCAGCGGATGAAGAGATAAACAAAATATGGTATTGAGGGAAATATTATTCTGTTATATGAAGAAATGATGCACTAATATGTTACAAAGTAGAGGAACCTTGCAAATATTATCCTAAGTGAAAAAATGTAAACCCCAAAAGCCATGTATTGTGATTCCATTTATATGAAGTGTCCAGAATAGACAAATCATAGATTATGAGTTACCAGGGGTGGAGGTAAAGGAGAGAGAATTGGGAGTGGCCACAAACGAGTAGCGGTTGTTGTGTGGTTTTTTTTTCTTGAAATGATGCAAACACCCTAGAAATAGGTGGTGGTGATGGAAGCATCTCTCTGAGGTTTTTAAAGGCCAGTGAATGACATACTTTTAAAAGGTAAATTTATGGCATATGAATTATATCTCAGGTAAACTGTTCTGTAAGAAAAGTCTTAAAAGATTTCCCTGGTGTTCTAATAATTAAGAATCTACCTTCCAATGTAGAGGATGCAGGTTCAGTCCTTGGCTGGGGATCTAAGACCCCACGTGCTTTGGGGAACAGCCTGCACACTGCAGCTAGAGAGCTCACGTGCTCTAGATGTGCAGCAACAAGAGAAGCCCGTGCACTGTGACTAAAGTCTGTGTGCCACAACAAAGACTCGGTGCAGTCAAAATTTTAAAAATTTAAAAACCAAAAGAAGATTTTTCTCAAGAACATGAAAATGGAAGTAAAGATTAATGATGAATTTGAAATAAGTCTGTACTCCCCTAAATCCTATGATTATTATTCCATAGTATTTGCTAGGTTAACTCTGCCTAAGGTTAATTCTACCTATTTGAGTAAGATAAAGTACGTGGTGTTTGGTCACACTATACTTTGCTTTCAGCTTTCATGCACTCCTAAAGAAAAAAATATATATATTCTATAGAGGACAGGAGCCTCAGAGAACTGTAAAAGATGTTCAGGAATTCCAAGTCATATCTCCCTGAAACACAAACCAGAAAAAAGGGGATATAGCTTATTCAAGGGTATACTTTCCCTCTGAGAAGTCAAAAAACCTCAGGACAGAGACCACACTCAGGCTTGGCTACGGAAATCAGAGTTCAAAAAACTAGGAAAGAGCAGTGAGGGGCTCTATTAAATACTGAAGGTCAAGCTCTGCCCTCACACTATCTGCTGACAAAGAGGGGGGAAAATGTAGCCTTAGGATGAAAACCAGGCAACTGGGGAAAAATCTTTGGGCGTTTCTTGGTTGCTCTCTTAAATTGGAGCTTTTTCATTGAAAAAAGCAAGAACATTAACCTTTGTTAATATTTTTTAAAGGTAGGTGAGAAGTTTGACAGCTCAGAGTAGAAAGAATAAGAGGTGCAGGGAGCTAGTAATTACTGCTATTCAGAGACAAAGGCATGTGTGTGTGTGTGCGTATGTGTGTGTGTGTGCATGTGTGTGTGCATTTGTGTCTTCGCCATTCTCTGGTTTCAGTTCATTATTTAATTTCTTTCTTCCTGCCAACAGAGACAGTTTTTGCCTGTGACCTTGGCAAAGGGAAGTTAAAGAACAGAAAAGCCACTGAAGTTCACTTTGGGGTGGAAATTTACCAAATACATAGAAGATCTGTTTTCCAAATTGAAAAATGATATTTTCCAAGTTTAGTACTCATATTGTTTTAGGAATGTAACATGGAATTTCTCCTCCTTCAAACCTGTATTTCTCTTTTGTGCATATTCTCCCGTACAGTCAATTGATGCATCTTTAAATGTTTTAAATGGTAAATATGATGTCATTTAAAAGCTCTAAGGGTGAAGCTATATTCAGAACATGATCTTGAGCCAGAAAAAAGAGAGGAGCAAAAAGGTCAAGAGAAGCAAGGATAAATGTCCCTAATTCACATTGTAACACAATTTCCTAATAGAAAAGCATTTCACTCTGATGTTTTCCTTGCAGTTGATTTAGATGCAACTATACGATGTCTGGCCATGGTAGGCATGTGGAAGTGCAGGGTGTCATACTACGAGACAATATAAAACTTCCACCAGTTCTTGAATCTTGTCAGATAGAGTTAGAATCATATTCCTATACGTTTATTGGCTATCTATTCTTTGGAAAGTTTCTTAAACACCCAAGGCTCATTTTTTCAAATGTGAAGTGAGGATAATAGTGCTCCACCATCTTTTAAGAATTTGTGAACATTAGAGGTGATATGTATAAAAAGCCTAGGATAAATTTGGGAACACAGAGATATTAAATATATTAATAAAACACAGCCATTACAACTCTAATTCAGTGTCATTCTCAATGAAAAAAAAAAGTTATGGAACATTTTCTATTGTAATATCCGAGGTACAGAGAAGCTAGGATAGTTAAAGTATCGGGTGGAGGAAAGGAATGACCAAGGGCTTTCACTAAGCCCTTAGGTTCCTATCCAATACATCATCATATCCACGTCATTATGCTGCCTTTTCAACTGAGAAGCCCAGCAATGAAAGAAAGCAACTTTCCTAAGGTTATCAGGCTGGCTGTTGGCAAAGCCATTAATAAAACCCAGTTCCCAGAACTCCCAGTCCAGCTCCTTTCCTTATACTGAAAGCCCTCCCCAAATTCATTTCTCATTTATTCTTTTATAAGTAATGGACACAAGTTACTTTCAGAAGAGAAACTAGACTGTGCAAAATAGATACCCAAAACACAGGAATACATAACAAGATACCATGAGAGAGGAAATAAGGAAGCTAAAAAGACAAAATAAATTCACATGTATTGCCACTGACAAAAATTTTAGTTGAATGACAAACAGAGTTATTCAATTGTGCAGAGAGAAAGAACACATTTCTTATGATAATTCTAGTCTTGAGGAGGAGTTCAGAAGGTGTATCATAAATTCTTTATAAGTTAAGATGGTCGAAAAACTATTCTGTATTTATATACAAAATGGGTAAAATATATTTAAAAAAACAATTTTGACTTGTAGAGGGTAAGCTTCAGTAATCTAGAAAATTCAGTTTTTATCAAACACTACATGCCTCAATGATGTTAGCTCTTTGGGGAGGATTTTCTATTTGTGTAGTATATTTATTGATTGCTTTCATTCAAATCATTCCTATTGTTTGAAAAGACAAGTGTTGTAAAACAGAGGTACATGGCTAGAAGGAGGGAAAAAAATGCTCTGCTAAAGGTCAGGCAAAGAGAAAAAAGTCTTTCATTGCTTCTCATAATTGCTAGGCTTGTGTTATTGTTTAGTCTCTAAGTCATGTCCAATTCTTTCAGACCCCATGGACTGTAGCCCACCAGGCTCCTCTGTCCATGGGATTTTCTAGGCAAGAATACTGGAGTGGGTTGCCATTTCCTTCTCCAGGGGATCTTCCTGAACCAGAGACTAAACCTAGGTCTCCTGCATTGGCAGGTGGATTCTTTCCTGCTGAGCCACTGGGGAGGCTCAATTGCTAGGTGCACATATTTCTGTATTTTCTGGCATCAAATACATTTCACGTTTCCCCAATATCTAACCAAACAAAACAATCACCTCCTCCTCAGCACATTCTCTAACAACTCCCAGCCCACACTGACTTCTGTTTATTCCACTCAGGTGGCATCTAAAAGCTTTGCAACATTCCTTGAATCATTCATATTGCATTCTATCCAAATTATCGATTGTTTGTTAGTATCTCTTGTGTATGTATCTTACATATACAGTTAATTTTAAAATACTTGAATACATATTCAATGTTTGCTATTTCATCTCATCAACCAAGATGCACAACTCTCAGGAAACGTGTTTAATCAGTAAATGAATAAATGTATGAACAAACAGATAATGAATAAATTTAGAAATCATGTTCAAAATATTGAGTGAAAGCAACCCTGGCCTAATGAATGCTTTAGCAATGTTTACATATGAATTAAATTAATTTCACACCTTTCAGGCATGAGATACTGGCTTATTCAATGAGGTCTCAGCATGGCGTAATGAAGAAGAAAAAATGAAACTGAAATAAATGTTCATTTCCTGGCCAAAAAAGGACACTGAATTTTAAGCAGATTACATTATATCTAGACCTATTTCCACATAAGTTAAATAAGCAGACTGAATTTGGATCTTTGAGATCCCTTCCAATTTGGAATTACATATCATATTTATGATATGACAGGAAATAAGGAAATTACCAGATTGGAGGCCTTGGGTTGTTGTTTCTTCTCAGAATCCATTTATTCTAAAATCTGATGGCTCTTCAGAAATCACTCATGGGATTTTCAAAAACAGATGCATAGATTAGTACTCAGAACATTGTATCCCATGTGTGTTCCAGTTGCTTTTGAATAACCAACAAATCATGGAAGAAATTTAAAAAAAGGAAATCAAAATATATACAGAAACAAATGAAAAGGAAAACATGACAACCCAAAACCTATGGGATTCAGTAAAAGCTGTGCTAAGGGAAAGGTTCATAGCCTTACAAGCTTACCTCAAGACACAAGAGAAAAAGCAAATAAATAAAGCACCTAGAAAAAGAAGAAATGAAGAACCTCGGGGTTAGTAGAACGAAAGAAATCATAAAAATTAGGGCAGAAATAAATGAAAAAGAAACAAAGGAGACTATGGCAAAAATCAACAAAACTAAAAGCTGTTTATTTGAGAAGATAAATAAAATAGACAAACCATTAGCCAGACTCATCAAGAAAAAAAGGAAGAAGAATAAAATCAACAAAATTGGAAATGAAAATGGAGAAATCACAACAGACAACACAGGAATACAAAGGATCATAAAACACTACTATCAGCAACTATATGCCAATAAAGGAGACAACTTGGAAGAAATGGGTGAATTCTTATAAAAGTATAACCTTCCAAAACTGAACCAGGAAGAAACAGAAAATCTTAACAGACCCATCACAAGCACAGAAATAGAAACTGTAATCGAAAATTTTCCAACAAACAAATGCCCAGGACCAGATGGCTTCACAGCTAAATTCTACCAAAAATTTAGAGAAGAGCTAACACCTATCCTACTCAAACTCTTCCAGAAAATTGCCGAGTAAGGTAAACTCCCAAACTCATTCTATGAGGCCACCATGCCCTAATACCAAAACCAGGCAAAGATGACACAAAAAAAGAAAACTACAGGCCAATATCACTGAAGAACATATATGCAAAAATCCTCACAAAATTCTAGCAAACAGAATCCAACAACATATTGAAAAGATCATACATCATGGCCAAGTGGGCTTTATCCCAGGGATGCAAGGATTCTTCAATATTCACAGATCAATCAATGTAATAAACCTCATTAACAATTTGAAAGATAAAAACCATATGATTATCTTAATAGATGCAGAGAAAGCTTTTGACAGAATTCAACATCTATTTATGATAAAACTCTCCAAAAAGCAGGCAAAGAAGGAACATACCTCAACATAATAAAAGCCATATATCATAAACCCACAGCAAACATTACCCTAAATGGTGAAAAATTGAAAGCATTACCTCTAAAGTCAGGAATAAGACAAAGGTGCCCACTCTCACCACTACTATTCAAAATAGTTTTGGAAGTTTTAGCCACAGCAATCAGAGAAGAAGAAGAAATAAAAAGAATCCAGATTGGAAAAGAAGAAGCAAAACTCTCACTGTTTGCAGATGACATGATCATCTACAAAGAAAACCCTAAAAACTCCAGCAGAAAATTACTAGAGCTAATCAATGAATATAGTAAAGTTGCAGGATACAAAATTAATACACAGAAATCCCTTGCATTCCTATACACTAACAATGAGAAAACAGAAAGGAATTAAGGAAACAATCCCACTCACCACTGTGATGCAAAGAATAAAATACTTAGGAATAAATCTACCTAAAGAAAAAAAAAAAGACCGATATATAGAAAACTATAAAACACTAAAGAAAGAAATCAAAGATGACACAAAGGAGGCAAGAATATACAGTGGAGAAAAGACAATCGCTTTAACAAGTGCTGCTGGGAAAACTGGTTAACCACCTGTAAAATAATGAAACTAGAATGCTTTCTAACACCATACAGAAAAATAAACTCAAAATGGATTAAAGATCTAAATGTAAGACCAGAAATTATAAAACTGCTAGAGGAAAACATAGGCAAAACACTCTCTGACATAAATCACAGCAAGATCCTTTATGATCCACATCTCAGAGTAATAGAAATAAAAGCAAAAATAAAGAAATGGGATCTAATTAAACTTAAAAGCTTGTGCACAACAAAGGAAACTATAAGCAAGATGAAAAACAGCCTTCAGAGTGGGAGAAAATAATAGCAAATGAAGCAACTGACAAAGAATTAATCTCAAAAATATACAAGCAGCTCCTGCAGCTCAATTCCAGAAAAATAAACGACCCAACCAAAAAATGGGCCAAACAACTGAACAGACATTTCTTGAAAGAAGACATAACAGGTGGCTAACGAACACGTGAAAAGATGCTGAACATCACTCATTATCAGAGAAATGCAAATGAGGTATCCTTTCACGTTGGTCAGAATGCTACTATCAAAAAGTCTACACACAATAAATGCTGGAAAGGGTGTGGAGAACAGTGAACCCTCTCACACTGTTGGTGGGACTGCAAACTAGTACAGCCACTATGAAGAACAGTGTGGAGATTCCTTTAAGAATTGGAAATAGAACTGCCATAGGACCTGGCAATCCCACTGCTGGGCATACACACTGAGGAAATCAGAACTGAAAGAAACACGTTTACTCAGTGTTCACTGTAGCACTGTTCATGAGAGCTAGGACATGGATGCAATCTAGATGTCCATCAGGAGACAAATGTATAAGAAAGCTATGGTATATATACACAATGGAATATTACTCAGCTATTAAAAATAACACATTTGATTCAGTTCTAATGAGGTGGATGAAACTGGAGCCTATTATACAGAGTGAATTAAGTCAGAAAGAAAAACACCAACACAGTATGTTAATGCAGATGGTAACGACTCTATATACTAGACAGCGAAAGAGACACAGATATAAAGAACAGACTTTTGGGCTGTGGGAGAAGGCGAGGGTGGGATCATCTGAGAGAACAGCCTTGAAACATGCATACCATCATATGTAAAATAGATGACCAGGCCAAGTTTGATGCATGAAACAGAGCACTCAAAGCTGGTGCACTGGGACAACGCTGAGGGATGGGATGCAGAGTGATGTGGGAAGGGGGTTCAGGCTAGTGGACACATATACACCCATGGTTGATTCATGTCAATGTATGGCAGAAACCACAATATTATAAAGTAATGAGCCTCCAAATAAATTAATTAATTAAAAAAAAAAACTACTAGGATTCTACTCAAGCTCAGGGAAGATAGGGCTCTCTAACATGAAGACCAGCATAAACAGATTTGCAGTTTTCTGTAATGATGTGGTATATGAACAAACACAGTACTGGCCAGTATAACACACTAGACAAAAGTATGAAATTTTGTGGCAGAAAGACTTGGTCTGACAAGCAAGAATAAGAAATAAGTGGGGACAGTCTTATTAGTCTTATATTAAAACCCACTATTAAGATACTTTAGTTAGGATTATATCAGTGCATAAATGGATAGAAATATCCATAGAAGAGAGTAAGAAATCCAGAATTACTCCTCAAACATATGAAAGTTTAGGATAGGCTAAAAAGGAGCCATTCTAGTGAGTAGGCCTAAGATTTATTTTTAAATGATACTAAGAAAGATGCATACTTTTTAGAAAAATGAGAAGCTTGAATCCTTACTTCACGTCATATACCAAGGAAAAGTTCAAATGGATTAAAGATCACAGTGTAAGGGAGGAAAGGGGAATCTGTATGAAGAAAACATGGAGTATACTCCTTTAAAATCAGAGAGGATGAGATTTTTGTAACAAAGATTCAAAATACAGAATCAATAATATAAAATAAAACTTTTTAAAGGTAACTAAAATAACTATCACAACAAACATTTTCAAATATATGAAATAATATCTGAAAATAAGTGGGAAAATATTTGTAATTCATATCTTAGACAAAAAGTTACTCTCCCCAAAATAAAAAGGAACAATCAGAAAATAAGAGAAAGACAAAAAAACACAATGGAAAAAAAAAAAAAAAAAAAACAGGCAAAGCACATGAACAGAGAATCCACATAAAATAAAGACCATGACTCTCTATGAAACAGACACTCAACTTCAGTCCTAAGAGAAACACAAAGTAAAGCAACATGAGGTGGTTTTGGTGCCAGCAAGGGCAGAAAAGTGTATACTGGATTAGCCCTCCTGTAAACAACAATCTTTAAACACAGAACAATATGTAAACCATGACTATTTAAAAACACTAGAGTGTGTTGCCTAAAACTAACACAATATCGTTGTGACTATACCCCAATTCAAATAAAAACTTTAAAAATAAAATAAAAGCACCAGAGTACAAACAAGAGCAGGAAGAAGTTGAAGAGGATTCACCTTTGAAAACAGCAAGTTCATTTGGTAAGTTCTGCATTTGTAGGGTTTTGCCTCAGACAGCACTCTCCTGTCTGTAAGGTAGTAAGTGGATGGAATTCAATGAATAAGATGAATTTTTTCATACAGAGGTGTCCAAGCACAGGGATCAGTTTTTTAGAAGCAGTTGGAAATCTCTACATATGTGCATGTAAGATGTAATGATATAGGTGGACATCTAGCCTAAGAAAACATAATGGTGATTTCTGCATAGCAAGGATGTCATGTTTTATTTACTTATTTTAGCTCTATATGTTCTTTTTTCCGGGGGGGGGGAATTTAAAAAAAATTATTTAATTGTAGGATGATAACTTTACAATATTGTGATGGGTTTTGCCATACATCAACATGAATCAGTCACAGGTATACATGTGTACCCCTATCCTGAACCTCCCTCCCACCTCCCTCCCCACCCCATCTTTCTGGGTTGTCCCAGAGCACTGGCTTTGTGTGCCCTGCTTCATGCATTGAACTTGCATTGGTCGTCTATTTTACATATGGTAATGTACATGTTTTAATGCAGTTTTCTCAAATTATCCCACCCTCACCTTCTCTCACTGAGTCCAAAAGTCTGTCCTATAAGTCTGTGTCTCCTGTGCTGCCCTGCATGTATGATCATCGGTACCATCTTTCTAAATTCCATATATATGTATTAATATATAATATTTTTCATTTTCTGACATATCATTCTGTATAACAGGCTCTAGGTTCATACACCTCATTAGAACTAACTCAAATGCATTTTTTTGGTTATAACTGAGTAATGTTCCATTGTGTATATGTACCATAACTTCCTTATCCATTCATCTGGCAATGAATATTTGGCTGCTTGCATGTCTTAGCTATTATAGTGTTGCAATGAACATTGGAATACATGTGCCTCTCTAAATTCTGGTTTCCTCAGCCCATATGCTCAGCAGTAGGATTGCTGGATGGTGTGGCTGTTCTATTCCCAGTTTTTCAAGAAATCTCCACACTGTTCTCCATAGTGGCTGGGCTGCTAAGTCGCTTCAGTCATGTCTGACTCTGTGCGACCCCATAGATGGCAGCCCACCAGGCTCCCTCATCCCTGGGATTCTCAAGGCAAGAACACTGGAGTGGGTTGCCATTTCCTTCTCCAATACATGAAGTGAAAAGTGAAAGTGAAGTTGCTCAGTCATGTCAGACCCTTAGCAACCCAATAGACTGCACCCCACCATGCTCCTCTGTCCATGGGATTCTCTAGGCAAGAGTACTGGAGTGGGTTGCCATTGCCTTCTCCAATAGTGGCTGTACCAGTTTGCATTCCCACCAACAGTGTAAGAGGGTTCCCTTTTCTCCACACCCTCTCCAGCATTTATTGTTTATAGACTTTTCGATGATGGCTGTTCTGACCTGTGTGAGATGATACCTCATTGTGGTATTGATTTTTATTTCTCTAATGAGTGATGTTGAGCATCTTTTCATGTGTTTATTAGCCATCTGTATGTCTTCTTTAGAGAAATGTCTGTTTAGGTCTTGCCCACTTTTTGATTGTTCATTTTTCTGGTATTAAGCTGCGTGTGTTGCTTGTATATTTTTGAGATTAATTCTTTGTCAATTATTTAATTTGCTGTTATTTTCTCCCATTCTGAAGGCTGTCTTTTCACCTTGCTTATAGTTCCTTTATTGTGCAAAAGTTTTTAAATTGAATCAGGTCCCACTTTTTTATTTTTGTTTTTATTTCCATTACTTTGGGAGGTGGGTCATAGAGAATCTTGCTGTTATTTATGTTGGAGAGTGTTTTGCCTATGTTTTTCTTTAAGAGCTTTATAATTTCTGGTTTTATATTTAGGTCTTTAACCCATTTTAAATTTATTTTTGTATATGGTGTTAGGAAGTGTTCTAGTTTCATTCCTTTACATGTAGTTGACCAGTTTTCCCAGCACCACTTGTTGAAGAGACTGTCCTTTCTCCATTATATATTCTGCCTCCCTTGTCAAAGATAAGGTGTCCATAGGTGTGTGGATTTATCTCTGGACTTTCTATTTTGTTCCATCGATCTATATTTCTATCTTTGTGCCAGTACCATACTGTCTTGATGACTGTAGCTTTGTAATATAGTCTGAAGTCAGGAAGGTTGATTCCTCCATGAAACTGGAATTTTAAAAGATGTCTATTTCATTTCAAATAACAAACCCTTTCATGTTAACATAAATAACATATTTTTATGAAAATATGTTTATTATTATAAAATATTTTTATTTATTCCAAAATAAAGTTAGTGAGAAGAGTGGCATTGTTTTGCATTAAAACAACAACAACAACAACAACAAAACTGTGTGTGTGTGTGTGTGTGTTAGTGCTCAGTCATGTCCGACTCTTTGTGACCATGTGGACAAAGGAGCTCACCAGGCTCCTCTGTCCATGGAATTCTCCAGGCAAGAAAGAATACTGGAAAAAATCTCTGACATCTGGCTTAATAAAACACAGCTGGATTCTTACATATGTTTCTGTATGTAATTTGTATTGTATATCATGTTAACTTCTGGAAAACTCCACTGTACACTCGTGAAAGATCAAGAATGTCAAAAGCAAATAATCTCTTAGTATTATAATGAAAATTGTATTGATCTTTTAGATTCTCCTAAAAGATTCTTGGGGATCTACAGCTCTATATTTTCTATACCCACATTAACTGCTTTTGTAAAAAATAAAAATAAATAAAAACAAAGAAAAAAATTAAAGACCTAAATGTATGATTCAGCTCTAACCAACCTGAGAAAATGACTTGATTTTTCTAAATTCTTATTTTTCTCAGCTAAAAGAATAGCTATATGCCCAACACCTATTATTCTTAGGAACCTTAGTGGATAAAACATATTTTAACCTCTTAACACAGAGTCTGGCATGGGTGCTAAATGCTAGTGATCATTATCCTCATCCTCATTGTTAGTGTCCGATTACCTTTGTCCACTGAACAAATGAGTGAAATCAATCAATGAATGAGACCCACACCATCACTACAAGAGGACTGGCCCAGCCTTCAGGTTTCCCTGCGGGGCAGTTATGCTCAGTACTCTCAGTAGCTGCTAAGGATGCCCAGGCCAGGCCGGCTATTAGGATGACAAGTGACAGTGATGTAAGGACAGGCTGCTAAGTGCTGAAAGGCACAATCACTTGCCTCCTCTCTTCCAGCCACAGCAAGACAGCACACATCAGGGAGGCGATACTGTTAGCCAAGTTAAAGAACCTAAAATAAGGTGTTTGTCAAAAGCAGAAGTTGAAAAGGTGTTATATACGACATAGACGGATACAGGCAAATGGAAATTCATCCTAGTGGGTTCTTATTAAAGCAATCTTAAAACTGTCTTGTTTCTTTCCCCAAATGATTGAGTCTAGTTAATGGGCATGGACTTAGTTTCCCAGATACATGGAAATAATAGCCTCCCTTGAGTTTAAATCAGAAACTAATGAGAGTTTGATGGAGAAAAGAAGTGTTTTAATGCCAGAAAGTAGAAGGGGTCCCTTTTATAAATGTAATCTTTAAAAAACTGGTTGTCCTCATTATGATGGAGACGAGGAGATTTCATTAGTAATAAATTAATTCTTGTAGGTATAATATAATAGTAGTAGTAGTAGTAATGGCAGAAGTAGCTATAATGATATAAACACATGGAATAAATTTGAATGCTCTCTCCCTTTACTAGCAACCTGGATTGTCAAGCTACCTTGAAGTTGTTATTGGATATATCTTACAGAGTAGAGAACTCTGACCAGATTGTTGCCAAAACACATACAACTAGCCCATAATGTGCTCAGCTTAGAACACATGATGGCTGACAACCAGCTTCTCCACATTTTCCTCTTTATAATAAGGTTTCTATATCATGTATTCTCCTGCTGCTTTTCTCTGAACATGTACTCATTTGCCTTTACATCAGTAAAAATATGAAAACACAAGCCACAGATGAAATACCACAGAGCTGTCCCTCATGCTTCAACTTTACAGGCAATTTCCCAGTATTCACTTTGGTAGCTCATGAATTTCAAAATCAATTTGCCCAAAATACTTACCATCTTCCTTTCTCTAAACATGCCCCCTCCTCCAGTGTTCCCACTGTTAGTGCATAGCATCACAATTTAATTCCTGCAGTGATTCAGATCTGAATTCTAGAAATCAGCCCCCTTTTCCTGTTTTCCTATGAAGGAGTGCCATAAACCACTCCCCTTCAGTATCCAGTCCAGTCAGTCCATCTCATTGGCTCCCTCAGTTTTCTCCACCACACTACTTATGTGTCTTAGGCCACCTTTCCTCTCACCCTTCCAGCCTTTATCCTTGAATCCCTCCAGTCTATCTTGCACTGCTGCTGCTGCTGCTAAGTCACCNTTCTGTATGTAATTTGTATTGTATATCATGTTAACTTCTGGAAAACTCCACTGTACACTCGTGAAAGATCAAGAATGTCAAAAGCAAATAATCTCTTAGTATTATAATGAAAATTGTATTGATCTTTTAGATTCTCCTAAAAGATTCTTGGGGATCTACAGCTCTATATTTTCTATACCCACATTAACTGCTTTTGTAAAAAATAAAAATAAATAAAAACAAAGAAAAAAATTAAAGACCTAAATGTATGATTCAGCTCTAACCAACCTGAGAAAATGACTTGATTTTTCTAAATTCTTATTTTTCTCAGCTAAAAGAATAGCTATATGCCCAACACCTATTATTCTTAGGAACCTTAGTGGATAAAACATATTTTAACCTCTTAACACAGAGTCTGGCATGGGTGCTAAATGCTAGTGATCATTATCCTCATCCTCATTGTTAGTGTCCGATTACCTTTGTCCACTGAACAAATGAGTGAAATCAATCAATGAATGAGACCCACACCATCACTACAAGAGGACTGGCCCAGCCTTCAGGTTTCCCTGCGGGGCAGTTATGCTCAGTACTCTCAGTAGCTGCTAAGGATGCCCAGGCCAGGCCGGCTATTAGGATGACAAGTGACAGTGATGTAAGGACAGGCTGCTAAGTGCTGAAAGGCACAATCACTTGCCTCCTCTCTTCCAGCCACAGCAAGACAGCACACATCAGGGAGGCGATACTGTTAGCCAAGTTAAAGAACCTAAAATAAGGTGTTTGTCAAAAGCAGAAGTTGAAAAGGTGTTATATACGACATAGACGGATACAGGCAAATGGAAATTCATCCTAGTGGGTTCTTATTAAAGCAATCTTAAAACTGTCTTGTTTCTTTCCCCAAATGATTGAGTCTAGTTAATGGGCATGGACTTAGTTTCCCAGATACATGGAAATAATAGCCTCCCTTGAGTTTAAATCAGAAACTAATGAGAGTTTGATGGAGAAAAGAAGTGTTTTAATGCCAGAAAGTAGAAGGGGTCCCTTTTATAAATGTAATCTTTAAAAAACTGGTTGTCCTCATTATGATGGAGACGAGGAGATTTCATTAGTAATAAATTAATTCTTGTAGGTATAATATAATAGTAGTAGTAGTAGTAATGGCAGAAGTAGCTATAATGATATAAACACATGGAATAAATTTGAATGCTCTCTCCCTTTACTAGCAACCTGGATTGTCAAGCTACCTTGAAGTTGTTATTGGATATATCTTACAGAGTAGAGAACTCTGACCAGATTGTTGCCAAAACACATACAACTAGCCCATAATGTGCTCAGCTTAGAACACATGATGGCTGACAACCAGCTTCTCCACATTTTCCTCTTTATAATAAGGTTTCTATATCATGTATTCTCCTGCTGCTTTTCTCTGAACATGTACTCATTTGCCTTTACATCAGTAAAAATATGAAAACACAAGCCACAGATGAAATACCACAGAGCTGTCCCTCATGCTTCAACTTTACAGGCAATTTCCCAGTATTCACTTTGGTAGCTCATGAATTTCAAAATCAATTTGCCCAAAATACTTACCATCTTCCTTTCTCTAAACATGCCCCCTCCTCCAGTGTTCCCACTGTTAGTGCATAGCATCACAATTTAATTCCTGCAGTGATTCAGATCTGAATTCTAGAAATCAGCCCCCTTTTCCTGTTTTCCTATGAAGGAGTGCCATAAACCACTCCCCTTCAGTATCCAGTCCAGTCAGTCCATCTCATTGGCTCCCTCAGTTTTCTCCACCACACTACTTATGTGTCTTAGGCCACCTTTCCTCTCACCCTTCCAGCCTTTATCCTTGAATCCCTCCAGTCTATCTTGCACTGCTGCTGCTGCTGCTAAGTCACCTCAGTCGTGTCCAGCTCTGTGCGACCCCAGAGACGGCAGCCCACCAGGCTCCCCCGTCCCTGGGATTCTCCAGGCAAGACCACTGGAGTGGGTTGCCATTTCCTTCTCCACTGGTCCTCAGCAATTCTCTTCCCTGTGTGTCAGTTTTTGAGCTATCAGAAGCATTGGCACAACTGATTGTTTCCACCTTCTTGAAGCCCCTTCTCTTTCTTCACTTAACTTTTAGATCATCAGTCTCAATTTTCCTCCTACGTTTTCTGACCAAACTCTCTCAGTTTTCCTTTGCTGGCTGTTTTGCTTCACCTAGATGTCTACTGACAGTTATTCTCTGGGAGAGATATCTTCCAACCATATTAAATATTTAAATTTTAAGTGCATTTATATGGTGACATCTGCAGCCTGGACATACCAAGTGAACTCCAGGACCAAGAATCTATCTGTCCCCATGTCATCCTTCTTAGATACTTAAGAGACACTGCAAATTTAATATGTCCAAAATCAAACCCCAGATGTCCCCTTCTGGACACAGCTGCTCCTCCTGCAGTCTTCCCTCAGTCAGTGGACAAGTCACTCTTCTAGTGGTTCAGACTCATTTTACCCAGACTGGCCTCCCCACTATTCTTCAAACAGGCCAAGCACACACTTGTCACAGGTCTGTGTACCTGTCATTCCTTCTATCCGAACCACTGTTCCTCAAGATCTTGTGTTATTCCCCCCACTTACCTTAGCATGCTGATCAAATGTCTTATCAACAAAACTTTCTGACCACTCCATAGAAAACTGCTGTCCTCATCACCATTCCCCATTCCCTAGTTTGAATTTCTCCATACAGTGTTTCTAACTATCTGAAAGCCTTTATGTTTGTTATTGATTCTTTTTCTCTCTTCTTCTAAAAGACTTTAAGTTCTGTTAAAGGAGGAACTTTGTCTATTTTGATAGCAATTGGATCAGGCTTTGTATAATAAGATATGGCAGCCACTCAAATACTTGTTAGATAGACAGATGGATGGATGAATAGCCCATGTTTTCCACAGCACTGTAATTTATATATCTGCCAGAACATTTATGCTGTATTATAATTATTGGCTAACTTTTTTCTGTCATCACCAAACTGCAGTCTTTTGAAGAGAAGAGCCATGTTTTAATCATAACAGCATCTTTATGCCTAAAATAGTACTTGGTGCATATTAGGTATATATGTGTGTTTATTTGAAGAAAACAAATCAGAGGGAGAGAAAGTGAGACATATTTCATGTATGACCAGGTCAACATAGAGTAACTGGGATTTATCTCTTCCTTTTACTTGAGAAATATACTCTTTCTATAGCCTAAAATGACTTTACTTTTTAAAAAAGCAATTTAAAAATGTATTACCCCCAGGAGCCAGAAGTTTATAGGGTAATGAATGAATATGCTAATAAACATGCCTATGAATGACAGCTGTAAGCCTCAGATAGAGACAGACATGGAAATCTAAATATACTGCCTTCTCAATCTGCGCTGGGTAACATAAGCACATTATCAAATATTCATGACAAAAGCCATATTTGGGTCCAGTTTCCTTCCTTTACAGATAGCTAAAGTGAGACCAGGAGAGTCACCCTTTTGTCAGAGCAAATAAATGGCAGTCAGAATACAAAACTATTTTCCTGAATTTCAGTTTCATTTTTCCTAATACTTCAGAGCCCCATCACTTCTCCACATTCGATACATCTTTAAGAAATGTTTGTATCTGTCTCTTGACTGATATGACCCTACACTTAGTATAATTAAAATCATGAAGAAAGCATATTCCCAGACTCAAAGCTGGGGTGGAAGGTTGCTTGTTATAAGCATCAACTTACCAATTAGGAAATGAGGAAGGTTGGACCATAAAGACAATAAGCTGTTATGGAAATTAATGTTGTCAGCATATAACCATATAAATGTAGCCAAAACTATCCAGCTAATTGACCTTGAAGGCCTTGGGACTCACATTTGCCCTTGACCACAGCTGTAAGATTACAGTGGCTCTGGGTTGAGCTTGCTACCTTCTCTACCCAAAGAACAAGATCTGCTGCTGAAAGACCAGGAAGTATTTCTAGATTTAGACCCATGAATTGCTACAACATACCCAGCTGGATCATTCATCCTAACAGGAAACTATTTCCTACTAACATTTTAACAACTTGTTTCTTCTTCAGGATTCCTGTCTTATTAGAAAAGCATTATCATTCACCCAGTTAGTCAACCCAAAGACATAGAAGTCAACTGATTCTCCACTCTTCCTCCTGCTACCCATGCTCACCCTCATATCCAATCAACCACGAAGTCCCTGGCTTCTGCTTCACATGCCATGAGTGCTCTAGGAGCTTCCACCATGAGGTTCCCTGCTCAAGGCTCGTGCCCTGGTATTCACTGCATTCAGACTGTTAATTCTAAAATGTCTCTCTTATCATGTATCATTCTCCTGCTCAATAATCTTCAAGAGATTGCCGTTACCCTAACAACAAAGATCAAACTTACAAGTATGATCTGGCATCTGTATTTTTTCTTCTCATACATGCACAAATCCCCATAATCCCTTCTCACCTAGACAACATTTACTCACCTCTCATTTCTGTGCTGTGTAAGTGCTCTCCTAACACCTTCAATTACCCTCATCAGACATGTAGTTTTATAAACTCTTGATTTCTCTCTCTCTCTCTCTCTCTCTCTCTCTAGATTTTAAGTCCATAAAAGCAGGACCACCTGCTTACCCTTCACTGTATTCCCAGCATATAGAACAGTTTCCTAGAGGGTAAGTAAGCAACACAAGTTCTTCGATGAATAAGAGGGTGGGATAGAGAAGGCAATTGATAAAAATTATGTAGGAAGATTAAATCATGAAAAACATCCTGCCATAGAAGGTTACTTCTAAAGCCCCTTGAGTGATAAATACCAATTTCTCCTAGAGTGCACTAGTACTAAGTTGAAATAACCTCTCTAATTTCCTTTCTTAAAAAAAAAAAAAAATTTTTTTTTTTACTTGGCTGTGTTGGGTCTTAGCTGCAGCACATGGGATCTTTGTTGAGCTATGTGGGGTCTTTCATTGCGATGCACAGACTCACTTGTGGCACGTGGGCTCCAGAGCACATAGGCTCAGTAGCTGTGGTGCCTGGGCTTAGTTGCCCCACTGGACATGGGATCTTAGTTCCCCGACCAGGGATCTAACCCACATCTCCTCCATTTGAAGGTGGATTCATAACCACTGGACCACCTGGGAAGTCCCTTTACTTTCCCTTTTATATAGCCAACAAAGGAAGAGCCACTGATCCTCCTTAGCATGTCCTATCTATTGCTGGGCCACATGGATGACACAGAGAGAAAGAATCAGGAATTAATGACAGACTAATGAGGCAGCAAGGAATCAGCATACAGGATGTGTGGCTATCAGGGAATAGCTGGTACCTGTGGGCCAAAAGCAACCAGAGCTGTGCCTCAAGCATTCAGGGTCAAGGCTATTTATGGGGTCTTAGGGTTTAAGGCAGTGATGACAAGACAGGCACACAGATGGGCACTTTGGCTGGGCCGACGGCCACCCAACCTGAGGGCAGAAATAACAGTCCTTTGGGGCTAAAGAATAATTCAAACAAAACTCACAGAAACTGTGGCCAGAACAGGTCCAGGAAGTCTGTGGGAAGCAATTGCTTCCTGAGGGCTTCCAATGCCCTTTAGAGATATAAATCTGATCCTCTCCATTTGGTTCTGACTACTACTCATCAGCTTTTTCTGCTCTTTGTTAAGTTGGTCTCATGAACCACTGGCATTTGATAAATGGTCCTGTGCTGCACAGATGAAAGAATTCATAAGGAACAGGTGGACAACTCAGTCCTGGAAGGTGTCTTGGCACTGAACAGGAGTCTTGGCAACAGAGGCCTTGATGTCAACCAAGCCTAAAAAGGAGACACAGATGGACCTTTTAAAGAAGTACTTGCAAGAAGAAAAATTTGGTTCTCTAAAAGTAACAGTAAAAAGAAAGGAAGGAAGAAAGAAGGAAAGGAAGAAAGAAATAGTGGCCACTGTGGAAAACAGTATGGCGGCTTCTCAAAAAATCGAAAAACAGAACTAACGTGTGCGCGTGCATGCACAGTCATGGCCGACTCTTTGCAATCCCAGAGACTGTAGCTCAGCAGGTTCCTCTGTCCACGGGATTTCCCAGGCAAGAAAACTGGAGTGGGTTGCCATTTCCTTCTCCAATATGACCTACCAATTCCATTCCTAGATATATATCTGAAAAAAACAAAACGAAACAAAAACACCAATTTGAAACTATGCATACACCCTAGTTTTCATAGCAGCGTTACTTACAATTGCCAATGCAAGAAAGCAATCTAAGTGTCCATCAATATATGAATGCATAAAGAAGGTGTGGTATACACACACACACACACACACACACACACACACACACACACAGGAATACTACTCAGCCACAAAAAGGAATGAAATTTTGCCATTTTCAGCAATACAGATGGACTTAAGAGAGTATTATGCTAAGTGAAATAAGTCAGAAAGACTTATCAAATATTGTATGTTATTGCTTTTATGAGGAATCTAAAAAATACAGCAAATTAGTAAATGTAACAAGACAGAAGTAGACTCACAGATGAAGAGAACAAAGTAGTGGTTACCAATGAGGAGCAGGAGAGGGGCCATATAGGGGCTGGGGAGTGAGAGGTACAGGCTGCTGGGCCTAAAACAGGCTACAGGGATATATTTTATGTCACAAGGAGTATAGGCAATATTTTGTAATAACTGTAAATTGAGTGTAACTTTTGAAAAATTATAGAAAAATTTTAGAAGTTTTTTAAAAGGAATAAATAGAATATATACTTAAAACTATGAGATAGTTATTGTATATTTAATTTTATTATTTATACAAATGCTTTTGTATAAATAGTGGTTTAAAATTATTTATTTATTTATTTTTCATCTCAGATAAATAGTGTTTATATAAACTGTTGAAATGTTTACTACATGCCTGACACTACGCCAAATGCTTTCATACATTGCTCCATTTAATTTATATCGCAACTTTATTAAAACCTGCATTTAAAGAATGAAAAAACTGAGATACACAGAATGTAACTCACTCAAGGCACAAACCAGTAAAGAACAGAACTGGGGCATGAAGCCTGTGTCTCGACCACAGAGCTCAAGTGCTGCCACTCCTCCCCTGTCCTTGGTTCCCTTCATTTGAAGTTCTCTGTCTAGGCCAGTTCAGGGATAAACCCTCTGTTCATTAAGCAAGCATCTCTCAGTTCTCAGGGGTTCCTAGAAGGCAGGTTCTTTCAGTCCCTGTATATTTATAGCTTCAGCCCAGAAAGTTCCTGGTTACAGCACATGTTTTGTTAAGAACCCTAGCATCGCATCCCTAAGTACCCAACTTCAGTTACCTACATATGATGTGTGAAACAGGAATGCCACACAGTCGCAGAGGGCAAATGGGAGGTAGTGAGACAACCACCACACACTCTTGGAGTCTGGGGAGAAATGCCAACTCTGGAAAGAGGGGTTTGGCCCTGTTTGTTCATTTTTTTTGTGGGAATGTGTGTTTGTCAATAATGGCTTAAAAGTGCCTGAGGGAAGTGCTAGACAGAGCTCTAGCTGCCTACCCACCAGTTGCGCTGGTTTTGCCACTTCCCTTCCTCCCACAGCAAATGTAACTCTGTGAAGAGGGAGATGCCATGTTTAAAATAGAAAGCCATGAGGATCTTAGGCTCCTGACCGTGGGCAGTAGGTGGGTGGGCAGCAGCAATAATGAATTATGAGAAATCACAACTCACTATCATCACGCAAGACTATTCAGTCTCTACATCATCTTAGGCCAAGACAGTAAGTAACTCAGCGCCCCGTTAGGACCAGTTTGGTACAGCTTTCTCCAGAGCCAACTACCTTTGCTTGAGTTAAAAAAGGAAATAAATAAATAAAGCAAGCAAAATGATCTTGTCCAATTTTGGAAGAATATACTGAGGTCTGCAAAGAGTATGGGGCTCAGGAGTTAGTGGTGGAACAACTGCTTTTAGGATTAAGATCCAAATTTTAGGGCTCTTCCTTGATCTTCCATGCTCATATCTCACTACTGTCCTAACTCACCAAATTCCACCTTTTGTCACCTTGATGTTATACTTCCCAATTGTTTCACAGCATAGAGAATAACAATATTTGTAAGACCCAGTGGGAGAAATATACAACAGCTGGTGTGTTCAGAGGGTGAAGACTAGGGTCCCAGTCCACCTGCCCCCTCTTCTGGCTATGGGTGGACCTTGACTCTCCAACACCCCAGGCTTTCCTGTCCATGCTGTCCCTTGAGCTTGAACTGCTCCTCTCCCAGGTAGCTCATACTTATCCTTCAGTGAACAGCTGAAGAAACTTTGCACCCCAGAAGCTATCCCCGAAACACTGCATCATCAGAACCCTTTGACATATGCTCCTGGGGAACTTAACTGCCTCTCTGCAGGGCCCTACTCAACATGCAAACACATTATGTGACTGTATGAATATTTGATCATATCTATGAATACCTTCCAGTAGTGCAATAGGCTGGCAAATGATGAAACCAAAAGTCGTCTCTCTTTCTTGTTCATGATTAACCTCTAGCCATCAGCACTGTATTTATTATAGGTATATCCTTTCATAATAGGTTCTCATTAAATATCTGATGTCTAAATGGCTGGAGCTCAAGTCCCAAGACTGTAGAGGAGTACTTTGCCCTGGCAGGCCTCTTTCTAATCATGTTTATTAAATTTATTTAACCACTATATTTTTTTCCCCAGGTAAAATATGGTTATTTTTTGCAGATGTAGAATTTTCCAGAGCACACTTTGGGAAAGGCTAAGAAAGAGCACAAAGGCAGGTGTCACCAACACTAGATTCTCTGCCAATGACTTTCTGCAGTACCTCAGGGAAGTCTTAGACCCTCCCTGTCCTTAAGTGGTCTAATCTGTCAACAAGTTGGTCTCTTCCAACTTTACTACTACATCATTTCTATGTTATAGCACCTTTCATGCCCTTTGCTCCAATTTGATGTCTTATCTCCCTGATATGCAGAATCTAGATATTTCCTTCTGAATGTGCCAGTGGTCCTGTCTGTCCCCAGTATCACCTAGATTCCTCACCCTTTCAAGTCTTACTTTTTCCATTTACTTGGAGATTTAGATTTCTTCTTTAGTGACTCCATTAAACTCCTTCCTGTTTAGCTTTAGGGGCAGCTAGTGGCTGGGTGTGGAGAAGAAAATGGCAACCCACTGCAGTGTTCTTGCCTGGGGAATCCCGGGGATGGAGAAGCCTGATGGGCTGCTGTCTGTGGGGTCGCACAGAGTCGGACACGACTGAAGCGACTTAGCAGCAGTGGCTGGGTGAGTTACTCTGCAAAGGGAACCATTGTTGCAGTAAGTGCTCAGCTTTCTTCATCCAAATTGAAATAGCTCAAGAAGCACAGCAAAGTCAGTAGATAAAATATTTTGGATCAGGGAAGATCTTTCAGTGATTCAAGTAGTGTTTCACACAGGCCCCTATCTATACACAAGGTTGATCCTGAAAAGAGGTATAATTATAAGTGAATTAACAAAATTCAGTTTGTGTATAGCTCTATGAGTCTTTGTAGTCAAAACAGAAACTCTGCTGTTTCCCCAAGGGTAGGAAGGCTTCCAGTGGGTAGGCCTGCTGAGTCAGCAGAAGATGGATTGGGCAAAGCCTAAAGGACACTGCAAAGGGGAAGATATATGTCAATCTGCTTCAGAACACACAGCAGGATCATCAAGAACACTGTAGCTAAGAGGAGAGGAGGGATCTGAGCCAGATGCCTCACAGCTGGAAGTGAAAGTGCTGTTCATTGCTCTAATGCCATAAAACAAATGCCATACAGGAGTAGAAATTCACCAGCCCCCAGATGGTACAAGTGCCCTTGTACCACCACTGAGCTTATATTAGGTAGTCTCAAGTGAAAGCCCCTCTGGGGTTCAATGAATTGAAAAGCAGTCTCCTCAAGCATCCTACCAGAAGCAAAGTCTTATAGGATCCAAGGGACCCCTCAGCCTCATAGAAATGAAGGCCCCAGATCCACCTCTGTGAGCCGACTAAAGACTCTAGCCTCATGAGTTTCTTTGGATCTCAGAGAACAATTAAGTCTAAGATCCAGCCTCACTGACTCTCCCTCTGTAGGACAAGTTGGCCATCTATTTCTGTAAAATGTCATAAAGTAAATACTTTAAGCTTTGCAGGTCATATTCCCCTTCTTGCAACTACTCAACTTTGCCATTGTAGTATAGTGGTAGCCACAAGAGATATATAAATAAATAAACATGGCAGTGTTCCAATCAAACTTTATTGACAAAGATAGGCAATAATATGAATCTGATGCATCAATTGAAGTTTACTAATCCCTGCTCTCCAGCTGTTCCAGCAACCAATATTACCCCTTCTGATTTGCTCAAACCTAGTACTCCAGTTGGTGAGGTCGCCGAAGTTCCCAGATTCAAAGAGTTGGATTGCCTTCCCTAAGCCCATAAGTCGTTCACTTCCACCTAACCTTCTTCCCCCAGCAAAACTTCACTGGGCACAGATCTGTGGGTTTAGTCACATATGTTTTTAATGTCAGGAAGTCAGATAGCAGGAATAAAGACTAAAGGAGAAGAGAGACTAGACTAAGCAGCAGATAATCAATGGTTTGAATAGCTCTACAGTGATTACTACTGAGGAAACTGCACTCAGGAGTCTTACTCCTTAGCTTTCTGTTTTATAGTATGGGTTAATAATCAAGGCTAGATCATTGCAACTGAGGGGAATTACTGGCCGATTTTACTGACGGAAATTTTAAATAAAATAAAAAAACAAAGAACAGAATAATATGCTATATCTTGGAACTCAAGTCAGAAGACTAGAGACCCAGGCATGGGGATGACTATTTTTCTGATGCCTATAAATTAGTGGTTAATCTCTCAGATCAATTCCTCTCACTATAGACTGGAGTAACACTTTTTCTGATACATCTTGTCAGCTTCCCAAATAAAATCCTCTTAGATGAAAACCAAACTCCTTGCTTACCTCTCCAGTCTTACCTCTTACAGCTCTCCCTTCATATTCAAACCTGTACCCACGGGAGAAAGACACATGGCCCTACTCACAGCCCTGCACACAGATTCTCCCTCCCAGTAGATGTCAACTGTGCCCCACCCCTACCCTCCTTACCTCTCAGTCTTGTTTATTTCTAGTCCCTCTTTACATGTCTGGACCCTCCAAGACTGGATTAGGTGTTTCTGTTTTATAATCTCCCGTAAGCATATCATTATTCTCATCACTCATTAATCTACTTACTCACCCTATGAGATCATAATCTTTTGAGCACTAATGTTTTCTTCTTAGTCATCATCGTATCACCAAAGTCTAATATTCTTTCTGACACACATTGAGAATTCAATTTGCCAAATTAATTAATAAGACAGTATACTTGAGAAATGAAGAACTCTAGAAGCATTTAATTCTCAGAAATTAAATTGTGGAAAAATCATCAAAATCTGGCTTTGATGCAATGATTCCCCTTGATGAATAGATAACAACTTGTCCAAACAACATTTTGAAACTAGAACCCTGCTTCAAAATGATCCAATTTTTATAAATGAATTGAAATAAATCAAACAAGATTAGCTCCAAGTTAATAATTGTTCAAGCTAGATTATAGGTACATGGGGGTTTAGTTGACGATTATATGATATGCTTCTCTATATCTTTGAGAATTTCCATGATGATAAGTTTTTCAAAAAGTAAGAATTTACAACAGGAAAAACAAAGTGAAAGTCTGCAAGAGTTTTACCCTCCCACTGCTTTCATATACACTCCATTTAAAATAGCATTCTATAACCCTGCTTTGGGTTTTAAAAGCTAGGCATTTAAATGCATAATCAATTGAAAATGTATACCTTATAACTACAATTTAAAAATTACACATCTTGTTTTGCCTTAATTATAATTTCTGAAATTGTGCTATTCATGATTAGTCAAAATTATGCAAACTGTAAAAAAGAAAAAAAATATAATTTGGGTAAGTTTCATGGAAAAGTGGGAAAAGAAAGCCCTATTCCAAAAATAAAAACAACTACAGCATTCAGAACAAAATCTGCACAGGGTAAAATGGGAGAAGAGGCAAATACAATCCTCTCCATGGCTGAGAAATTTGAAATGGCCTTTCCACGATTAGTGGCTTGTTAGGCTTCAGCAATACGTGAACCGTGAACTTCCAGATGTTCAAGCTGGTTTTAGAAAAGGCAGAGGAACCAGAGATCAAATTGCCAACATCCACAGGATCATTGAAAAAGCAAGAGAGTTCCAGAAAAACATCTATTTCTGCTTTATTGACTATGCCAAAGCCTTTGACTGTGTGGATCACAATAAATTGTGGAAAATTCTGAAAAAGAACGGAATACCAGACCACCTGACCTGCCTCTTGAGAAACCTATATGCAGGTCAGGAATTGGACAGGGAACAACAGACTGGTTCCAAATAGGAAAAGGAGCATGTCAAGGCTGTATATTGTCACCCTGCTTATTTAACTTCTATGCAGAGTACATCATGAGAAATGCTGGGCTGGAAGAAACACAAGCTGGAATCAAGATTTCTGGGAGAAATATCAATAACCTCAGATATGCAGATGACACCACCCTTATGGCAGAAAGTGAAAACTAAAAAGCCTCTTGATGAAAGTGAAAGAGGAGAGTGAAAAAGTTGACTTAAAGCTCAACATTCAGAAAACGAAGATCATGGCATCCGGTCCCATCACTTCGTGGGAAATAGATGGGGAAACAGTATCAGACTTTATTTTGGGGGACTCCAAAATCACTGCAGATGGTGACTGCAGCCATGAAATTAAAAGATGCTTACTCCTTGGAAGGAAAGTTATGACCAACCTAGATAGCATATTCAAAAGCAGAGATATTACTTTGCCAACAAAGGTCCATCTAGTCAAGGCTATGGTTTTTCCAGTGGTCATGTATGGATGTGAGAGTTGGACTGTGAAGAAAGCTGAGAACCGAAGAATTTATGCTTTTCAACTGTGGTNAACAGTATCAGACTTTATTTTGGGGGACTCCAAAATCACTGCAGATGGTGACTGCAGCCATGAAATTAAAAGATGCTTACTCCTTGGAAGGAAAGTTATGACCAACCTAGATAGCATATTCAAAAGCAGAGATATTACTTTGCCAACAAAGGTCCATCTAGTCAAGGCTATGGTTTTTCCAGTGGTCATGTATGGATGTGAGAGTTGGACTGTGAAGAAAGCTGAGAACCGAAGAATTTATGCTTTTCAACTGTGGTGTTGGAGAAGACTGTTGAGAATCACTTGGACTGCAAGGAGATCCAACCAGTCCATCCTAAAGGAGATCAGTCCTGGGTGTTTTTGGAAGGAATGATGCTAAAGCTGAAACTCTAGTCCTTTGGCCACCTCATGGGAAGAGTTGACTAATTGGAAAAGACTCTGGTGCTGGGAGGGGTGGGGGGCAGGAGGAGAAGGAGATGACAAAGGATAAGATGGCTGGATGGCATCACTGACTCGATGGACAAGAGTTTGAATGAACTCTGGGAGTTGGTGATGGACAGGGAGGCCTGGCATGCTGCAGTTCATGGAGTCACAAAGAGCTGGACACGACTGAGTGACTGAACTGAACTGAAGTGTTAGAAAGGACCATTAAAAGGCTTTGTATAAAAAAGGAGTCTCAGTGCTTCATTAAAGCAGCATTTATCAGTTACTGGTGTTTACACCCTGGCACATCTTGGAGAAGTCATCATCTTGGTTCACAGGGATGAGCTATACAATTAGTCACTCAGTGCTCCCTAACAAGGCATTCAGACAGATGGTTTACTCAACAACAAAGTAAACTCAACTAGAAAGCCAAATACTTTGGTTTTCCTCAATTCTTTTTTCTACCTGTTATTAACTCATAACAGGTAGAAATGTCTTGGACTGCAAGGAGCTTCAATCAGTCCATAGTGTCAACTTTCAGATATACCATGAGAATATATGCTAGACAAAGAGGGAACACTGAACTTGTAAATTTTAAGAACTAGGTCCAAGTCCTACCTGTGATGGTTACTCTCTGGTCTGGCCTAAGTGACGACATGCCTCTGAATTTCAGGTCTCTTATGTATAAAGCATGACTTGACGGCAGGGGTGGTTTTAAAGTTTACAGCAGATAATGCAGAATAGATGCCCTGACAAGCATAAACTTTGTGGCTTAAAACAGACTTATCTTGCAGTTCTGGAATTCAGAAGTCAAAAATGATCCTCACTGGACTAAAATCAGAGTTGCAATTCTTCTGGAAGGGAGAATCCATTTCTGTGAGTTTTCCAGCTTTAAGAGGCTAAATGCATTGCTTGTCTACTTGCCCCTTCCTCCATTTTCTTTGTTGTTCAGTCACCCAGTTGTGTCTGACTCTTTGTGACCACATGGACTGCAGCACACCAGGTTTGCCTGTCCTTCACCATCTTCTGGAGCTTGCTCAAACTCATGTCCATTGAGTCAGTGATACCATCCAACCATCTCATCCTCTGTCATCCCCTTCTCCTCCTGCCTTCAGTCTTCCCCAAAGTCAGGGTCTTTTCTAATGAGTCAGCTCCTCTCATCAAGTGGCCAAAGTATTGGAGCTTCAGTATCACCTTCAATGTACAGATTATGCAGATAAACATAGGCTTGTACATGGCGATTTATTTCAAGGAACTAGTTTACCCAGTTGTGGGGGCTGGCAAGCCCACAATCTCTAAACTCTAGGGAAGGAGCTGAATCTGCACTCCACAATCAGAATTTCTTAAGGTAAACCTCTATTTTGCTCTTAAAAACTTTTCAACTTGATGAATGAGACTCAACACATTATCAAAGTTAGGTAATTATCTTGATTATATTGTGAACCACATCTACAAAATACTTTCATAAGGATTAATGTGAATAATAAGTACAGTTGGCTCTTCAGCAACAGGGGTTTGAGGTACACAAGTGCACAATATGAGGATGGTCCCCACTAAAAACATAATACGGTACTACATGATCCATGGATGCAGAATCATGGATAGAGAGGGGCCACTATAAAGTTATATGAGGATTTTCTACTGCTTGGAGGTTCAGCATCCTTAACCCTGGCATTGCTCTTATGTCAACAGCATATTGTTTCTTCCATGGAAATTAGAAACTATATGTATGTACATATATATATACACAGACACACACACACACATACATATATATACAGACACACACACACACACATATATATATATCTTCACAGTTGACTGGTAATTTAGCTTGGTAAAGAAATCTAGGTTGAAACTAATTTGTCCTCAAAATTTGTTAAATGCTATTCTAGTTTTATTCTAGTTTTATCTAATATCTAGTGTTTTTCTGATATCTGTTCCTTATTTCCCTATTCCTTTCACATCTTCATATCCTTATGAGCTCTTTTTCTTATTGGTTTGAAATTTCATGGTAGAGATGTGATGGTTTGGTCTGTTCAATGTAGAAACATCTTCAGGTGAATGAATCTTTTTCTCTGTACTAACCTTTTAACATTTCTTCCTCTTCATTTGTGCAGTGGTGGTCATCTTGTAATGATTCTTTCATTTTATTTGTTCTCTAATTTTGCAACTCTTTATATTTTGCTCTATTTTATAGATTTTCTTGGTTCTACTTTCAATTGTCTACTGGTTCTTTGTAACCCCAAATATACACAAATGATTAAAAGCACAAACTATCTCAGTTCTAGCTCTGACTCTACCACTCTACCAGTATTTGAGTGGGTTTTAGCAAGTTATTTAACTTGTCTAGCCTCAGTTTCCACTCTTGGAAAGTGGGGGTAATCAAAGTATGTGATTCTCAAGATTAAATGAGTTAACATTTATATTTTATTTTATTTTTCAGCCACACTGCACAGCATGTGGAATTCTAGTACTCTGCTGCTGCTAGGTTGCTTCAGTCGTGTCCAACTCTGTGCGATCCCAGAGATGGCAGCCCACCAGGCTCCCTTGTCCCTGCTAAGTAGGGATAAAACCTGTGCCTCCTGCATAGGAAGTGTGGTATGAACCACTGGGCCACCTGGGAAATCCCAAAATTTATATTTTAAAACACCATCTGTCAGTAAAAATGGCTATCATTTAAAAATCTACAAACAATAAATGATGGAGAGTGTGTGGGGAGAAGGAAACCCTCCTAACAGTTGGTGGGGATGTAAACTGGGACAGCCACTCTGGAGCAGAGTATGGAGGTTCCTTTAAAAACTAAAAATGGAGCTATGTAAGCCTGCAATCCCACTCCTGAGCATCTACCCAGAGAGTGACATGGTCTGAAAGGATACATGCACCCCCAATGTTCATTGCAGCACTGTTTGCAATAGCCAAGGCATGGAAGCAACCTAAATGTCTATGGGCAGGGGAATGGATAAAGAAAATGTGGTACATCTATACAATGGAATATCACTCAGCCATTAAAAATAATGAAATAATGACATCCGAAGCACTGGATGGATGGACCTAGAGACTGTCATAACTGAGTGAAGTAAACCAGACAGGAGAGAGATATCATGACATCCCTTACATGCAGAATCCAAAAAGAAATGATACAAATGAACTTATTTATGAAACACAAGCAGACTTAGAGAACAAATATACGGTTGTCAGGTGGGGGTGGCAAGTGAGGGAAAGAGAGAGCTAGGGAGTTTGGGATTGACATGTACACTCTACTATATTTTAAATGGATAACAAGGTCCTCCTGTATAGCACAGGGAATTCTACTCAATGTTATGTGGCAGCCTGGATGAGAGGGGAGTATGGGGGAGAATGGATACATGTATATGTGTGGCTGAGTCCCTTTGCCATCTACCTAAAACTATCAACAACATTGTTAATTGGCCATACACCAAAACAAAATACAAAGTTAAAACAACAACAAAGAAACACCACCTTACACATAGTAAATGATATATAGTTAAACAATTAGGGGCATCTCCAGTCCCAGATTTCTAAAACACTGGTGAACATCAATTAACAAAAAGCTGTACCTTCCATTAACTTCATCTCCCTACTTATACTCACACACTCTGTTTAAAACCAGAAAGCAGCATTCACCTCTCCCTTTTATCTCCCAAACACTGAATCTCACCACCCAATTCACATCCTGAGAAAGTTCCCTTCAGCCATTTCTTACTTCATCTACACATTCCTCAGAATCTTGCCTACATTCTTCTAGAGGATAAATCCTCTAGAAGTTATCAGGGGAGAGAGCCACATTATTAGGAGGGCCCTGAATCCTGCCATTTGAAGAATGTTTGAAAAACTAGAGCTCCTTATACCAGAGAAGAGATGACTCAGTGGAGAGGTAAATGTTTTATTCTTGCCTGTGTATCTCCCAATTCCATTCAGTTGGCTGTAACTTTCCAATTTTCCTTGGAAAAACCATTCTTCCCTAACTCTGAATCTAAGCTATTCAAAAGGGATTCACTCTACTTAGCTCCAGGAGTGGAGGAGACACACAACCAGTCCAAACAGGACACTGATTTCCTTGTTTCATTGAAAGGTTCATATCTGGACTAATGCTCAATAAAATTAACATCAACTCTGAGATTCTCCTGGAACTATTGGGAAAGTCATGTTATGAAATCTTGCATGGCTAAGAAGCCAACACAGAAGAAAGACAAGCAGAGAGGACAGAAATGGATTACCAAAAACACCCATCCTAAATCTGTTTCTACTTGAAGCTATTCACTATGGCATTTTTCACTGATATAAGCCAACACATTCCCAGTTTCTGTAAGACAGTTTAAATTGGGACCTAAGTCTTTTTTCAGGCTAAGTCAGGACTCCTGAGTAACTCAGGACTCCTGCTCTGATAAGCATGAAATAAGAGCATCTCTGAATTGAGTTCATTCACTGGGAAGACATTTATTTAATACTCATTCTGTGCCACAGTCTTACGGATTTCTGAAAAATCCTGGTTGGAACAGATGACTAATTCATAAATTGACCTTGGCCTATATAATATAGCAACATCTTATTAAGCCCAACGCTTGAAAGAATATTCTTTAAGGGGATAGGACTAAGGCAGGGATCATCTCTTCTACTCAAATAAATATTTACAGTCACATTTCTTATTATTTCCAGTAAGGTAAATGCTTAAATGCTGTAAAAAGCATATCTCTTCATGATAAGTAAAAGTGGTTTAGAAAAGGTAAAGGGATTTGCCCAAGAAACTCAAGATTACAGGAAAGAGACAAGAGAATGTGAGAACATAGGCCATGAATTCATACTGATCAGATTTTAAATCCTGACTCTGCCGTTTATTAGCTGTAAACTTTTAAATGACTGTTTTATATTTCAGTTTCCTCAGTTATAAATTATGACAGTTGTCATAACTCACAGGTCCTTGTGAGGTTTAAATGAGATTTCTTATGTAAAAAAATTAGCATGTTTTCTAGCATCAGTTCAGTTCAGTCACTCAGTAGTGTCCGACTCTTTGTGACCCCATGAATCGCAGCACGCCAGGCCTCCCTGTCCATCACCAACTCCCGGATTTCACTCAGACTCACGTCCATCGAGTCAGTGATGCTATCCAGCCATCCTATCCTCTGTCGTCCCCTTCTCCTCCTGTTCCCAACCCCTCTCAGCATCAGAGTCTTTTCCAATGAGTCAACTCTTCACATGAGGTGGCCAAAGTACTGGAGTTTCAGCTTTAGCATCATTCCTTCCAAAGAAATCCTAGGGCTGATCTCCTTCAGAATGGACTGTTGGGATCTCCTTGCAGTCCAAGGGACTCTCAAGAGTCTTCTCCAACACCACAGTTCAAAAGCATCAATTCTTCNCTGGAGTTTCAGCTTTAGCATCATTCCTTCCAAAGAAATCCTAGGGCTGATCTCCTTCAGAATGGACTGTTGGGATCTCCTTGCAGTCCAAGGGACTCTCAAGAGTCTTCTCCAACACCACAGTTCAAAAGCATCAATTCTTCGGCACTCAGTATTTTACCAATATCATCATCAATAAATTGGGCTTAAATCTGTTTCCCCACTGCAACAAAACTCTAGATTTGGTAGAGTTGCTTCATCCATTACAATCTGCCTTAAATTTTGTTCTTTTCTCCAAGATACTTAAGAAAGGTCTGCCCATTCTCTGTCTTATGCGATTCAGTTTAGTTCAGTCGCTCAGTCATGTCCGACTATTTGAGACCCTATGAATCGCAGCACACCAGGCCTCCCTGTCCATCACCAACTCACGGAGTTCACTCAGAATCACGTCCATNTCTTTCACTTTCATCAAGAGGCTCTTTAGTTCCTCTTCACTTTCTGCCATAAGGGTGGTGTCATCTGCATATCTGAGGTTATTGATAATTCTCCCAGCAATCTTGATTCCAGCTTGTGTTTCTTCCAGTCCAGCATTTCTGATGATGTATTCTGCATATAAGTTAAATAGGGTGACAATATATAGCCTTGATGTACTCCTTTTCCTATTTGGAACCAGTCTGTATATCCAATTTACTTACTCTGTCACTTTAGGCAAATTTTATCAACTGATTTGAAAATTTATCCTCTATGTTAAGGAGTTAATTTGTGCATGTGTGGACATGCATTTATAAAGAATGAGAAAATGCAAAAAAAAAAAAAAAGAAAATGCTCATGATTTATAAAATATTAAGTACAAATGAACAACTATTTTAAATGTTCAGTCTCTTTTATTTCCATATGATAAATGTCCAATTTCTTTTATTCCAAATGACAAAAGTTAAGGTAAGCAAAGTAAAGGCATTCTTGAACTTAATATTTACAAACAATGTATCAAAAAGCAAGATTTATCTAACTCAAGGATAGCAAATTTTGGCAATGCTATCTGATTTTCTCACCTTCTCTGCACAAGTGTAAATGTTTGGCATGTTCTTATTATGTTCTCCAACATTTTTGTCATCAAAGACTTATTATCTCCCCACAGTCTCCAGTTCTTATTGTGACTATAATTTAACATATTTTCGTATGGTTTTATATATGTATGTATGATTTAGTTTCAGTATACAACTTGAGAATAGCTAGCTAGAATTTTTCCATCTTTTTTTTCTTTTAGTATTTCCCTACTTTAATAGAAAATACTCATTCTACAAACAGAGGCTTACTCAAGATTTAGCTACCTTTCTCTCTAACCAAAATCAAAGGTTTGCTTAATTAGCTTAAGAAATATTATAAACACTGTATATGAAAAGATGTAAGAATGTGGCAAGCCTAGAGACATCCTTCAGAATGGTGCCTAGGATTAGGATTCATAAGTTTGTTAGTTTAGATATTAATGTGGAATATTGTGTTACCTGACTCCAATTAGATAACACAATTAATTTACTTCCACAATTTAAGCAAACTTGTCCACTTATATTTAACTTCTCATATGGCCAGGACTTGTCTGCCTACTTGCTTATATTTGTGGTAGATATTAGTTTCTGAATTACATTTTTCTAGCATATAAATTGGTTGTAAACTCATGGAGGAATAAATCTATAAATGTGCATTTACTTCTAAATCATGGAGGCTACCCATATAAACCAGAATCATCAGATAATTACAAATGACCCATTAGGTCAGGTCAGTTTGCAAGAGCAGAGGTCAGTTGGCAAGAACCTTCTTTGAAATATTTTGTTTTTTTGAACAGGGGTTATTTGAGTACCATCAGGATATTTTGGAGTCAGATACAAAATCAGATTGTTAAATAGACCCTAATTCAATGTTTCCTCAAAAAGGTTGAAAAACACAGATGACTGTGGTGTGTCCATTGTAAATTTTCTCCTATTGGTTTTATTCTCCATGTTACTTTCTTGGATCTGGATTCCATCAATACAGAGTAATAGCACCAGGTTTTTATTAGAATACAGGCCTGAGGACTCTGTCATAATCACAACAAAGTAATAGCAATCATAGTACAAAACTGACTACAATGTTTATTCTAGAAAATGTTTAAGTAACCTGCATATCAATAAACAGATATCATTTAAAACTAAAAATTATAGATATCTTCACCTTTGATTTGTAGAAATCAGGTAGAAGGAAAAAAAATAAAAGAGAGTAAAGGAATTTTCCCTGTGAAATGCATTTTGCATTTAGATTTATTGTAGTTTTGGAGTCATGCAACTAAATTATCTCTTCTGATGGCCAAAATAAGCAAACAAGCACAAGTGACAGTAGAGCTCCAGAACTACTGAATTAGGATTTCTAGGATGAGACCTGGATATCCATATTTTTCAGAGTTCCACCAGTGGTTCTCAAAGAGCCAACCTGATACAACTTCATGAACTAGTTGCCCTTTGGAAACCACAGAACAGAAGGAAAAGTTTATTCTGTGATTCTATGTCTCTATGGCTCCTCCTTGTTAAAGGAGCCTTTGCAAGACCAACTGAAATTTCCATAGTGGAGAAGACAAGGAAAAAAAGGACAGGAAAGAAAATCAAATGATGGATCACAGAAAGAGATGGTTGGTATTCAGGGGATGGGAGATGCTATAGGAATTCTAATGAAGGATTTCTGTATAATCGATGATAATTGCAAGGGCCAAACAGACACCCTTCTTTCCTTGGAACTGAGAAATCAATCATAAGCTAACAGGTTATCTTTGCCAACTCTCAGTTAAATCCCTGGCTAGAGTTTGCCTCAAGTAAATTAATTCTAGTTATTCTTCTTAACTCTTGTTGGCAGATCACAAGACATTTACCATCTGCTCAGCTTTGCACTGGCAATAGATAAACATTGCCTATTTCCCCAAGGCAATGAGCCAAAAGAGGTAACCCATCACTGTAGACTTGAGGGTGGGGCTCCAATACTCTGGCAGTGTGATTCCACCAAAAAGGATTTCTGAAGCTAGAGAGGACTTGCTTAGCTAGCTGGGGTCAAAGATCTGATTCCTAGGCACTCTACCAATGCTTCTGGAGAACCCTATCATGGTGAGAATTCAGCATTCTTACATATTTTTTTTCATCCTTTACACTTGCTTCAAGCTTTTGTACTTTAGGCCTAAGATTTGCTGACAGTAATTTACTGACTTTTTTGTCAACTCTTCTGTAGTCACTTTGCTGACAAAGGTCCGTAAAGTCAAAGCTATAGTTTTTGCAGTAGTCATGAATGGATGTGAGAGTTGGACCACAGAAAAGGCTGAGAGCTAAAGAACTGACGCTTTTGAATTCTGATGCTTCAGAAGACTCTTGAAAGTCCCTTGGACAGCAAGGAGATCAAACCAGTCAATCCTAAAGGAAATCAACCCTGAATATTCATTGCAAAGACTGATGCTGAATCTCCAATACTTAGACCACCTGGTGCAAAGAACTGACTTACTGGAAAACACCCCGATGCTGGGAAAGACTGAGGGCAGGAAGAGAAGGGGGTGACAGAGGATGAAATGGTTGGATGGCATCACTGACTCAATGGACATGAATCTGAGCAAACTCTGGGAGACAATGAAGGACAGGGGAGCCTGGTGTGCTTCGATCCAAGGGGTTGCAAAGGGTTGGACACGACTTAGTGACAGAAGAACAACAACTATAGTTGTGACTAAGTCCCAGGGTTCTCTACCCTCAGGAAGCACACAGTCTAGAACAGAAAAAAGTGAATAGGCAACTGGCTGAGTTGTAAGTATTACGACAGAAATAACAGGTGGTTTGTAGGCCCATAGGAAGTACTGCTTTTTGGAACAGAGTCAGGTGATGTCAGGAAAGAATTTTTCAGAATTTTTTTTTTTTCTTTTAAAGACCCAGAGGATGGGTGTGAGTTAGCTGGTACAAAGTAGGAACCTTGTCTGAAAAAACCCAAATATACCTAACAATGTCAATATGCCTGAAGCCCAGAATCTAAGATGGACAGGCAAGAGTTAAAGCTAAAAAGGGTACTTAGAATCTGGATAATAAATACTTCAGACTATGTTACGGAGCTGGCCTTTCCTCCTTATAGCAATAGCAAGACCCTGAAGGATCTTAAATCTGAGAATAATAAGATGAGGCCCATTATTTGGCCACACTTTGCCTTAATGCATTCATTTATTATTCATTCAACAAAGATTAACAGTGCATCTTCTATCTGACAGCACAGCTATCAGTAAAGAGATTTAGTGAAAAACAAACATAAAAGGCCCATGTTCTCAACAAGCATGAAAAATAACACATGCACTCATGAGATAATTTCTGACCATTATATGTACTTTGAGGATAATAAAATGGAAAAATGCAATGTAGACTCACTGAGGCAGGGCATGTAGGGATGTTTTTCTCTTAGACAGTCCAAAAAGAGATATTAGAGATAGGACATCCACATGAAAATCTGGACAAAGAATATTCCAGGCAAATGGAATAGCAAGGGCAAAAACCATGAATTATACAAAGAACCTGGTGTGTTAAAGAACAGAAGGAGTATAGCAGTAGCTTCAAGGTAATGAACAAAGGATAAGAATATGGGTTTGGACTGGAGAAGCAGTCGTTCTAAGCAATGTCTCTTTTTAAGTGCTGAGAATACAGAATTGAACATGCGTGCATGCTAAATTGCTTTAGTTGTGTCTGACTCTGCAACCCTATGGACTGTAGCTTGTCAGGCTCCTCTGTCCATGGGATTCTCCAGGCAAGAATACTGGAGTGGGTTGCCATTTCCTTCTCCAGGGGACCTTCCCAATCTAGGGATCAAACCTACATCTCTATGTCTACTGCATTGGCAGATGGGTTCTTTACCACTAGTGCCACTGGGAAGCCATACTGAATGTAAGAGAAATTTTCCCTTCACATACTCGTTCCTACTCTGCCCCACTTTAATAAGGATGCTGCTGCTACTGCTGCTGCTAAGTCGCTTCAGTCGTGTCCTACTCTGTGCAACCCCATAGACGGCAGCCTACCAGGCTCCCTCATCCCTGGGATTCTCTAGGCAAGAATACTGGAGTGAGTTGCCATTTCCTTCTCCAATGCATGAAAGTGAAAAGTCAAAGTGAAGTTGCTCAGTCATGTCCGGCTCTTAGCGACCCTGTGGACTGCAGCCTACCAGGCTCCTCCATCCATGGGATTTTCCAGGCAAGAGTACTGGAGTGAGGTGCCATTGCCTTCTCCAATAAGGATGCTAAACTTATGCTAACATAAAAAGTCCTGCTTTATTTCTTTGTTCATCCTTGAGGATCCCAACCCTCTCTGACATCCTCTAGGAACAGCATGACCAACTTATTTTGGATTTCCTAGGACTTTCCCAGTATCAACACTGAAACTCTTACTTCCCAGAATGCCTCTCAATCCCATGTCAACAAGGACAGTTGGCCACCCTGTTGAGGAAAGCTCCTCTGATCACCCCAAGGCTAGGATTCCATACATAATCCTATTGTCCACACCAGCATTTCTCAAAAGATGGGTCTGAAGAGGCAGTCAGGAGTCAGATCACTAGGGCCTTGGGAGTCATGGCAACAATTCTGGACTTAATTCAAAGAACAGAAGGGTATAACTCTAAAGCATTAGCAATGTTATTTTAGTTACCTACTGGTATACATGACAAATCCCCCCGAAACATAGTACATAGAAAACAAGAATCACTTAACTCAAAATGTTTATGTCAAGAATTTAAGAATGGTTTGACCGGACAATTCTGGCTTGGCTAGATGTCAGCCAAGACAGCAGTCATCTGAAGGCTCCACTCGGCTGGAGGATCTGCTTCCAAAGTGGCTGACACACATGGCTGCCAGATTGGTGCTGGCCATTTGGAAAACCTCAGTGCCTGTCTATGCGGGCCCCTCCACAAGGCTACTTGAATATCCTTTTACAATATGGCTGCTGGCTTCCTGCAGAGTGAGTGACCCAACAGCTCAAACTAGAAGTTCCATATCTTGTAACACTGGGTTCAGAAATCACATGCTGCCCCAGACTGTCCAAGGTATTCTTTAGATATCAGCCTTGATTTGGTGTGTAACAGGACTATGCAAGGGCACAAACCCCAGGAAGTGGCAATCACTGGGGACTATCTTGGAGGCTGGCTACCACAGATGTCCCTCCAAATCCCAGTTTACTAACTCACTAAAGAAAGCTGCTGGTCACAGAGGTAAACAGATGAGTCAATTAGTATAGCTTTCCACAAATTGACTTCTATGGATGGAACTACAACTTTAGGAGACATCTGCAAGTTACAAGCTATTAGTTTAATCTTCACAGGGACATGTGGGGATTGTGTCAGCTCTTAAATTATTTCTTGTCTTTAAGAGTCACCAGACTTTGATGCATGGAATTAGCCTACTATACAGGGCTAAGTCACTCACTCATCCTATTGATTCTAACTGGCCACCACAACTGCAGGGAGCAGAGCCAAGGATGGGGGGGGTCATACTTACCAAGACTTGAGACTGTGATGTTTCTTAGCTCAGAACACCTGGTAGTGAACTTTGTATGCGCATCTCTTTACAAAAACCTGGTGATTTGGAATCAAAAGATGAGTTACAGATCTGCCTCTACCTGAAGTGACTCAAAGATAAGAGACCTTGCTGTTCAGCCACTAAGTCATGTCTGACTCCTTTGTAGACCCCATGGACTGTGGCCGGACAGGCTCCTCTACCCACGGGATTTTCCAGGCAAAAAAACCGAAGTGGGTCACCATTTCTTTCTTCAGGATCGAACCTACGTCTCCTACATTGGCAGGTGGATTCTTTACCACTGAGCCACTAGGGAAGCCTAAGAAAGACCTGATAGCATCCAAAAAGTACAAAGCCTGTGAGGCAAAAGTGTTAGAAAACACAGGAAGATAGGATAGTTGCAGACGAATGAAATAAGAGTTCAAAGAGGCGGCCAGGAGCCAGATCTGCTGGACCTGGAATACAGGTTAGGACACTGGATGTTTTCCAGTGTAATGGAAGACAGTGGAGAGTTTACGGATGGAAAAAAACACAGTATGACTTCTTTTAAAAGGATCACCCTGTCTGTTCTTGCTCTTTTACAATCAGCCAGAGTTCTCGGTCTGAAATGCTGTCATAGGTATTCACATTCCCCTTCTCACTTTAACCAGATTTCAGAAGGAACTCTACTCAATATCCCGCAGTAATCTATATGAGAAAAGAATCTGAAAAAGAATGGAAATATAAATATATATTTACATTCCATAGGTAATATATATAGGCAATATATATAATACCTACATATAGGTTTTATATATTTATATATAGCTAATTAATCATAACACTCTTTCCTACTGGTCCTAAATATGGCCTGAGAATGTCTTTCCACAAACCATATATACATATACATATGCATATATATATATATGTGAATCACTATATACATTTGAATACTTTGCTAATATACCTAAAACTAACACAACATTGTAAATCAAAACTATACTCTTTAATATAAAATAAAAATTAAATTAAAAATAATTAAGTTAAAAATTAAATTAAAAAATTATTCTGCATTGTTTTCCTTAATAGAACATATTATCAGATATAAAAATATCCATACGTACTTTAAAAGTTATGATCTACTCCCCCTTCTCAAGAGCAGCAGCTCCTTATTTTAGGCATTACCATCATCCTAAGGCAGCCTAGAATAATTCCTCAATTATTACTTCTTGAATGAATGCATTTCAAATGACCACTGAGATTTTTTTATGTCCCCATTAAAGGTTCTCTCATTTCTTAAGCTCATTGGTCATAGATGACAAGTAGTCACATTAGATAAAAACTGATCAGCTGGCCTGGATATGTGGAAAGCTTTGTAGGAAGAAATTTTCAGGCCATATTTGAGACCAGTAGGAAAGAGTGTCATGATTAATTAGCAATGTCTATCGTGTGCGGGGGAGGAGAGGTGACCTATCTGCTTTGACTCTTTCATCTTCACCTAGGTATTCAGTTTAACCTTTTATGTGATTCGTCAGCCTTGCTTTGACTTTGACCATGGGTGCCCAGGCTCCAGCTGTTGGGCAGCTTTTGAAGGCCAGGAACTATGTATCTCTGTTTTAGTTTCCCAAAACAGAAAAGTAAAATGTTCAAATTGTAATATGAAAATGATAGGAGATAATACCTCCTCTTCTCTGAGACAGCACCCAGGCCACAGCAAATGCTAAAAAATAGTAGTTGCTTTTGTAAAATCATGGTGACGATGATGATGATGATAAGGAGGAGGAGAATGTTTTAGCACCTAGAACTAAATACTAAGTCTTATACATAGCAGGTAACAAAAATAGCTATTAAATAAAAACAGATAAGTTTTGTTCCCAAGGCTAAAGCAGTGAGTGAGTTGCTATGATATATAAGCATTTATTGTTTGTAATGACACACTTAGAAAACATGAGTCATCTTTCTCCTAGTTTAACAGGGTCTTGGCAAAAGATGGAGCAGCACTTTGAGAGATTTGTTGGAGGCCTAAGCTCATGTTTGAATATAGCCTCACCCCAGGTTAAGAAAATGCCTAACCAGGAAGGGGAGATATCACCTCCCAAGTCTGGGACAGATGCTTAATGACAGGTGGAGGGGAAACATCCAGTATCTTAGCCTAGGTTCACACTGTTCTCCTCCTCACCATAAATTCAACAGAGCACCTTGGACAGAGGGAGCAGATCCAGTGAGCTTCAGGGCAAAGCACCAAATGTCCTTGCTGTCTCTCTGTCAGAAGCACCACAAGCATAAAATACACTTGCCTTACCCCAGTAAGGGACTGTAAAGTCTGTTCTACCTCTCCTTACCAGCCTGGCCCCAGTTCATTCCAGCTCTAAGTTAATTAAATGGGAGGCCTTGCTGCCTCTTGTAAGCCCTTGAGGTACCACCTGTAATTACTCTGCTATTTAGAGATGTCAAGTCTTTGCATTTAGGGTATACAGAGTGCATTTGGTCCCTGAGGATGCAGAAAATAGTGTTATAATAAAACTACAAGCAACTCCACTTGGAGAAAGATTAAATCCCAGGCAGCACTAAAACACACAGGGAATAATTCCTTCAGTGCCAGTCAAGTCAAGTGTAAAATAATGATATTAATCTTCCATTCTGTGCCAAGCATAATGCTAGGGTGTATGTAAACCATAAAATGAAATGAGACACGGCCCCTCCTTCAGGCACCACCATTAGGGTACACAAAATCTTATCCACCATTAGGGTACACAAAACATATCTGGAAGCAAATGAGAGAACAGGTGTTTCAACCAAGAAACAAACACTGCAAGTAATAAAAGAACATGGAGTCTAGGATCCAGAGGGAACGGCCTTTGAGTCTGGCTCAGCAGTATGACTTTGGGCAGTACTTCCCCTACCTGTTTTTCAGTTTCCCCATCTGCTAACAGCAGGGTCTACTACAGGTCAGTATTGTAAGTACGTGATAAGAAAAGACATGCAAAATGCTCTAGTGTCATGGCTGGCACACAGAAGGCACTCAGTGTGCCCATTCCCTCCACCAGTGTTTAATATGTGCATGGTGTAAGGAAGTGTTAGATGCTGTGAACAAGAGAGACCCAGTTCCAGCTTTAATGCAGCTTATATTCTAGAATGAACAAATAGGTTGGAAGATGCTAACACTTAACATCACGTGAGATCTTACTCTGTGCCAAGTACAACAATAAAGCAAGTAACCTGGTGCTCTCACTATTTTCCTATCAGTAAGATTTATGAAGAAAAGGAGAAGAGCTGCTCTATTAACTATCTGATCTTGGGGGATGGTGGTATTTGGGATGGAGAGAACAGGAAGTTCTGGGGAAAGAAGGGTATCAGCTGGATGTTGAGACTGAGTGACACTTAGCATCAGTTCAGCCACTCAGTCGTGTCCGACTCTTTGCGACCCCATGGACTGCAACATGCCAGGCCTCCCTGTCCATCACCAAATCCTGGAGTTTACCCAAACTCATGTCTGTTGAGTCGGTGATGCCATCCATCCATCTCATTGTCTGTTGTCCCCTTCTCTTCTCTTTCTGCCTTCAATCTTTCCCAGCATCAGTGTCTTTTCCAGTGAGTCAGTTCTTCACGTCAGGTGGCCAAAGTACTGGAGTTTCAGCTTCAACACCAGCCCTTCCAATGAATATTCAGGACTGATTTCCTTTAGGATGGACTGGTTGGATCTCCTTATAGTCCAAGGGACTCTCAAGAGTCTTCTACAACACTACAGTTCAAAAGCATCAGTTCTTTGCTGCTCAGCTTTCTTTGTAGTCAACTCTCACATCCATACATGACTATTGGAATAACTATAGCTTTGACTACATGGACTTTGTTGGCAAAGTAATGCCTGTGCTTTTTAATAAACTGTTTAGTTTGATCATAACTTTTCTTCCAAGGAGCAAGCGTCTTTTAATTTCATGGCTGCAATCTTCAGTGATTTTCACACAAGAGCAGATAAAGTCAGAAGATAGAGACAAGTATTGTATTTTAACACACATATGTGGAATCTAGAAAAATAGTACAGATGAACCTATTTGCAGGGCAGGAATAGAGATGCAGACATAGAGAACTGATTTGTGGACATGGAGTTGCTGCTGCTACTGCTGCTATGTCACTTCAGTCGTGTCCAACTCTGTGCGACCCCATAGACGGCAGTCCACCAAGCTCCCCCGTCCCTGGGATTCTCCAGGCAAGAACACTGGAGTGAGTTGCCATTTCCTTCTCCAATGCATGAAAGTGAAGAGTGAAAGTGAAGTTGCTCAGTGGTGTCCAACTCTTAGCGACCCCATGGACTGCAGCCTACCAGGCTCCTCCGTCCATGGGATTTTCCCAGGCAAGAGTACTGGAGTGGACATGGGATAGGGGAGGGGAATAGGATGACTTTGGAGATTGTGACTGACATATGCACACTACCATGCGTAAAACAGACAGCTGGTGGGAACCTGCTGTGTAGAACTGGGAGCTCAGCTCCATGCTCTCTGATTACCTAGAGGGGGTGGGATGTGGGCGGGAGGGAGGTCCAAGGGGGTGGAGGTATATGTTACACATATTGCTGATTCACTTGGTTGTACAGCAGAAATTAACACAACATTGTACAGCAACTATACCCCAGCTAAAAAAACTGTAATGAACACACACACACACACTCTCACCCTGGCACTAGACACTCACACTACACTTTAAACAAGGCATCAGAGGAACTTAAATTCATTCCCATTTGTGTGTGTATGACCGTTTTTACTCAAAAATGATAGAGCTGAATGAATTGTTTAGACAGAGACTCATCATCTAGCCCACAACACACAAAATATTTACCATCTGACCCTTTACAGAAGAAGCTTCCCAAGTCCTGATTTAGTGAATACAAAGCACACTTAAATAAATAATACTGTTGGGCTCTCAAGCACATTTGTGGAGGTGGGTACCACTGGAAAGCCTATGAGGAGCACAGAAGTCCAGTGACAACCACCTCAGTCTTTCTCCAAAACTTAGAGTGTAGCTAAAGTCATGTGCTTGGCACCCATTCCATCATGCTTGAATGTGAATGAATGAATTGTATGTCTCAGAGGGGTTTTCACATAATATACCTAAAAAGGTCTTCTTCACTTTATAGACAAGGGAATGAAAAACTTTAAATGGATTAAATCTGACAACCATGTGTCTCATAATTCCAAGTTCCATTCTCTTTTTTTTTCTTAACCAAGATGCCACGGGTGAGTTCAAATCTGAAGTACCCCACTTTCTGGCAGCCCACACCAAACCTGATGTATGAAGTGTGACTTCTTTCCTAACCTTTAGCAGAGCTTCAGCCACACCTCAGGTCTCTGCTGACTCTGACACATGGTCCTAATTAATCACCATATGGCACTACTTTTGCTGGACCACCTGCTCTTGCCCATCCGCAGCTCTGTTCAGTTCTGGGAAGATACAGGGGAAGCTTGTTTGTTAATGGTCATTCCCAGCCAGCAACAACCGGAAGTCCCATAGACACAATGTTATGACCTCTGGAAACTTACTAAATATACGTCTTCTACCTACTCCATCACATGGATTCTTACATGTATTTTGGAAAACTTTAGCAAGGAGAAAAGATTCTCAGATCCTGCATATATTAAAGACAAAATGATGTATCACCAGGGACAGTAGACTAAGGATCAGAAATCTGAGTTAGTCCAGGGCTGCAGAAATAAAGACACTGCTTGCTGAGTTCAAGTCCTGCTCTGCCACTCACCAGCTTCACAGCCATGGACAAGTTATAAGATCCTTTTTAGTTACAGTCCTTTCACTTAGTGAAATAGAAATGATGCTATTATGCATTTCATAGGATTACATGGTCCACAGAGACCAGAACTATTTGTGCCAAGCATTCACAAGAGTCCTTGGTAACAGCACTTGTTGATAAAAGAAGAAAATGATGCTAATACAAGTGATGTGGCAATGACTCTGCTCTAACCACAATCAGCCAGATGACTCTGCACAAGGCACTGAATCCTCAAAACCTCAGCTCACTCAACTGTAAATAAGAATAATAATATTCCCTAGCTTTCAGAGCTTCTGTGAGGACTAAACGACCTAAGAGAAGATAAAGTACTTAGTAAGGATTTTGGCCATTTATTAATGGGTTATTAAATGTCACCTGATGAAAACAAATCCAGCAAAGATGCTAATACCTTCCTGGTCAAGCTCACACAGCTCTTTGAAAATTAAAAAAAAAAATTAATTAAAATGCCTTTGATGCACTAGACTTCACTGTATATACTGTAGGTTGTCAGGATGACTACCCAGTTGAAGAAGCCAGTTAATGTCTGTTTATTTGGCCTGTGATTTGCACATCATTCACAGTGTTGGATATTTTGGTGGCCAGGTGCTAAGTGAAGCTGGGGATTAATTAACCTGTGATCTATGACTTTTAATTATTGTTCTCAAGCCTCACCTTATATTTGCAAGTGAATTTTAAAAAGCCATATGGCTGAGCAATAGCATTTGGGACAGAAACATATTGGCAGAGAGACTCTTCTGTATGATTTCACTCTCCTGATTACGTTTATGAAGAGAGAAGACACTTGCTGCTGAGCTGTAGGCTGGCCAGTTTACAGACTGGAAATTTAGGCTTTGGGTTTAAATCCAACACACATGTTGTACTACGTATATATGTGTGTGTGCATAAGCTCACACAGGGCAACATGCTGCCAGCGTGGCATAGTAGAGAGAATAGGGCTCTGATGATAGGGCTCTGATGTCAAACTCAACTCTAGATTCCAATACTCAATAGCTTTATGAATTGGAATCTCATGTGCCTCAAATATTTCATTTAAATAAGAATATTTGAATCTACCATGGGAAGATGGTGGCTTTATTGAAAGATGAAATATTTAGATAACTAGCCAGAATTGACAATCAACGTATGGTTATAGCTAGTTGAATACTATAAATTTTTTAATGAGTCCTGTAATTTTTTTACGTGACTTTAAGTCATTTAGTTGGGGCTTCCCTGGTGGCTCAGATGGTAAAGAATCCGTCTGCAATGCAGGAGACTGAGTTCAATCCCAAAGTTGGGAAGATCCCCTGGAGGGGGCATGGCAACCCAATACTACAGTATTCTTGCCTGGAGAATCTCCATGGACGGAGGAGCCTGGCGGGCTACAGTCCATGGGGTCTCAAAGAGTTGAATACTCCTGAGCAAATAAGCACACACAAACACAATTTCACCCTTAAGAGAATAGGGCTAATATAATCTATCTTGTAGTTTTTTTTTTTTTTTTTTTCACAATTTTAACCAATATTTACGGAGCATCTTCTCTGTAGCAGGTACAGTGATAATTAAAAGGAACACAATGATAAACAGTAAAAGCACTGTCCTTTCCCTAATGGAACTAAAGTACAAGGAAAGAGAAGCTTTTGATAAGAGTAAATATAGGATAACTAGTTAGGTGTGACACAGTAAGAGATGGTCTAGAGACTATAAAGGAAGAATTTGCATTTAACTTTTTATTTTATATCAGAGTATAGTTGATTAACAATGTTATGTTAGTTTAAGGAGCACAACAAAGTGATTCAGTGATACAAACACATGTATCTATTCTTTTTCAATTTTTTCCCATTTAGATTGTTACCTAATATTGAGCAGGACTCCCTTTTCTATACAGTAGGTCCTTGTTGATTATCTATTTTAAATACAATAGTATATACATATCAATCCCAAACTCCCTAACTACTCCTTCCCCCTAGGCAGCTATAAATTCACTCTTGAAGTCTGTTAAGTGAGAGTTTAATGTGGATTAGGAAGTCAGGGAACAACTTTCAAAATGAATGACATTTAAGCTTAGATCTTAACAATGAAGATGTAGCAAAGAATAGAATGGAGAATGTCAGACAGACAGGGCAACATGTACCACCACCCTACTGAACAAATAAGAGGACATCCTGTACTCCAGGCCCTGACAATGGAGAGGTGACAAGACAGATCATTTCAGATTGTGTGTTGCTCAAATTAGGCAAAGAATAAGGAAGAAAAAACATTTAAACCACTGAGCAAAACACACGGCACAAATGCAACTTTCCATCTCTGGAAAACAATAATTAAGATCCATGCAGCAGTGACAATAACTAGAAAAGAAGCAATACATGTCCCCAAGGAAAAATAAACTCTGCTTATTCAAGGCCACGCTCTGTAACCATGTTTGTGGCTTACTTGGAAGGAAAAAAAAAAAAAAGCCCCCTCCTCACTAAAATAAAAGTTTTTCTAAAAATGTCTGTTTTCAGAAAAGAACATGTTTGGGATTCATATTATAATTTGAAGCACCTGTTTACGGTTCAGTCTTCCCTTAGAATCGACCACCTAGTAAAGGAGAGATTTGGCACCAGGTCTGTGAAGTGGTGAACTTGGTCTCTCGTCTCTTCAAGTGAGCAATGACAGAGGGGCCTACCTCCAAAAGTTTCTGCACGCATGTATGCTCAGGTGTTTCAGTCATGTCCAGCTCTTTGCGACCCTGTAAACATAGCCCACCAGGATCCCCTGTCCTTGGGATTCTCCCGGTAGGAATACTAGACTGGGTTGCCATGCTCTCCTCCAGGAGATCTTCCCCGCCTAGGGATCAAACTTATGTTTCCTGTGTCTCCTGCATTGTAGGTGGATTCCTTACCCACTGAGCCACCTGGAGGTGACATTGCTCAGTCATGTCCGACTCCTTGCCACCCCATGGACTGTAGCGTACAGGGCTCCTCCATCCATAGGATTTTCCAGGCAATGGAAGTGGGCTGCCATTTCCTTCTCCAAGGGATCTTCCTGACCCAGGGATCGAACCCGGGTCTCCTGCATTACTGACAGATGCTTTACGATCTGAGCTACCAGGGAAGCCCCTCAAAAGGTCCTGGGTATTCCATGAATGGAAGGGCTCAAGGACTGCCAGCAGGGTTACATCTAAAATGTTCATCCTCCACTTGGCAACAGTTAACATGGTCTCTGAGGTTCCCAGAAAGTCAGTGATTTCGAGTGCTGGGGCATATACATATACATATACATATATATATACAAAATCCAGAAACAAGCAAACAATTGTCCTTTCTAAAGGATGAGAGTGATGTGTATAAAAGTCTTCTCTGGCCTGGCTGTTCACCCATACTGATGCCCCAAATGGCACCATGAATGACTGGTTCTTTGGTTCAAGGAGAGCTGTCTCAGAAATACCTGGCAACTGACATGAAGCACTCCACAATCATATAGGCAGAGGCACTGTTCTTCTTTATTTAAAATGAACTAGACATTTATTTGACCTATTCTGAACTCCCCCTCTCTTTGAGGCCATTCAGATCCAAAGACATGGAGTGAAATCTTCAAGGTCACACAACCTGGCAGGGACAGATCGAAGACCAGAACTCAGATTTCCTAAGTATAATTTCCCCTCCTGGACCTTCCATCTCTGAATCCACGTTCAGAAAATCTGTATTTCCCTATGTTATTTTTCCACGATTGGACAATAGGGAAATTATACAGTTCAGGAGTTGGTGGGTTATGGAATAAGAAGAACAAAGCACTCAGAATAATTAGAAACTTTCCCTGGATTTGGTAAGTCTGGAAATCTCTGGCATCAAGAACTCACTGATAACAAGCAGTGAGAGCAGTTTCATCTCTCAGACAGTGTCTGGGACTCAGGATCATCAAGGCTTTAAGTGTTTCTTGCTGGCTGCTGCTTTCTTCCACTGAGATACCTTTCAGAGCTCAGTCAGTGCCTCAGAGGATTATTCTCCCCCATCCCTTTTAGGAGAGTTCTCAAATGTTTTCCCCTGAACCTCTCTGTGCCCTTTCACAGTATAGAAAATGAGGCTCTTTGCTTTGACAAGCAACCTCAGACATTCTGATTCTTGAAAAGTTCAGGCAACAAGAGTGGCACCCCTTCTTTAAAGACGTTTTAAGAGGAGACTGAGTCAACTTTTCCTTGGGCTTAAAGTTGTGTGTATATAATAGCTACCAGCTTGCTACAGTCCATGGGATCGCCAAGAGTCAGAAACGACTGAACGACTAATATTTTCACTACTACCAGTTTGCTACCAACTACTCTTGAACCTGTAGGCTTTTAAATGGCCCAGTCTGGTACCTAACCATCTCTCCTCTTTTTTGATGGGAAAATGCAAATGCCTGAAGACAGATTCTGTCATAAGGGGCAACTTAGAGCTTTAGGATGCCATATTCTAAGTCTAGCTCTGCCAACCCTGGTTGACCAGGTCATTTTGAGCGAACCCCTTCTCTCTAAGCTTCAGTTTTATTGTCTAGAGAGAGTATTTGCTTACTACACAATGTTGGTTTTTGCTTTTATTTAATGCCAAAAGTTTTAAATAATAATTTTCATGTAAATATCCTGACTCCCCTAAAAACTAGAAGACCTAACCAATTGGATTAGTGATACTACGTGAAACCCGTGGGAGCTCTACATTGGCTTCCCAGTGTTACAAGCTGTGTGCACTGTGGTTCACGCCAGTCCACAAATGACTATATGCATCAACTTGGTTAACTGTCTGAACCCAGGAAGTTCGGAGTTTGTGATCCTGGACTAGCAGTAAGTAGGTACACCAGGCAAAACACCCCCTATTCAGGCAGAGTTTATGCATTCATAAAACACTGCTATGTATTGGGTGTGTGACTTTTTCCCTAACATCTACGGTGACATTAATAACACTCTCATGGTAACTCAAGATTTTCTATACTTTTATGTTTTGATTAAGGCTGCTAGACTATTTGCACCTAGTATTTTTATTCAATTAGTCCTGGGATGTTTTAAATGCCTCTCACCCATCAAAACCCTTTGTCTATGATAATTATGACCCTCTATTTTGATCTCTTTTCTATGTGATTCACACAAGACATTTCTTTAGCATCTTTTCCATGTTTCTCAGGGGTTCTTACAAATGTTCACTTACATCTGCACTCTTTGAAACTTCTCAGTTGAGTTCAGTTGCTCAGTCATGTCCGACTCTTTGTGACCCCATGGATTGCAACACACACATCCCTGTCCATCACCAACTTCCAGAGCCTACTCAAACTCATGTCAATCCCATCAGTGATGCCATCCAACCATTTCATCTTCTGTTGTCCCCTTCTCCTCCCGCCTTTAATTTTTACAGCATCAGGGTCTTTTCCAACGTGTTGGTTCATCACATCATGTGGCCAAATTACTGGGGCTTCAGCTTCAGCATCAGTCCTTCCAATAAATATTCAGGACTTATTTCCTTTAGGATTGATCTGGATCATTGATCATTGATCACTGGCTTGATCTCTTTGCTGTCCAAGGGACTCTCAAGAGTCTTCTCCAACACCATAGTTCAAAAGCATCAATTCCTTGGTGCTCAGCTTTCATTGCAGTCCAACTCTCACATCCATACATGACTACTGGAAAAAACATAGGTTTGACTAGATGGATCTTTGTTGGCAAAGTAATATCTCTGCTTTTTAATATACTGTCTAGGTTGGTCATAGTTTTTCTTCCAAAGAGCAAGCATCTTTTGATTTCATGGATACAGTTACCATCTTCAGTGATTTTGGAGCCCAAGAAAATAAAGTCTGACACTGTTTCCAATGTTTCTCCATCTATAAGACATGAAGTGATGGGACCAGAGGCCAGGATTTTAGTTTTCTGAATGTTTGGTTTTAAGTCAACTTTTTCACTCTCCTCTTTCACTTTCATCAAGAGGCTCTTTAGTTCTTCTTCAGTTTCTGCCATAAGAGTGGTGTCATCTGTGTATCTGAGGTTATTGATATTTTTCCCAGCAATCTTGATTCCAGCTTGTGCTTCATCCAGCCCAGCGTTTCTCATGATGTACTCTGTATACAAGTTAAATTAGCAGGGTGACGATATACAGCCTTGACATACTCCTTTCCCTATTTCAAACCAGTCTGTTGTTCCATGTCCAGTTCTAACTGTTGCTTCCTGATCTGCTTACACGTTTCTCAAGAGGCAGGTCAGTTGGTCTGGTATTCCCTTCTCTTTCAGAATCTTCCACAGTTTATCATGATCCATACAGTCAAAGGCTTTGGTTTAGGCAATAAGGGAGAAATAGATATTTTTCTGGAACTGTTGCTTTTTCAACAATCCAGTGGATGATGGCAATTTGATCTCTGGTTCCTCTGGCTTTTCTAAAACCAGCTTGAATGTCTGGAAGTTCATGATTCACATACTGTTGAAGCCTGGCTTGGAGAATTTTGAGCATTACTTTGCTAGCATGTGAGATTAGTGCAACTGTGTGGTAGTTTGAATATTCTTTGTTGGGATTGGAATGAAAACTGACCTTTTCCAGTCCTGTGGCCACTGCTGAGTTTTCCAAATTTGCTGGCATTTTGAATCCAGCACTTTTACAGTATCATCTCATAGGATTTGAAAAAGCTCAACTGGAATTCTATCAGCTCCACTAGCTTTGTTCATAGTGATGCTTCCTAAGGCCCACTTGACTTCACATTCCAGGATGTTTGGCTCTAGGTGAGTGATCACACCATCATGATTATCTGAGTCATGAAGATCTTTTTTTTTTTTTTTTTNCCTGTACAATGTCACTTACCTCCGTCCATAGTTCTTCAGCCACTGTGTCTATCAGATCTAATTCCTTGAATCTATTTGTCACTTCCACTGTATAATTGTAAGGGATTTGATTTTGGTCATACCTGAATGGTCTAGTGGTTTTCCCTACTTTCTTTAAGTCTGAATTTGGCAATAAGAAGTTCAGGATCTGAACCACAGTCAGCTCCCGGTCTTGTTTTTGCTCACTATATAGAACTTGCAGATCTTAAATAAGTATTCCAAATATATGCAAGCACTTGTTTAGGTTTCTAAAATGCATTCAAGTCTAAGAATAGTCCTTTTTTCATGTCACCTGTCATGCCAACAGAGAAAGTAAGAAGTAAGATCTTGTCTAATTGGTGGAAGGTTACCCGTCATTCACCATGAAAACTGCCAAGCCAACCTTTGGGGATACTAATAGAAGCATTAGCAGTCAGGGTTCAGTTCAGTTGCTCAGTCGTGTCCAACTCATTGAGACCCCATGAATCACAGCACACCAGGCCTCCCTGTCCGTCACCAACTCCCTGAGTTCACTCAGACTCATGCCCATCGAGTTAGTGATGCCATCCAGCCATCTCATCCTCTGTCGTCCCCTTCGCCTCCTGCCCCCAATCCCTCCCAGCATCAGAGTCTTTTCCAATGAGTCAACTCTTCGCATGAGGTGGCCAAAGTACTGGAGCTTCAGCTTTAGCATCATTTCTTCCAAAGAAATCCCAGGGTTGATCTCCTTCAGAGTGGACTGGTTGGATCTCCTTGCAGTCCAAGGGACTCTCAAGAGTCTTCTCCAACACCATAGTTCAAAGGCATCAATTCTTCGGCTCTCAGCCTTCTTCACAGTCCAACTCTCACATCCATACATGACTACGGGAAAAACCATAGCCTTGACTAGACAGACCTTAGTCGTCAAAGTAATGTCTCCGCTTTTGAATATACTATCTAGTTTGGCCATAACTTTTCTTCCAAGGAGTAAGCATTAATTTCATGACTGTAGTCACCATCTGGAGTGATTTTGGAGCCCCCAAAACTAAAGTCTGACACTTTTTCCACTGTTTCCCCATCTATTTCCCATGAAGTGATGGGACCAGATGCCATAATCTTCATTTTCTGAATGTTGAGCTTAAGCCAACTTTTTCACTCTCTTCTTTCACTCTCATCAAGAGGCTTTTGAGTTCCTCTTCACTTTCTGCCATAAGGGTGGTGTCATCTGCATATCTGAGGTTATTGAGATTTCTCTCAGCAATCTTGATTCCAGCTTGTGTTTCTTCCAGTTCAGCGTTTCTCATGATGTACTCTGCATAGAAGTTAAATAAGCAGGGTGACAATATACAGCCTTGATGTACTCCTTTTCCTACTTGGAACCAGTGTGTTGTAGGTAGTCCCAATCCTGCCTCCGTGGCAGAAGAAGTAACATGTGGCCTTCCTCCCAGAGAGCCTCAGTTAAAGAGTCATTTTGCCACCAAGACAAGTGCCACCAAGTCACCTTGTCACCTGACTGACTGTAAGCAAGGTAATAGCAAAGGGTACCAAGGGTGTTTCTTAGGAAGATCCAAAGGGTCTCTTCTCTCAAATTTCTGATCATATCCTAAAGCCCCTGATTGAGGCATCTGATTGTGATCAAGTCATGGACACTCACATAGCTAAGAACAATGAGTTCTGACTGAGTCACCTGCTTGTCTCAGTGGACTGCACAATTCAGCCACTTTGGCTATTCTTTGGCAGTCCAACATCTGGGGAAACATAGTCATTTAAATCAGCTTGTTACAGATGAAAACTTTTCAGCCGTCTGAAACGTATTCACACTAAAACCAGTGATGTTGCCACTGCCAGTTTTGTAGTGGGATACTTTCCAAGGTCAAATTCCTTATGAAGCGTCCATACTATGTTTTATCTCCTTCTCCTGAAACTTATTCATTAAGGCCTAGTTAACTTCCTACTGACATATTTTTCCTTAACTACTTAACTTGATTTTCTTTCTCTCCTCATTCTTCTGTATTCTTTTAAGGCTTACATCATTCATTCATTGACTAACTTAGCTATCTGTGGGGGGGGGTGGTGAAGTCCACTCTCAGAGTAAAGGATACTTAAAAGTGGCTCCATTAAAGTAGAAACTAAAGTTTCATAGCAAATTACAAACAACAATAACACTTGAGACTTCTCTTGAGAATTACCATTGCATATATTTAATAGGATTTAGGTTTTTTATAGCCAAACACTGATGTTTAGAATAACAAAGGCATGAATCAAAGATTGGGGATGAGAATAGTGGTTTTTTTGTTGTTGTTTTTTATAGCAAAAGCATATGGCAGCACAAGATTGCGAGCCTTATCAATTTATTTGAGGACTCTGCTTTACCTTCAATAATCATCATTTATGTCCTTGTTTTATCGCCCTTGAGGATTTGATCTTCCTCGACTGACTCACTGTTAGCACCTTATTTGCCAGTGAATTTGCATCATATTCCAGTGTCACATCTCTAAAGTTTGCAAAATCCTGCATCTTTTATAAGACTTGAAAATTTGCTTTGCAATTAATCGTTAAAGTATCCTCATGTGGTGTCTGACATTTCAAAAATGCAACAATCCGCAAGAGGCTGATGATACAAATTCAAAGACATTAGCTATTCTTTCTAACAAGCCTGGCTAAAATTAATAAAAACTCATTCAGTTCAGTGTGTGTGTTTTGTTTTTTTTTTGTTATTGTAGGGTTATTCAATCAAAGGACACTAAGTACAGTCATTGTGACAACAAAGATAGGATTAGGACCTTGAATTTCTTGACATGAAAAAAGTCCCTTCTTACTGGAGAAAGGAACAAATAATGCAGTCCAGTGATTATCAGAGAAAAGCCCCCAGACCGATAGTATCAGCATACCCTGGGAACTTAGTAAAACTTATTAGAAATGCAAATTCATGGGTTACCGAGTCAGAAACTGTATAGTAGAGCCCAGAGATCCACGTTTTAACTAACTTGCCAAGTGATTCTGACACGTGCTAAAGTGTAATAGCCATTGATTCAATCCAATCTTGTATTATTGAAGGAACAAGGGCCCAGGAAAGAAAATGTGATAGAACTATTGAATTGCAAGAACAGGCAACTTGTGCTCTAATTTCATGGAGCATTCCTTCCACCCTGTATATAGCACTCTAAAATACAGGGCACACAAAGTCTGTGTGCACTTATTTAATTATCACTACTGTTCTATGAATAGTTTTATCATCTCTATTTTACAAATGAGAAAATGCTCAGAGGGAGCAGGGTGTACAAGGTGTCGTTTAATAAGGGGTGGATTCTAGATTCAATTTCATTTTTTGGAAACTTCAAATTTTGTGTCTTTAATCGAACTACAGCATCTGATGTACCTAACTGCACTATAAATTTATAAAGGCAGAGATTTACCTTATTTCTATTTTTTTGTCACAATATTTGAGTCATCTTTACAGGGGCTGGTTCACCCCCTGGTGAAAGAAGAAGAATATTTTGGAGAAAGACTATTTCCTTTCTATCCTGCTGTAGCTACAGTTGATTGTATTCACTCCTTTTCTAGGCTTCTCCAGTGACGCTAGTGGTAAAGAACCTGCCTTTAATGTAGGACACTCAGGTTTGATCCCTGGGTGGGGAAGATACCCTGGAGGAGGGCATGGCAACCCACTCCAGTATTCTTGCCTGGAAAAGTTTAATGGACAGGGGAGCCTGGCAGGCTACAGGCCATGATGCTGCAAAGAATCAGACACGATTGAAGTGACTTAGCACACACTCCCTTTCTAAACTTCAGCAACAAAGCAAAAAATCAACCTACTTATATATCCACTTGGCCAGAAAGGCTATTTTTATTCTTCACAGTTATGTATAAAATGCTTCTGCTTGTTGTATATTTGGAGGCCATTGTTTAGATTTTTTTTTAATATTTTAAGTGGTGTTCATTTATTATACTTGAGGCTTCAGGCTATGTTAGCAAGTGGTACAATTTTAGAAATCTGCAAAAAAAAAATAATTAAATCCCATGTGGTAAATAATATGTTAAAATATAGATTCTCAACATAGAAGTACATTTTCCTTCTAAAAAATGTGTTAATTATTTTCAGTAGTCATCAATAACCACTAATACTTAGAGAGAGCTTACTATTTTCTAGGATGTGAACTAGGCACTTTTTTATGCAGTACGTTCTATAATTCTCATAGTAATCTTAAGATGTTCATATTGGTTTTACCCCATTTTATACAGGATGAAACCAACTTTCAGAGACTAAATAAACTGCATAAAGTGACACAGTCTACAAAATTCAGCCACTGGAGCTGAACCCTGGAGACAGATTCACCACCTTCTACTCTTTCTCAAAGCAGGGACTTCCACAGCCCTGCCCAAGCCTTAGTAGCTCCTTCTTGGTACCAAATATGTAGGCTGGTAAGAAAAGGTCCCACAGTCTACCACTTTACAGATTTATTTCATGCTTATAACTTTCACAGTGCTGTTGTTCAAGTCATGGTATATTTCCATGTACATTTGCCATTTTCCACCTCTAGGTGACCCTCCCCCTCCTCCACCTCTAGTAAAGCTTCTCCTCTCCCATCTCAGCTGATTCCAGCATGATCTAAATCTATTCGGTCCAATGAGAATTTTGAACTGTGGCACCAATAATACAAGTCATCACCCTGACCTGCAGCAAAACGGGGAAGATGTGAACACACTCCTAATGGTCTGACCTGTATTCATGGAAGCCAGCAGTGGTGGTGTGGAGTTTAGTGATGTTTGATTCCTAACCTCTGTACTGCTTCTATGTTCCCAGCTGGCAGGACCTCCTTGGGCCACATGAGTGAGCGAGACAGTGTTGGAACAGAATGGTGATAAGGCTGCTAATCTGCTAAAGGACAGGCCACACAAGTTTAGACCCCAGAGGTAAAACCATTTTCAGATTCTTACCCTGTGCTCTAATTTCTCTGGAATGTCCCTGTTTTTTCTTTTTATCACTGCCTCTCAGTTGGCACCTATACTCATTATCTTGTGTTGCTGGCATTCCCCCCCAGGCGTTTATATCATAGCTCATGTCCTAAATGAGGAAATAAAGGGATAATTTCTTCAATGCAAAAATTTTTAAAGGCTCTTAGAAATCAATGAAACAATTGGGCAAACTGAAAAACATGCAAAGGCAATTCAGAGAAACCCAAATAACATAAGATGCTCAGCCTCAAGTGTATTTAAAGAAAAGAAAAATTTTAAAATGGCTTAACATTTTCTATCTAATTGATAAGATATCTTAAAATATGGTAATGCTCACAACTGACAAGCTTATGAGATACTTGGTATATTCTACTGCTGAGTGTGTGTGTGTATACATATTGGGTGTGTATGTGTGCTAAGTCACTTCAGTCATGTCCGACTCTGCGATCCTATGGACTGTAGCCTGCCAGGCTCCTCTGTCCATGGGATTCTCCAGGTAAGAATGCTGGAGTGGGTCGTCATGCCCTCCTCCAAGGGATCTTCCTGACCCAGGAATCGAACTCACTTCTTTTATGCGTCCTGCATTGGCAAGCAGATTCTTTACCACTAGCATACAATACCCATAGGTGTTGCTGGTCCACTTTTTGCATTTTACTTTATGTATTTTTATCTCAATATAAGAAATTTTGGAACAACACACACAGGACAATTATATAGTATTTATCAAATTTTTAAATACACATATTCTTCTGTCCTGAGATTACAGTGCTAGTGATTTTCCTATGATTCTCTTCTTACAAAGATGCTAAATATAAAAAGAATGTGTAATGAAAAATTTTCTCAATAGCCTAAAGCTGGAAATAACCTATAAATTCTTTCATACATAACTAAATATTTAATACTAAATACCCAACTAAACCCCTTCTTGGCACAGAAATTCCAAAGAAATGATTTTACAAAAGTTGTGATTAGCTTTTTGTAAACTAGTTCATGATTAGCTTTTAATTTAGAATTCCGAAGGAGACTTCCAAATTGGGTGGGGTCCAAAAAGAGTGCCCTCAAAAAAATAAACAGAATGATTCTGGAGATGGAAGACTCTTCATCTTCCAGGCTCTGCAGTACTCCTGGTATATAACCACTTCTGCTCCCCAGGGCTGTTCTCCATGCTTACGGTGCCTTTGTAGTCATTTGCACAGGCATAGAGCACTGAAAATCTGAACCTCAGAGCATGCATGTCCCCAGATAACGTCACACAAAAGGACACTCTGCCTTCCTGTGTCAGTTCTCATCCTAGAAACAAGAGTCCTTTCACAGTCTATTGAATCCCATGTTTTCCACATTTTTGTGTTTGTATTTGCTGCTATCACTGTTTAAAAGAGTCCCCCTGAGCAGAGTGCTAAAGTGTGTCTAATGTTCCTAAGCACAAGAGAGCTGTGATGTGACTTACGGAGGAAGCAAGTGCGTAAGGTAAGTTCTGTGCTGGCATGAGTTACATCACTATGGATTGTGAATTCCATGCTCATCACTTAGAGATATACATTAAACATGAGGTCTCTGAATGGAAACACACATCAAACAATCTTCTATATTGATCAGTTTATGAAAATGTTGTGACCAGAGCCTGTAGGAAATTAACTCTTTATTTCCCTTAGGGGTAATGGTTTTATCACGAAGTCAGCATTCCTGACAACTATGTAGAACCTAAGTACCACAGCACAGAAAAGAGAACAAATTTCCATGTATCCCGTAGGAATACAGAGCATCCCTGAGCTGAGAGTCAGTCAGTTATTTCTGCAGGCTCTGTGTAAGAGATGAACAGACCCCATCACTGAGACTCAGTAGGTGGAGGGTAAAAAGGGGCTGGACAGAGAATAAGAGCCACATTTCAGGTTGATAGCACCCTTAGGGTAGAGATGGTCCAAGACAGCCAGAATATCTGACTGGGTCCTGTGCTGTAAGGAGGGAAGAAGCTCTGCACATGCTGATAGAAGATCATCTCCTGGATATATACTTTAAATTTAAATAGGCCAGAAATTATATATATATATATATATATATATACACACACACACACACACATATAAATATATACAATATATATTATATATAATGCAAATGAAATGATCCGTAAACTAAAATTATATCTATAAACACATTTCCATTCAATATTTTTAGAAAGATGCACTAAAAACTATTTTAAAAAATAACTTTAGACTATAAGCTTTGTCAAGGCAGGGGCTATATCTGTCTTCTCTCAGTTATGTTCTGTGCCCAGCCTGCTGTCTTACATATATTATGTGCTTTTCAGTATTTACTGAATGACTAGGTCATTGAATGAAAATGAGAAGGGGAGAATGTCAGGGGGTTTTTTTGTGTGTATTTTTTTTGTATTCTCTGTTGGTAGCACCTGTTAATATGAATACATACCACATTCAGAGTTTTTTTTTTTTAAATCTGATGATTACATTCATTTATCCTTCAAAGGCCCTCTCAATGTTAAAACCATATTTTTAATTATTTGGTAATTATTCCATCTCATCCCACTCCTTTCTCTAATCCATAGTGACAGAGTGGTTTCTCTAAAAATCATGCTGGGACTAAACTTCAGCTACAGCTTATCTGACCAGAGGTAGATGCTTGACACCATCTAAGCCAATCTGATTCTCTCTCTTGTAAATGTGAACTTGTATGCGCTTGAAACTTTATACATTGGTCTCCTTGGAGCCAGAATCATAAGTTGTATATGTAGGCGTTATCAATATCTACCATGGGCTCTGACTAACAAGGCAAGGCCATTTTTTGAGAAAGAAGGATGGAGAAGACAAGCAGAGAGAAGCCTAGAAGCCAGGAGAGGCAAAGAGAGGGGATACTAAAGGCTTTTGACATCTGTGTATTTTCAGTCTCTTTTTGATGACCCGTGGTATCCCCTCTTTTATTTAGTCACTTTGAGGTGGTTTCTGTCAAATAACTACAACTCTGACTCATACATTTCCCAACTGTTTCAGTGATAAACACCAAACGTCACTGTCCTTATACAAAGCCATAAACAAGACATTTCAAGATTTGGCCCTCATCAGCCTGTGGATCCTATTCTCCTCTTACTCCCTTACACTTTTCCTCCCTGCACTACCCTAGGCTCTGGTGGTTCCGATGGTAAAGAATCTGCCTTCCAATGTAGAAGCCCTGGATTTGATCCCTGGATCAGGAAGATGCCCTGGAGAAGGGAATGGTTGCCCACTCCAGTATTCTTGCCTGGAGAATTTCCATGGACAGAGGAGCCTGGTAGGCTACAGTCCATGGGGTCACAAAGCGTTGGACACATCTGAGCAACTAACACTACTACTACCACTCCGCCCTCTCCTATTGGGTTCACATTGATTCTGTTCAGCATTCATCTCTTAGGAGAAGCTTTATACAGCCATTGCAGCCACCACCTCCACCACCAGCCCTGTGTCTCGATGACAAGCCTGGTATGCCTCCCTCTATGAGACAGGCACTCAACACACTGTAAACATTAGTCTTCCACATGCGTGATGCACCTACTCAACTGTAGCTTCCTTGAGAAGGATCCCTTGATGGGATCCTCTTCATTTGCAGCTTTATCATCAGTATTTAACATGGTTCATGCCTCTCACATTCAATCTGTTTACTGAATGAATTATTCTTACTGTAACCATGCCCTACAAAATCTTAGATTTCCATAGAAGTTTCCAATTTCATTACAATATCTAATAAAACATCTGAACACTGAAAAATAGGCCAACATGATACTATTGCATGCCCTGTAGTTTGAATTCAAGATACATGTAGGATTGGTGGGTTCTGTGACCGCACACAGACTTGAGTAACTCAAGACACACCAAATCATAAAGCCCCAGGAGAAATGAGCTAATTACAATTAATTTCAAGCTGTGACTATGACAACCAGACATCAGACAATAGAAACAACTCTCATAACCGCAGGCTTTTCATAGTTACAGAAAATCCTCTTGAATCCAAAAGATGAAAATGGTCAGAAATCTCTCAAATCAAGATAATTATTTTTTCCTTACTTTAACCAAGTTGTTGTACTTTTATCTTTTTCATACACTGCTTCACTTCATGACTAGATCTAATCTCCCCAATCCTCCTGGTTTTAGAGATGGGGAAATGCAGATACAGATAGAAGTGGTGAGACTAAGTTGAAAGAGCCAATTAGCAGATGAGCTGGGAACAGAACTCACTGCTTGCAATTTCCTCCTTTGATCCAACCTGGTTTCCCTCATCTTTCATAGTTTGTAGCTCGATCTCAGTGTCCTGAGCCTGAGTGCACCTAGAATTTAATCTTGCAGACTTGCGAAGCTCTAGCCCCTGGATAGCAGAAGTATGCAAAAGCCAGAATAAATTTTATTGGAAACCAATCTCACAGGCAGAAATCAAAATGACATCAGCTACAATAAATAACTGCAGTGTACTCTTGACGCAAAGGTTGGCTGTGTCTCGAGCGAGGTCAACTTGTGGCATTCACAAGAAATAAACATAAGACAGCTTATCTTTTTGAAAGCAGGAGACTATAAAAACACAATTGCCAGAATGGGAGAAAATTGAAGCTGATTTCCATGGCAACAAAAGAGTTACGCAGATGAAATAGGGGCACATAAAACTCTATGTACGAAACATTAAAGGGAGAAAAATGGAAAGTAAACAGGGGATTGGCATTCATCAAAAATGTCCCTAGCGAGGCAACTTCCACCAACGCTCCTTGAGTCTGGGAATCAGGAGAGAGACACTTCCAGCTAGAAATCCCGGGTTTGGCTACTGCAATCTACAAATGCCCAGGTGGTCATCATCCCTCTATGCTAGTATGGGTGGTGGGGGAGACTCTTTATTTATCATTTGGGTATTTCTTGCAGCAAACTCTGATAGATTCATTGACTTTCTAGGACTCGGTGGTCCCCAATCTTTTTGGCATCAGGAACCAGTTTCATAGAGGATAATTTTTCCATTGACTGGGGTTAGAGTGATGGTTTAGAAATGATTTAGCATTACAATTCATTGTGCACTTTATTTCTATTATTGTTGCATTAACTCCACCTCAGATCAACAGGCATTAAATTCCTGAGGTTGGGGACCCCTGCATCTAGGTAAAAGATTTGATGTGAGGTTATCAGACACCTTCCTAATGTTAGAAACCTCTCAAAACTGTTACTTTTCTCTGTTCTTCTATCTTCGCCTTAGTTCAGGTTCCCATGTTACCATGCTTTGTGGCGTCTTGCCCCATGCAGGTATGTTTGACATCCTGCTGACTTTATTTTTCTAAAGTCAATCTGTGTCTGGATCCACTGAAAGCCCTTACTATGGATCTTGACTGCCAAACTCCACAGCTTGGCACACCAGCTCTTCAGCTTTAAGGGCATATAAAAATCTATGTAATATACAGTAAAGGGAGAAAAATGGAAAGTAAACAACATGGGATTGGCACTCATCAGAAATTCTCACCTCATGTCATGTACCCGGGTCTCAGAACCTACTTTTCCGAGCAATGTCATCTTTATTGGGCCTCTCATCTTTGCACACACTGCTCTCCCTGTCTGCACCATCTATCTCTCCTTGGTTCACCATTCCTTTCCCTCTCTTGCCCAGCATTCCCTAAATGAGAGCAGCAGGCCCTCTTCCTGGAGTCCTCTGCTAACTGCTCCACCCGCCTCAATGGCCCAGATGTTTCTGATAAGATGCTCCCCTGGCACTCTCTGCAAATGCTTGATTACAAATGCTTATTATACTATCTTGCAATCGCTGGCTCACTTGCCAGTCTCCCCTGCTAGGTTGTGAGCGTGTCGTGATTTATCTGTCATCATCGCCCTAGTATCTGGCAAACAATACACATTCAATATACACTTATGGACTGAAATGAACTAAAGATAAATATATCCCCCATGAGTGTTTGCCCAGGTTCCTGTTGCATGCCATTCCTAGCTTGAAGTTCATCTGCTCTAATAAAATCCCAATCCCAGTCTTAAATAGTTCAAGCAAATAGGAAGTTCTTCCTCATTTTCATTTTTTAGGTACACACATTTTCAGTCTTTATGAATCGTTACTTTATGTTTCATTATTTAGAATTCCCCAAACCTCCAAGCAAGCTCCTTCCTGATGGTGTCTTCCTACCACTCCATTGGTCATGAAGGAAAATTCATAGAAACATAGAAGCCAATACTCTGTGTGTCCTTTTGCTGTTTACCCACTGCCTGGGGCTACTCCTTCAGGCACTCTCAGTCTTCAGGGAAAAGGAATGAAGACAAAGAAAAGAAAAAAACGAGGGAAAATAAAGCCTATGACCACACAAAGACTTACACACCAATGTTCACAGCAGGTTGTTTTTAACAGTCTCAAAACTGGAAACAGCCCAAACACCCATATCAGAAGGTGAATGCTTAAACAAACTGTAGCATATTCGTGCCTTGGAACATCACTGAGAAATAAAAAGGAAGAATCTAATATGTGCAATAGGAGAAATGACCCTCAAGACAATGTTGAGTGAAAGAAATCAGGCCAAAAAAAAAAAAAAAAAAACTTACTGTGTTATTCCATTTATGTAAGAGTCTACAAAATGCAAACCAATCTATAGTGACACAAGGCCGTTCACCAGTTGCCCAGTGTTAGGGAATCATGAAAGGAACGGAGGGAGAGATTACAAAGAATCAGGAGCAAACTTTGAGAAAGTAGATGTATTAACTATCTTGATTTTGGTGAAGGTTTTGCGGGAATATGGGCTTCCCTAGTGGCTCAGTGGTAAAGACCCTGCCTGCCAATGCAGGAGACACAGGAGATGCAGGTTTGATCCCTGGGTTGGGAAGATCCCCTGGAGAAGAAAATGGCAACCCATTCCAATATTCTTGCCTGGAGAATCCCATGGACAGAGAAACCTGGTGGGTTACAGTCCATGGGGTCATAGAAGAGTCGGACATGACTGAGCAGGCACACATGGCAGGTATATACATGTATCAAAACTGTATACTTTAAATATGTGAGGCTTAGTGTATGTCAATTATAGCTCAGTGAAGGAAGAAAGGAAGGGAATAAAGAGAGAAATAAAGTAGGGAGAGGGGAGGAATTTAACTGAAAATCACAACTACGTTATGTCATACAGTCAACATAACAGTCTACCATCAACAGAAGAAAAAAATATCTATATAGTTTACCCAAGGATACAAATCTCAATGTGGGGAAAAGGGTGGAATCTCTAATCATATGGGAAGATGGTGATAGGACCATAATTCAAGGCACCAATAGGCAGAAATAGGAAGCAACAAATTATGATTCCCCCTCTATTCCCTATTTTTTTTTTTTTTTTGCTGTTGTTGTTGTTCTGTGGCAATACTCTGTTCACAAATTGGTAATGATTCTCTATCATCAGAATCAAGCCTTATCTCAACAGCAATTTGGAAGTCTAAATCATGGGTCCCAATATACTTTATAGTTTTATCTTCCATCATCCTTCCTCTGCTATCTAATTAAAACACTCTACATCATGTCACATCAGGCTTTTCTGTTTTCTTAGTAACCAATCCCTCCTTTTCAGCCTCCATACAAGTAATTACATAGATTATGATCTACCCTGCATACACAAATACTCAATTGATTAAGATCAATTCATTAGAACAGACCCTGATGCTGGGAAAGATTGAGGGCAGGAGGAGAAGGGGATGACAAAGGATGACATAGTTGGATGGCATTCACTGACTCAATGGACACAAGTTTAAACAAGCTCTGGGAGTTGGTGATAGACATGGAAGCCTGGCAGTCCATGAGGTCACGAAGAGTCAGACATGACTGTGAGACTGAACAACAACTCAACTCAACTCAGATTCCACTTCCTTCCAAAAAGTGAGGCACTGCTGTTTTGTCATTTCTCATGCCCCTGGTGGGATTGATACTAGAGATGAAGCCATGGGCTGCCTTATCTCTGAGCTGTCTACATGTATATTTACTCCCTGTTAGACTTGGACTTCTGTAGAGTAAACATGGGTTTCCCTGGTGGCTCAGGGGTAAAGAATCCACCTGCAATGCAGGAGGCCCAGGTTTGATTCCTGGATCAGGAAGATCCTCTGGAGGAGGGCAAGCAACCCACTCCAGTATTCTTGCCTGGAGAATCTCACAGACAGAGCCTTGTGGGCTACAGTCCATAGGGTTGCAAAGAATCAGACACAACTGAAGTAACTGAGTACAGCACAGGGTAAAAACATTCTTTCACTTCCTTATTCCTTACACAGGCTAATGCGTTCTTCGAATCTTCTTGGAAAATGAAAAGAAGATCCTTTTACTCAGATAAAGAAGGCAATCTTTCCTATGCTCTTGTGAATTAGCCACTAGACATTTATATTTTATTAGAACAAAGACAGTCTGTTCTGTTCAGTCTACACTCAAGACTGAATACCATGCTCAAGACGGAAGGCACCCATGTGTGCACCCCGGATGAAACTGGAGCATTGTGTGGATCTGAAGCAGAGATGTGTCACTTACATAACCCACCAGGCACTCTTGGGTTTGAGTTACTTTCCTTAGACCCCACTACGTCCCTACAAGACTGATGGGAAAAGCACTATAGTTGATACATTTAGAAATGGAGCCTTAGAATATTGGCAAGTTTACAAGGTTCATAATATCCAGGATAGGACTCAAAGAAGCACCCACTATCCTTCCTTTCCTCAAATACGTACTTAGTGAGGCATGTGCCCGGAGATGAGTGAACAAGAAGGGCACCGTCCCTTCTTTCAAGGAACTTAATGTCAAGGAGAAAGACAGAAAAGCAGAACGCACAGTTACACAGCAGTGCTGTGGCTGTGTCTTGAGAATGGCAGGAGAGTGGAGGGTGGGGAATAGGAAACTCTTTCCACGAAGAAGGGTAAGAAGCCAAGCCTGATGGATGAACAGGAACTGCTACTAGTTGCAAGGGTGAAGGAGGCAGTGTTCCAACTAAAGGTCGTCTTTCTTTTCTTTATGTATCATCTTTATGTAAATTCATAGTTTAGATTTTCCTCAAAATCTAGACTCTGTTGGAAAACTTGAAGCAACTTGCTACAAATCTACAGTTAGTACTGACTATATTTCTGAGCCCCTCTCAACATTCTCTTAAGGAACCTGTAAGATAACCCTCTCTATAACCTACTCCCATTCTTAAGGTGAATCAGATCTGATTTCTTATTTTCTTGTATATAGGATAAATTGTTGTTTAGTCCTAAGTCGTGTCCAGCTCTTTGTGACCCCATGGACGGTAGCCCGCTAGGCTCCTCTGTCCATGAGATTTCCCAGGTAAGAATACTGCAGTGGGTTGCCATACCCTTCTCCAGGGGATCTTCCCAGCCTAGGGATCGAACCTGGGTCTCCCGCATTAAAGGTGGATTCTTTACCACTGAGCCACAAGGGACACCCTATAGAAGAAATACAACAAGCTGATATTTTTCCCCTCTTAGGTCAACTCTGGTATACACAGACTTGCTGCCATTCTTAGATTTAGAAGTTAATTTCTATAATTTTGCAGCTGATGAAATATTAATGTGAAAAACACACAGTAATATTTAATGGCATTATAGTAATTATTAATCAGTGTCCTAGTATGTGAGACACAGGGTGTGTCTTTCATGTATTATCTCAACTAGCAACAACAATTTGATGAAGAAAGCACTATTATAATTACAATGATGTAAATACTGTTAATGGCTACTTAGTTATAACTTGCCTAAAGTATGAGGCAACTAAACTCAGGAACCAAAATTTAAACCTTATGTGGTTTCCATTGTTTCTTCTTGCTGCTGTAAAAAATTACTGAACATTTAGTGGCATAAAAACAAATTTATTACCTCACAGTTCCAGAGGTCAGATCTTCAAAACGTATCTCTCAAGGCTAAAATCAAGGTGATGGAAGTGCTGCAATTCTTTTGTTTCTTCTGTTGACTTGAGGGAAGAAATCTCTTGCTTCTTCTACCTTCTGAAGGTAGCCTAATTCCTTGGCTCATGGGCCCTAGCCATGAACTGTATCATTCCAACCTGTACTTTATTTAAAACACTCTTCTTTGACTCTCCTGTCTCCTTCCATTTACACAATTGTTATCTTATTGGGCCCCTTAGATAACCCAACATAATTTCCCCATTTCAAGATCCTTAATTAATCGCAACTTCAAAGTCCATTTGCCATGCAACGTAATGAAGTCATATGCTCCAAGCATTAGAATGTGGACATTGGAGGCAGTTATTATTCTGCCTATCATAGTCTTTTTTCCATTGCGCTGTGGGGTATGATTGGGGCTAGTGACACAGTGATATGGCTCTAATGAATGATGCTCAAGACAAAACGTAACTTAATTTGTTCTTACCACTAAAATCGCCTTTTTCTTAATGGCATTTGGATCTCTGGGAGACAATAACTCAGGTAGCAGACCTAGAAGAGATGTTACTGACTCTATAATGCCTTCTCCCTTTATGACAATCATTTTCACCTCCAAATTTGGTGCTATCTCATTTGAACGGATGAACAACATGGAGTTATCATCAAAAACCCTAAGTAAATCAAGTCTCCAAACCCTCCCAGTCTGAGAAGTTTACCTTGTCTTTTGAATGTTGCTGGAATTCCTAGGATCATACATGTTAGGTCAACTATTTCCAAAGAAATCAATATCATTCAGATAAAATAATAAAATATTAATAGAAAGCACACTGTGTTAAGAGTCAGTGACCCACATTCCATTTGGAGAATCAAACATTGGCATTCTGCTTCATAAGCTGGACAAGTCACACAGCTTGTGGGGCTGCTCTGGGTCTCAACATCCTCAAATGTGAAATGAGGTGAGTAACCTTTCCCCTCCTTCCCTCCCTCCCTCTCAGGACTGGTGAAAAGACCAAATGAGATCATCAACACAAAAGTGCTTTGCAAGCTAGATGAGCAATTAGTGTAATTATTAGTGGTGAAGGGTCTGCAAGGCACTGTGGGAAAGATAAACATACAAAGGCATAGCTTCTTCTAAAGGAATCTAGGATTTTGATAGAGCTAAGTCATGGGCACAGATTAGCTTGTTCATGTAACCTCCTGATAACAAATTGTTTTCAGCCCCTTCTAAAAGCAATCTTATCGTGGGATTAACTCAAGTGAGGACTGGGGGCTTTGTGTAACTTTGGGAACATTCTAGTCATGGACACTTCAATATACTTTTAAATCTCCTACTTTAACTCCAATAACACTAATAGGTAAGGTTTATTTAAAAATTATGTTAGTGCTGAGTATTTCTGCATTCTTAATATTCAATTCTTATGTGAGGAGCTTAAATAGCCTGTCTCCATTCTTTTATGCACGCTGTCCCCAATGTAATGGAGAGGATTTTCTGACTAATAAGTTTGTTTAGAGGAACTAAGAATGTTTCATCAGCTATTCCTTTGCCTTCTCGGAGAACACAGCTCCTGCTCTGCTCATCCAGGTCACCTAGGCTACAAGAGCTACAAGCTTGCTTATTATCAAGTCCATTTGGCAGTTAGACTTAAAGCTATATTCTCCAACCTTCCCTCCATCATCACATAAGGTGATGTTTTGGTCTCTAGTTTTTCTTTTATTTCTCTGATCAAAGCTTTATAGGAAGTTTATTCTAGGACCTCCATGACTAATATATCCCAGTAACCATGCTCAATGTTTTTCATGCTATATTTCAAGTAATCAACATAATAACACATGTGTTTGAGGAATCTGAGGTAGTTTGTATAACTTACCTGAGGTCTCTCAGCTAGTAAGGAGATTGGGAGCCAAACTCAGTTCCTTCCAAATCTGAAACCTGCACATTTGGCTAGCTGTACATAGATAACTTGTGGAGGGAACTCATTTCTACTGGATATATTAACTTAGATCCCAGCAGAACCACAGAAATGGCCATCATTTAGGAAATCTCCCTTCTTTCTTCCCCTTGTAGACTGTTTGATCCCTGGATTATCATTTCCTTGTATGTAAAATAGAAATAATTGTAATATGGGACTACTTTGGGCACCTGAATCTTGTAATGAGCACATGAGAGAATGGATGGATGGAATGAATCTTTGAAAAACCTGATGGTATGACACCAACAAAGTGGTCAGGCTTTTCATAATTATTTAAGATTTTGTGGTAAGATTGCCTCCTGGCAACATTTTAGGAACTGAATATTGAAACTGTCATATCAGTTCAGTTCAGTTGCTCAGTAGTGTCCGACTCTTTGTGACCCCATGAGTTGCAGCATGCCAGGCCTCCCTGTCCATCACTAACTCACGGAGTTCACTCAGACTCATGCCCACCGAGTCGGTGATGCCATCCAGCCATCTCATCCTCTGTCGTCCCCTTCTCCTCCTGCCCCCAATCCCTCCCAGCATCAGAGTCTTTTCCAATGAGTCAGCTCTTCGCATGAGGTGGCCAAGGTACTGGAGTTTCATCCTCAGAATCACTCCCTCCAAAGAAAACCCATGGATGATCTCCTTCAGAATGGACTGGTTGGATCTCCTTGCAGTCCAAGGGACTCTCAAGAGTCTTCTCCAACACCACACTTCAAAAGCATCAACTCTTTGCGGCTCAGGTTTCTTCACAGTCTAACTCTCACATCCATACATGACCACTGGAAAAAGCATAGCCTTGACTAGATGGACCTTTGCTGGCAAAGTAATATCTCTGCTTTTGAATATGCTATCTAGGTTGGTCATAACTTTTCTTCCAAGGAGTAAGTGTCTTTTAATTTCATGGCTGCAGTCACCATCTGCAGTGATTTTATAGTTCAGTACAAATTCCCAACAAGGGTCTCAATCCAACAAACCTACCCCTATTGCACTGCCTTCCTCAAGACCACAGCTCCCTCAGTACTGCTCTATCCTGTGATCAGAGGAGTCCCACTTCAGATGCACAGCCTGAACCACAGCCCCCAAGTCTGAGCTTAGTGACTGACAGCCCTGCACCCTCAGTTAAGATTCAGAAATCTGTCTTCTGTGTGAACTACAGATTTCTCTGTTAATAAAGGAATTTCTGGGGATTGTCAAAAAGAATTTTTATGTAACACGGACAGAATTTTAAAAGCACCTATATGTTCTTTTTATAAAGATTCATAAATCCATGATTCTCAACTCAATCATGATAATGAAGCCTAAAATTAGGTCCTGGCATTGCAGATGGGTTATACGTCATGACTGAAGCTTCTATAAGTCACCAGAGAATTGAAAACTCAATTAATTAGGGAGCACTAATATTCCACAAAAGATCTTGATAGTAAAGCTAAATAGACTGTCAATTTATTTAATTTTATCATCTTTGCTTGAAAAACCAAGTGGAAAAAACTACACCCATGATGAAGACAAATTAGTACTAAAACACAGTAAAATGACTCATGGCAGATTTTGAATAAGACTCAAATTGGTCTTTAATCTGAACAAGGAATAATTTGTGAGAAAAACTATAGCCAACATGATTGGTTTTACACCTTTTAAAGACTCAACTACCAGCTCTAGGTAAACTGATTACCTGCCACTTGATATTACCTTATAAATCCCATGACATTTCCAATTGGGCACTCTATCCAACTAAGCCTTGATCATCAGCTCAAGACAGGATATCAGGTGTAAAGGAATGGAATTTGTCACTGCTTCAAGTGTGACAAATTCCAGGGCAGGATAGATGCGTTCTTGAGTGAAGCATTCTTCCTCACAACTATATGTGTGGGCTAGGTTACAAGACGTGCCTGACTCATGGAAAGCTGCCATGTACCAGTTCCTGATAGAGGCTTCTCACACCAGTCAGAAGGACCATCATTCAAAAGTCTATAAATAATACATGTTGGAGAAGGTGCAGAGATAAACAGCCATCTTACATTGTTGGTGGGAATGTAAATTGGCACAGCCACTAATACTGGAGAACAGTGTAGAGGTTCCTCAAAATCCTAAAAATAGAGCTACCATAGGATCTAGCAATCCTGCTCCTAGGCACGCACCCAGAAAAAACTATAGTCCAAAAAGAAATACATGCACCCTTATGTTCAAAGCAGCACTAGTCACAATAAGCAAGACATGGTAACAACCTAAATGTCTATTGGCAGACGAATAGATAAAGAAAATGTGGTATATATACACAGTGAAATATTATTCAGCCATTAAAAAAAATGTTGCCATTTGCAGCAACATGCAGTCCATGGATGGACCTAGAGAATATCAAACTAAGCAAAGTAAGTCAGAAAGTGAGAACAGGATAACACTTACATGTGAAAGGACTTCCCTGGTGGCTCAGATGGTAAAACATCTATCTACAATGTGGGAGACCTGGGTTCGAGCCCTGGGTTGGGAAGACCCCCTGCAGAAGGAAATGCCAATCCACTCCAGTACTATTGCCTGGAAAATCCCATGGACAGAAGAGCCTGGTAGGCTACAGTCTATGGGGTTTCAAGGAGTCGGACACGACTGAGCGAGTTCACTTTTACATGTGAAATCTGAAATATGACACAAGTGAATGTATCTTACAGAAACAGACTCAAAGACACAGAGAACAAATTTGTGGTTGCCTGGTAGCACGGGGAGGAAAGGATTGGGAGTCTGGGAGTAGCAGATGCAAACTACCATCCATGGGATGGATAAACAGCAAGGTTCTACTGTATGGCACAGGGAACTAACTATACTCAGTATTCTGCGATCAATTGTATGGAAAAGAATATAGATATATTTAACTGAGTTACTTTGCTATATAGCAGAAATTAGCACATTGTAAACCAACTATACTTCAAAAAAATACTTTTAAAAAGAGGCATGCCGTGGTGAGTCTAACCCCATGAACTTCAGCCTCTGCCATGAGAACAGCATGTGCTGGAAGCGGCTGCTCCTCCAGTCTGAGACCTACATGAGACAACACGGTGTGCCTCACACCAGAACTGGCTCCATGGTTTTCAGGACCTGCTGAAAAATGGCAATCTAGGGCCCCTTGCGAATTGAAAGAGCATGACAACAGAAGCTTCAGTCAGAAGCGTGACCCCTCTCAGCATAAGACCCTCTGTGATCCTACCTATAGGCAATACATCTACAGATCCCTGCCACTTGCCAGAGCTCCGGCTGAGCCCCAGGTCTCACACAACCTGGGCAAGCAATGCTTGTTGTTGCAGTCAATTTTTGATGTTGTTACTAAAGTTTTGGAGCCGCTGGCTATAGCAGATGCTGACTAATATAGCAGACACCTAAAATGAGTAAAGCAATGGGCTGTAAAATGTTTGCTATGGTGGCACACTGGTGTCTTGGCCCCATCCAAGATAGGCAGCAGCTACTCGGTTCCTGCCAACAGTTGCCCTGTTGCACACCCTTGCCAACATGCACACACAGTGCTATCAGTTTGTTTTTCATTACTGGGTGGAAATCCCCATTCTATGTGAAATAATTCCACTTTTTAGCATGGGTAGCTTAATTTCTAAGATATTATACAGGGATAATAAAATAGGTCTCTTGTCTATATTGTGTTTAACTAGCACTAAGCCATGAGGTTTATTTCGTGGTACTGATGGAAACAGAAGGTAGTTCAAACTAAGAGGTAAAATGATGACTGAAATTACTTTCCCAGTCAACAAGTGGATTCCTCAAAAGCCAGGGCTTTCTCTTCAGGAAGTGAAGTCACAAAATAAGGTGAGGGTCATCATCCAAAGCATTTTGTAGGTTCTTCCTTCAAACCCCTATAAGATACAAGGGGCTCTTACGGAATTTATGAGAACATAAAAAGATAGCCTGTACATCAAAATAAAATCCAAGAGCTCACTATTCCAACAAGCAAGATGGATCTATCTATGACATACATGTACACACACATGTAAAAAGGATTTACGCAAAACTTGGCTTGACGCATCTTTGTCAACTTTGTCAAGATTCTTAACTGCATTGGGTCGCACAGTGTTCTTGTCAGAAAAACATGGTGATTTTTAATAGAACTTATCCTGTAGAATTGTTTGAGGATTAAAACAATGCATAAAGTTTTAGCACCATGTGTGCTAAGCCATTTCAGTTGTGTTCGACTCTTAGTGACCCCATTGATTGTAGCCAGGCAGACTCCTAGGACCACGGGATTCTCCAGGCAAGAAACTGGAATAGGTTGCCATGCCCTGCTGTAGGGGATCCTTCCAACCCAGGGACTGAACCTGCTTCTCTTACATCTCCTGCATTAGTTGGCTGAGTTCTTTACCACTAATGCCACCTGGGAAGTCCCTGGTATGCTGCAAGTATAGCTTTCATTTTGATATTAATGGCAGGGACCCCATCAGATTATATATACGATTGCATATATAACCCCTAGAACAGTCTCATGGAGAAGGCAATAGCACCCCACTCCAATACTCTTGCCTGGAAAAACCCATGGACAGAGGAGCCTGGTAGGCTACAGTCCATGGGGTCGCTAAGAATCAGGCACGAATGAGCGAGTTCACTTTTATGCATTGGAAAAGGAAATGGCAACCCACTCCAGTGTACTTGCCTGGAGAATCCCAGGGACAGAGGAGCCTAGTGGGCTGCCACCTATGGGGTCGCACAGAGTTGGACAAGACTGAAGCGACTTAGCAGTAGCAGCAGCAGGACAGTCTCATTATAGAGCAAATCTTTAAATTAATATTTGTGAAATAAAATAAATTAATGAAACAATACATCCACTAGCATTCATTGAGATCTGAGCAGCAATTTTGAGAAATGCAGAGATAGCTAAGTCAAAGCTGTGGCAAATATTTCATCTATAGAACACAGATTCAGTGTATTTAAATAGAGCCATTTCCTCTGATTACTAATAGAACTCCAATTTTATTCTTCAGACAGATGGCAATGGGCTCATCAAAGACAGGTCCCTCCCTTAGCCCCAGGGGATAGATTTTGACTAATCAGAGGGCAGACACACTGAAACCATACTCACAGAAAACTAGTCAATCTAATCACACTAGGACCACNGCTGGGAGAGATTGGGGGCAGGAGGAGAAGGGGACAACAGAGGATGAGATGGCTGGATGGCATCACTGACTCGATGGACGTGAGTCTGAGTGAACTCCGTGAGTTGGTGATGGACAGGGAGGCCTGGCGTGCTGCGATTCATGGGGTCACAAAGAGTTGGACCCGACTGAGGGACTGAACTGAAACTTAGAGTGGTCTTAGCCAATAGTGATAATCCATTCATTTTCCTTTGCTGGTCATTAGTTTGAGGGCAGGCTTGTGATGCAGTTCTGGCTAATGAGACATAGAGAAATTCTAATGGAAAACTCTTGGGAAATGTCTTCTTACAGATGAATGACTGGAAATAATGTTTCCCAGGTTTACGGAGGCAATGGACCCACTTTCTTCCTCTTTTCCTTCCTTCACCCCTAGGGAGGTGGTGTTTGCGGCTGTCGCAGCCACCTTGAGTCCATGAGGGGCAAATGAATGGATTCACAGAACAAAATGTGCAGGCCCAGAACTGTGGAGAGACTGAATTAGGAAATTCTAGAACTCTGTTAATTTAGAACTTCTGTTAAATGAGATAACAAATATGTCACTATGTAAGTCAGTTTTAGTTGGGTATTCTCTTTCTTAAAGATTCAAAGCATCCTAATTATATAATAATCTCTACATTGCTAAAGCACAGACTAGAGGATGGAACAAGTGCAGAGACAAGGTATATAGTGTTAAATGTCACAGGAGAGGAAAACCTAAAACTGTGGAAGTTCAGGTGTAGTCTTGTCTAGTTTTTGTCTGTCTCTGGTGGGGTCGGGCTTGAAGGATAGAGTCAGATAAAAAGATCAGGAAGATTTTGTGCCTGAGACAGCTTCTGAAATGAAATCCAAATGATGGGTAAAATTTGAAGAAGCAAAGATGATGCCCTTGTTGTAGGTAGATAATAATTCAGAAGGAAGATGTAAAAAAAAAAAAAAAGTAAAATGTTAAGGCTTGTGAAAGCAATTCATCATCAGTATAAATGTAAAGATTTACTAAGGAATACAATAGTGTTCTTGTAAAAATGAACAGTAATTACAACTGCCCAAAGGGATGAACTACCTCATGAAACAGGAGTACTTAATCTACTCACACAGAAAAATATGACCTCCCCCCATAGATAAGAGAACTCCTGTTTATTGTAAGTATGAGAACTTGAGAATTATACAACTTGGAAGGTGGATCTCACATTCGACGTTGCCATCAAGGAGACAGCAGCTATCCAGCGAGATCTTCATACAAGAGGCCGAATGTAGGAAGAAATAATCCGTGGGTTTGTTTTGGAATTAAAACTCACATGAATACAGGCTTTTCTAGAGTTTTAATAGACACATTCAGGTGAAAGTGATGGACAGTAGCCATGGTGGGTTTGGTCTTCTCCACTGGCCCTGAAGCTTAACCCTGAATCATGGAAGGGTTGGAAACAATGTTGTAATCAAGTAACTAGTTCCATGACAGTTTTGTACAACAGAAGGTTAGGTATTCTTGGTCCCTGTTGGCTTTATGGCACAGTAGGTAAGATGCTGTGCTTGGATTTTAAATAGCCCAGGTTTCAAATCTTTGCTCTGCCTCTTACAAGCTATAACTTGGGATAAGTTGCATAACCTCTTTTGATTAACTTATTCAACCAAAAGGTGAAGACAATATTGAGTTTAGCTGTTTTGCTTAAGGTGAATGAAATAATTATGTGTATGTAAACATCAGGCTCAGTGATTGACCTCTAGGAAACACTCCAGAAATTTTATGGGAATGACAGGAGTGAAGAATGGTCTAAATTGTGAAGATACCAGAACTAGGTTTTGTTTGAAAATGAAGGGGGCCATGACATCTATTGAAACCTACAAAGAAAGAACAATGACCATTTACCTTCCAGATAAAAATGACAAATCTCTAGCATCAAAGGAAAGAGTATGCAAAACACAGGAGTCTTAAAAAAAAAAAGTCACTAAAGTTTTAATGATAATACAGAAAAATGGAAGGAGCAGAAAAAGGAGGACAGCTGGAATTTCTTGAGCCCATGTAGGTCAGGCCTAGTGATAAGCAATCTGTGTATGAGGCATGTAACGACCGCCCTCTGGGATAAGCAGTCTCACTGCCTTTTACAAATGAAGGAAATAGAAGGTAAGCCATCCCTCTCCCCTTGATGAATAAACTATGATTCACAACCCACACCACAACCACTCCCTTGATACAAGATCTTAGATGGAATGGGCTCTCTGTTCCCTGTCACCAACTCCCAGACATGATCCCTTCCAGCTATAACATTCTGTGACTCTAAGTATTTTAAAACATTTCTCTCTGCTACAACTGCAGCTTCAGGTGCCAGATATTTTTTAATCTCCACAGAAACAGACTGAAAGGAAAATATGTATATAAACACATTTTTCTTTTTCAAATTTAGTCACTTGTGCTTACAAGTTGTATCCATCCATTATTTTAAGCACAAACTCAACCGAACCTCCAAAACCAGGCAGAGTATTAGCACTGATATACGGGGAAAAAAAACTGTAAATCAAGGTCTCTCTGTGGGTGGTTCAATTGCTATTTAAAAACCATTTAGCACCAGGCAACCCAGGGAGGAAAAAAAAGTAGAAGCCTGTGCAAGAGACTGGTCCTTTTCCCCTCCCTATGAAAGCTGCATCTTTTGCCCTACATTTTCTAGTATGATTATTTATTTTGGTGGTACAGACAGAGAGACATTCATTAAAAGAGGTAATAAATCTGGGGGCTAGTTGTAGAATTATTTTGCTCCATTAGTATAATAAATCTGAAAATAAAATAGGCTCTAGAGTAAAACAGAATCCTAATTCTGTGACTCAACTAGCTGTGCGGCTTTGAATACAATGGAAAATGAGGAGAATCATAGAACTCAGGTCGCAGGGTGGCTGTGGGGATTCAGTGAGGGAACACTTGTCAAGGAACCACTGGATAGTAAGGATTTAAAATATTGCCTCTTAGGAAGGGCAGATGAGTGAATCATAGTTCCTTTAAATACACACACACACGGAATAAAGAAAACTACAGCAGGAGTTTCCCAAGCAAGAGTGCCAGTATCCGCACTGTGCCATTTATACACAGATATCCTATCCTCCTGGATACACACAAAGGGAAATAGATATGTAACTAACTAGTTCCCTTATGAGGCTTTCTCCAGACAGAACCCTCCTCTACATCCTCCACTTCAGCTCCCTCTGACCTCCCTAGAAAACAGTATGTGAGGGATATTTCTTGAGTTGTTTTACAAATGTGAAAGTGAAATATTTTGCAATGACTTGTAATGGAAAATAATTGAAAAAAATATATATAGATATTTACTGGGGCTTCCTTGGTGGCTCAAATGGTAAAGAATCTGCCTGCAATGCAGGAGACCCGTTTTGATCCCTGTACTGTGAATNTGAGGGATATTTCTTGAGTTGTTTTACAAATGTGAAAGTGAAATATTTTGCAATGACTTGTAATGGAAAATAATTGAAAAAAATATATATAGATATTTACTGGGGCTTCCTTGGTGGCTCAAATGGTAAAGAATCTGCCTGCAATGCAGGAGACCCGTTTTGATCCCTGTACTGTGAATATTCCCTGGAGAAGGAAATGGTAACCCACTCCAGTATTCTTGCCTGGAGAATCCCATGGACAGAGGAGCCTGGCAGCTATAGTTCATGGGGTCACAGAAGTCGGACACAACTGAGTAACTAAAACTAACACGATATTATAAATCAACTATATTCAATTTTAAAAAAGGATACTGAGTACAAAAATGTGTTCAGAATACAAAACATAAAGAATGGGTACACAGAAAGTCATCATTCCAGTTTAGGGTCCTTTTATACGATATCACCCTATTCAACCAGAAAGGATTATATTTATCTAAAAAGAAATGGCACAAATGAAATTATTCACAAAAAAGTAACAGACAACAGACTTACAGAAGGAACTTATGGTTACCAGAGGAAGGGATAGTTAATGGAATTTGATATTGACAAATATACACACCGCTGTATTTAAAATAGATAACTAACCTGGACCTACTGTATAGCACAGGGAACTCTGCTCAATGTTAAGTGGCAGCCTGGATGGGAGGGGAATTTGGGGGAGTGTGGATACATGCATATGTATAACTGAGCCCTTCTGCTATGCACCTAAAACTATCAGAACATTGTTAACTGGCTAAACTCCTATATAAAATAAAGTTTTCTTTTGCTTTTTTAAACAGAAAGGGTTATACTCAGAAGTATCTTTTTCCAGGGGAAAGCTCAGCAAGTTGTTAAATTATTTGGTGAACTGAGAGCTTCATTAAGTCCAAGCTTATAAACATTTACAAGACTGTCTTAAGCTTCAGTCCAGATGTTCAACTTTTCTTTTTCAATCTGCCCAAAGGTATTTAGAGGATCATCTTGCTTTGGGGGCTTTCTTCTTAAATTAACAGTTTCATTGGTCTAAAGAATTTTCTGAAGCTGCAGCAGACGATTATAAACCATTCACACTAAACCTCTTTAAAAAATGAAAATTTATGATCAAGAAAATGATGTGGTTTCCCCCATAATCATCCAATCTACACCCCTCCCCTCCAAACACATACAAATCCTCTTTCCTACTCTGAAGTCTGTCTCTCTTTCTCATAGCATTATGCATGAAAATGAGACATTCCTGAGAATTCTAGAATATCATATTTGGAATAAGAGGCAGCAAACAAACAAAAAGACTACAAATTTGACACTTCTCTTTCTCTCTCCCATCCATCTCCTTCCTCCTCTGTTCTTTGATTCTCTTTTGGGTATGCATTTAAGAAAAATAACTCCTCTTATGAATTCTCTAAACTAGGCATGTGTCTTTGATTATACCAGTAATTTTTAAACTTTTAGAATCACTTTATCCTCTTAAAAAATTACTGTGAACTCCAAATAGTTTTTGTTATATAGGGGTTGTTATCTACCAATATGTCCACATTAGGAATTAAAATTAGTCAATCCTAAAGGACATTAACCCTGAATGTTCATTAGAAGGACTGATGCTGAAGCTTCAGTACTTTGGCCATCTGATGCAAAGAGCCAACTCACTGGAAAAGATCCTGACACTGGGAAAGATTGAAGGCAGGAAGAGAAGGGGATGAGAGAGGATGAGATGGTTGAATGGCATCACTGACTCAATGGACATGAGTTTGAGTAAACTCCAGGAGATAGTGAAAGATAGGGAAGCCTGGCATGCTGAAGCTCATGGGGACTCAAAGAGTCAGACACGACTTAGTGACTGAACAAGAAGAAGGATTAAAACAGATAAACATAAAAATGTATTAATTTATTTAATTTATGCATTAATGCATTAATTTATTTAAAATTATTCTCAATCTATTATATACTAATATAGAAATTATTTTCAAAATAAGAAACAAGTGACTGAATGTGGCACTGTTTTACACTTATTTTTAAAATCTCTTTAATAGTTGGTGTAATAAAAGCAGCTGTATTCTTATATTTGTTTTGATATGCTATTTTGAAATATATGAATAAAATCTCATCTTACATATAGTACATGCAGTTGTAAAAAGGAAGAATATTTTAGTAGACTTTTCAAGATAACTATGGTTATTCTTTGATACTATACTAAAATTTAATAAGTGGTATTTTTTTAAGGCTTATTACAATGTGAAATATTTAATTATATTAATGAAATTTGATACTTTATTACATTGAAATCTACGAGTTATCTTGTGTTTTGAATGGACCTTTTACCCACTCTTGATTTTATAACATTATATATCCAGAAAATATTATGTATCTGACTAATGCAAATCTTCTCAATGTTGACACACTTGATTATAAAAATATCAAAAGAACACCTTTGTTTATATCACCATCAATCTCAGAACAATCTGAATTAAAAGAAACTGTCAGGCTCACTGTAGAGTTAGACAGGAGCTTCCTCAAATTCTAAATTTTGCTTCAAAAATTTCTATTACTGGCAACAAATACAATTGAGTTGTTTTCTTTGAAGTGACAAGCTCACTTTGATCACTTTGGAGAAAATTTCTATAAAAAAACAAAAATTTGCATGACTATAGCTTCATTTTAAACTTAAATGGAGTTCCATGAAAAAACTTGCTAGTCTGGCTTGTAGTTCAAACCCAATATGAGTTCCTCTCATCAACCATCATGGTGTTTTACATATACTTGCCATTCCATCACATAGACTATTAAAAAGATGTGTACTCAAAGGTCTAGATTTAATAATACTAATAATTTTTACTGCTTTATGAAAGGCATCTCTAAGTGAAACTGGCATGTTAAAGAAAATACACTGCAAGTGTGCACGGATAAGGAATATGACAACTTATAGGATGGTTTGAAGCCATTCTTGATTAATACGCCAAGGCACCATAGAATTTTACTACCATTGCTTTTGAAAATCAGTAACACATCAAAGCAGTGAAGAAAATAAACAGTGTCCTGGTGTTATTATGAATGAGTGGCTCTTCAAGAACACATATGTGGAATACAGAAAGATGAACTGCAGTATGCCAGGACTCCCTGTCCATCATCAATTCCCGGAGATTACTCAAACTCATGTCCATTGAGTCAGTGATTCCATCCAACCATCTCATCCTCTGTCATCCCCTTCTCCTGCTTCAATCTTTCCCAGGATCAGGGACTTTTCAAATGAGTCAGTTCTTCACATCAGGTGGACAAAGAACTGGAGTTTCAGCTTCAGCATCAGTCCTTCCATTGAATAATCATGACTGATTTCCTTTAGAATGGACTGGTAGGATCTCCTTGCAGTCCAAGGGACTCTCAAGAGTCTTCTCCAACACCATAGTTCAAAAGTATCAATTCTTTGGCACTCAGCTTTCTTTATAGTCCAGCTCTCACACTCATAATAACCACTGGAAAAACCATAGCTTTGACTAGACATACCTTAGTCGGCAAAGTAATGTCTCTGCTTTTGAATATGCTGTCTAGGTTGGTCATAGCTTTTCTTCCAAGGAGCAAGCATCTTTTAACTTCATGACAGAGTCTCCATCTGCAGTGATTTTGGAGCCCCCCAAAATAAAGTCTGTCACTGTTTCCACTGTTTCCCCATCGATTTGCCATGAAATGATGTGACCAGATACCATGATCTTAGTTTTCTGAATGTTGAGCTTTAAGCCAACTTTTTCACTCTCCTCTGTCACCTTCATCAAGAGGCTCTTTAGTTCTTCCTTTTTTCCATAAGGGTGATGCCATCTGCATATATGAGGTTATTGATAGTTCCCCCAGCAATCTTTAATTCCAGCTTGTGTTTCATCCAGCCCAGCGCTTCTCATGATGTACTCTGCATATAAGTTAAATAAGCAGGAGACAATATGCAGCCTTGACGTACTCCTTTTCCTACTTGGAACCAGTCTGTTGTTCCATGTCCAGTTCTAACTGTTGCTTCTTGACCTGCATAAAAATTTTTCGTGAGGCAGGCCAGGTGGTCTGGTATTCCCATCTCTTTCAGAATTTTCCACAGTTTGTTGTGATCCACAAAAAGACTTTGGCATAGTCAATAACGCAGAAGTAGAGGTTTTTCAGGAAATCTCTTACTTTTTTGATGATCCAGCAGATGTTGGCAATTTGATCTCTGGTTCCTCTGCCTTTTCTAAATCCAGCTTCAATATCTGGAAGTTCATGGTTCACATACTATTGAAGCCTGGCTTGGAGAATTTTGAGCATTACTTTACTAGTGTGTGAGATGAGTACAACTGTACAGTAGTTTGAGCATTCTTTGGCATTGCCTTTCTTCAGGATTGGAATGAAAACTGACCTTTTCCAGTCCTGTGGCCACTGCTGAGTTTTCCAAATTTGCTGGCATATTGAGTGCAGCATGTTCACAGCATCATCTTTTAGAATTTGAATTTGAAAGAGCTCAACTGGAATTCCATCACCTCCACTGGCTTTGCTTTAAATGTTGCTTCCTAACTCCCACTTGACCCCCATTCCAGGATGTCTCACTCTAGGTGAGTGATCACAGTATCGTGGTTATCTGGGTCATGAAGATATTTTTTGTATAGCTCTTCTGTGTATTCTTGCCACCTCTTCTCAATATCTTCTGCTTCTGTTAGGTCCATACCATTTCTGTCCTTTATTGAGCCCATCTTTGCATGAAATGTTCCCTTGGTATCTCCAATTTTCTTGAAGAGATCTCTAGTCTTTCCCATTCTATTGTTTTCCTCTATTCCTTTGCACTGATCACTGAGGAAGGCCTTCTTATCTCTCCTTGCTATTCTTTGGAATTCTGCATTCAGATACTTATATCTTTCCTTTTCTCCTTTGCTTTTTCCTTCTCTTCTTTTCTCAGTTATTTGTAAGACCTCTTCAGACAGCCATTTTGCCTTTTTGCATTTCTTTTTCTTGGGGATGGTCTTGATCACTGCCTCCTGTACAATGTCAGGAACCACCATCCATAGTTCTTCAGGCACTCTGGCTATCAGATCTAATCCCTTGAATCTATTTCTCACTTCCACTGTATAAT
>SJYA01001070.1:45746-192152 GCA_006410615.1 Neotragus moschatus | reverse complement strand
AGCTCAACTGGAATTCCATCACCTCCACTAGCTTTGTTCATAGTGATGCTTTCTAAGGCCCGCTTGACTTCACATTCCAGGATGGCTGGCACTAAGTGAGTGATCACAATATCGTGATTATCTTGGTCATGAAGATCTTTTTTGTATAGTTTTGGGTATTCTTGCCACCTCTTCTTAATACCTTCTGCTTCTGTTAGTTCCATACCATTTCTGTCCTTTATCGAGCCCATCTTTGCATGAACTGTTCCCTTGGTATCTATAATTTTCTTGAAGCGATCTCTAGTCTTTTTCATTCTGTTGTTTTCCTCTATTCCTTTGCACTGATCACTGAGGAAGGCCTTCTTATCTCTCCTTGCTATTCTTTGGAATTCTGCATTCAGATACTTATATCTTTCCTTTTCTCCTTTGCTTTTTCCTTCTCTTCTTTTCTCAGTTATTTGTAAGACCTCTTCAGACAGCCATTTTGCCTTTTTGCATTTCTTTTTCTTGGGGATGGTCTTGATCACTGCCTCCTGTACAATGTCAGGAACCACCATCCATAGTTCTTCAGGCACTCTGGCTATCAGATCTAATCCCTTGAATCTATTTCTCACTTCCACTGTATAATTGCAAGGGATTTGATTTAAGTCATACCTGAATGGTCTAGTGGTTTTCCCTACTTTCTTCAATTTAAGTCTGCATTTGGCAATAAGGAGTTCATGATCTGAGCCACAGTCAGCTCCTGGTCTTGGTTTTGCTGACTGTATAGAGCTTCTCCATCTTTGGCTGCAAAGAATATAATCAATCTGATTTTGGTACTGACACTCTGGAGATGTCCATGTGTAGAGTCTTCTCTTGTGATATTGGAAGAGGGTGTCTGCTCTGACCAGTGTGTTCTCTTGGCAAAATTCTATCAGACTTTGCCCTGCTTCATTCTGTACTCCAAGGCCAAATTTGCCTGTTACTCCAGGTGTTTCTTGACTTCCTACTTTTGCATTCCAGTCCCCTATAATGAAAAGAACATCTTTTTTTGGTGTTAGTTCTAGCAGGTCTTGTAGATCTTCATAGAACAGTTCAACTTCAGCTTCTTCAGAATTACTGGTCAGGGCATAGACTTGGATTACCTTGATATTGAATGGTTTGCCTTGGAAACAAACAGAGATCATTCTGTCATTTTTGAGATTGCATCCAAGTGCTGCATTTCGGACGCTCTTGTTGACCATGATGGATATTCCATTTCTTTGAAGGATTCCTGCCCGCAGTAGTAGATATAATGATCATCTGAGTTAAATTTACCCATTCCAGTCCATTTTAGTTTGCTGATTCCTAAAATGTCGACATTCACTCTTGCCATCTCCTCTTTGATCACTTCTAATTTGCCTTGATTCATGGTCCTAACATTTCAGATTTCTATGCAATATTGCTCTTTATACCATTGGACTTTACTTTTGTCTCCAGTCACCTCCACAACTGGGTGTTGCTTTTGCTTTGGTTCCGTCTCTTCATTCTTTCTGGAGTTATTTCTCCACTGATCTCCAGTAACATAGTGGGCACTTACTTACCTGAGGAGTTCATCTTTCAGTGTCCTATCTTTTTGCCTTTACATACTGTTCATGGGGTGCTCAAAGCAAGAATATTGAAGTTGTTTGCCATTCCCTTCTGAAGTGGACTTTGTTTTGTCAGAACTCTCCACCGTAATCCATCCATCTTGGGTGGCCCTACATGGCATGGCTCATAGTTTCATAGAGTTTGACAAGGCTGTGGTCCATGTGATCAGATTGGTTAGTTTTCAGTGATTGTGATTTTCAGTCTGTCTGCCCTCTGATGGAGAAGGATAAGAGGCTTATCATGGAAAGATTTAGATTGACATATTACACTACCGTGTGTAAAATACATAAGTAGTGGGAACTTGCTGTGTAGCACAGGGAGCTCAGCCCAGTGCTCTGTGATGGCCTACATGGATGGCATGACATGGGTGTGAGGGAGGGAGGTTCATGAGTGAGGGAATATATGTATACATTTAGCTGATTTACCACACTGTACAGCAGAAACTAATACAATCTTGTAAAGCAACTATTTTTCAGTTTAAAAAAGAAGAGATGATGGGCTACACAGTCATACAGATTCATAATGCTGCCCTTAAGAATGGGGGTGGGGGAGAATGAAGGAGGGGATTTGGGGAGCTATTTTCAAGTACCAAGATACACACTCTTAGCATGACCATTCAAAGAGTCATTTTTCACTTTGGGGTCATGGAGGGATAAATACAAAAGAAGAGAAACTTAAACTCCTCCACTTGGAGAGCTGAGATCCTTCAATACTCCATGGCACAAAGGCCTAACATCTAGTGCCAAGAGATGACTTCTCCCTTAAGAGACAGCTTTTCAACCAATGGAGCTGAAAAATTGCCTCCATTACAACTACCTCTTATGTGGGGCTTTGTATATAACAGGCCCTGTTCTAGACACATCACCTTTCTTAAACCTCACAATAAAGTAATACTATAGGGAATAATTTATTTACAATGTATAGACCTGCTAATGAAATTTCAGTAACCTACATAGAGCATCACTACTAGGTTCCAGTAGGACTTCTATCCATTCCCAGACATTTTGATTCCACGATCTAATTTATCAAGTGCTAGAGTCATTTTCAGAGATATAATGATCCAGCTAATTTTCCATTGGAATCTGGAATTTTCCCACCCAATAGGAAAAGTCAGTCCCCCCTGGACCATCACCAAGCAACAATGATACAATCTGCTACTTTCTAGTTCGTTTCCAATGGCTTCAGTACAAAGCCAAGTTCTTATATTAGTCTAAGAATGAAATCCCTGGTAATTACATCCTGAAAGATTTTATGTCCAAGCCTTCCTATGGCCTCCTTATTTTATCATTGAGGTTGTTCACTTTCTATTAGAAAAGGACTCAGACACACTCTTGGAGCGAGGCATAGCCGGAGCTGGACATACATCTCACCCAGATGACAGCATTTAACAACTTAGTGGTGTCAGATTCCCAGGAACATCTTCGCTCTTGGAAGAGAGCAAAAACAGATTGAGTTGCGACACACACTTTCTCTGGCCTTAATCAGTACTTTTCTTCTTAACGGGCTGAAAGAAAAGCAGATCCCGTTTATATGACACACACTGAGGCAGTCTCATCATCATTGCTGTGCACCTGTTCTCATTCAGTTACAATACAACATGAGTCAAATTTCCTGAGGACTCACATGCATACATACACAAAACTGCTCACACACATCCACATAGATGACTTTGGAAGGAAAAACACTAAGATGTTAACAATGGCTCACTGGATGGTGGGAATGAAGGCATTTCTAATTTTCACCTTTACATATCCTATTTTCTCTTTATTTTCTACAAAAAAGATGTTACTTTTATAATCAGTAGAAACACTGCTTGAAATACTACATCCCAAAGTCACAATAGACTATTAGTCAGAAGAGCTCTATGTTCCCACCTCTATTCCTACCAGTAGTGAATCTTGGAGTAAGCCACTTAATTCTCTAAGGTGCAAGTTTGTCAACTGTAAAACTGAAGTGTTGATTCCTAAACAGCCTTGAAAGAACTATTGAAAGGATTAGAGGGATAATGTACATGAAAGTCCTTGTTAAACTATATTCAAAGCTGTGATAGCGGGGTCTTTATATAACAGCAAAGGTTATTACTTAAAAGCAAGAACAGTTTTGGAAGCTTCATCTCACTGCTGAATCTAGCAAAGGGCTAAACAACAGGCTCCCTATAAACAAATGAGTACTTGAGTCAAAATTTTTAAGTGATATGACTTCCACTGGAAGTGTTGCATAACCTTTTCATTACCATAGATGATTTTTATCAGATGGTATCCCCAGAGCCAGTAATGGGTTTAACTATTATTTAGGGAAAGAGGGAGGGGGGAAGAATGCAATGTACTTGCTTAGACATTCTATTTTTTCCCAGGTGTAAAAATCTCCAAACAGAGAATTAAGTTACAGAGGTGGAATACCCCCCAAAGGGAAAAATTAGACTGTAAAAGTGCACAGCTAAGCGTATTTTTATGATGATTCAAAATGTACATTTTGAACCTCTTAATGTACTACATTTAGGAAGACTAATGAAGGCTGAAAGAAGCCAAGCACNGATGATTTTTATCAGATGGTATCCCCAGAGCCAGTAATGGGTTTAACTATTATTTAGGGAAAGAGGGAGGGGGGAAGAATGCAATGTACTTGCTTAGACATTCTATTTTTTCCCAGGTGTAAAAATCTCCAAACAGAGAATTAAGTTACAGAGGTGGAATACCCCCCAAAGGGAAAAATTAGACTGTAAAAGTGCACAGCTAAGCGTATTTTTATGATGATTCAAAATGTACATTTTGAACCTCTTAATGTACTACATTTAGGAAGACTAATGAAGGCTGAAAGAAGCCAAGCACATCAAGTTGGGTAGGAGGAGTAAAGAGGAAGATTAAAAAAACAAAACAAAATTAAAAAAAAAAAAAAAAACAACCTTGGACTCCCTTTTCCATTACCCCAAAGTTTTTCCCTAGAGACTATATTGCTGTTGCTGCTGCTGCTAAGTCACTTCAGTCATGTCCAACTCTGTACAACCCCATAGATGGCAGCCCACCAGGCTCCCCTGTCCCTGGGATTCTCCAGGCAAGAACACTGGAGTGGGTTGCCATTTCCTTCTCCAATGCATGAAAGTGAAAAGTGTAAGTGAGGTCGCTCAATCGTGTCCGACTCCGAGCGACCCCATGGACTGCAGCCAACCAGGCTCTTCCGTCCATGGGATTTTCCAGGCAAGAGCACTGGAATAGGGTGCCGTTGCCTTCTCCGAAAGACTATATTAGGAATCTTTAATGTTTTCCTAAGAAAAATGGGCTGATACAGAAGGGATTTCAGCAGAAAAATGAGAAGATCAAGCTTAAGTAAGAAATAAGCAGAATTAACAGAGGTTTTCATAAAGGCTGAACATAATATTAAGTAAAATATAGTGACTAAAATTAGGAGGTAACAACAGTCCTCTATTTCATTTATCTAAGTAGTCTGGAGTATGGTGTTTACTCCCAAGAGCCAAAGTCTTAAGGGAACCTCCACCAGGGCTACCGCTCTTAGAACACAGGTCCTCTCAGTAACACTTGAACAGACAAGAGATACTTTCTAAGGAAGATAGTGCATGGGAAACACAATCATTAACTTCCAGCATTTGAAGGACTATTCACATCTCTGGTCATCTTACAGGGAAAATCAGCTCAACAAAGATATTCTTCCCAGAAATATCAAGTGTGCACCTTGCTATTCTCATTGGTCTATTTCCTTCCAGGAACCTGAACATCAAGGACAGGAAACCAAGATTGAGGAACTCCAGTATAAAGCATCTAGGAAAAGACTTACTCTAAAACTGTATGTAATTATCTAAATAATCTAAACTGGAACAGACTTCTTACCTAGGGAGAAGTGATCAAAAAAAAAAAAAAAGAAAAAAAAACACACTGAGTTTTAAGTTAGTTCTGAAGTGATAATCTCAGTGTTACAGAAATCTGAAACTACATGCTCTATTTATTTATAGACTCTAACAAACAAATATATAAAAGAACTATAAAAAGCACTCCTTAGGCAGAGCATCTTCTTGTGGTGGAGTAACACACAATAAAAGTTCATGACTGCTTTTATTCCTTCCGCCATCTCTTTTTATTAGGAAAAAATCTTTTAGGAGTATTGCTTTCTGTATTGGAGAAAGGACATCCTTTATGTGAGTAAACTAACAGGAGGAAATGTATGTAATTTTTCTTTATAGTTTTGTCAAGTAATGCATTCTTATTTTCCTTACAGTATTAATGTACTTACACTATGAATATGAAGAGAGAAGTAACAATATATATATTTTTAAGATCTTTTTGTTGCAGTAAAATATAAAGTTTAGATACTAACTACTTTAAGTGGCCTTAAATACATTCCCATTTTTGTGAAACCATCACCCCTATCCGTATCTAGAATTTTTTCATCACCCCACAGAGAAGCCCTATCCGTTAAACAATAAATTTGCAATGGAATATTACTCAGCCATTAAAAGGAACAAAATTAGATTATCTGTAGAAAGGTAGATGGACCTAGAGTCTGTCATACAGAATGAAGTCAAAAAGAGAAAAAGAAATATCACAAATTAACACACACGTGTGGAATTTAGAAAACTGATCCAGATGAACCTATTTCCATAGCAGTAACAGAGATGCAGACATAGAGAAAGGACATGTGGACTCAGTGGTGTGTAGGGAAGGGTGGGCAAACTGAATAGTATCGATCTATATACACTGCTGCTGCTGCTAAGTCACCTCAGACGTGTCTGGCTCTTCGCAACCCCATGGACTGCAGCCTACCAGGCTCCTCTGTCCATGGGATTTTCCAAGCAAGAGTACTGGAGTGGGTCGCTATTGCCTTCTCTGATGTTTACACTGCTACTTGTAAAATAGATAGCTAGTGGGAACGTGCTGTATAGCACACAGAGCTCAGTTCAGGGCTCTGTGATGACATAGAGGAGCGGGATGGGGGTTGGTAGGAGAGGTCCAAGAGGGAGGGAATATATGTATAGATATAGCTGATTCACTTTGTTGTACAGAAGAAATTAATACAACATTGTAAGGCAATTATACTCCAATTAAAACAAAAACAGTAAGTTATCCCTTCATTCAGCCCCTGGGAACCATTACTCTACTTTCTGTCTATACTAATTTTGACAGGTATAATCTCTTTTATGTTAAGACTGTATATCCAAAGCAAACTTTGTGATTTCTCAAGTCCATTCAAGGTCTTTGCCCCAAAGGCATGTTCCAAATACTAGCGACTATCACCTGTTCTTTCTGTAGGTCACCTGAGAGTGAGAGGCTTGGTTTTGGGGCTGAACTTTGCCAAATGAGGGACATCCAACTTTGGAAAAACCTAGTTTTCCTCTAGGAGCCTTGAATTTACCTTATCAGAGCATAGACTACACAGCTTTTTATTATTCTTACAATAAAAGCCAAAACTCCTTACAATAGCCCTTGAGGCCTTGCACAATCTCCTTACTCATCTCTCCAGCCACCATTACCCCAATCAATCTGCTGCTTGTTCTCAAAGCTTGCTGTACAGATCTTTTTCCCATCCCTGACCATGACTTGTTCCTCCTATCACAGGGCATTTATGCCATGTTTTCTCCATCTATGCCATTTCCTCTCTTTGAAATGCTTTTGCCTTTTCTGCTCGCCTACTTCATTTCTAGTGATTCTGGAGGTTTAAGAATTACTTTCTCAGGAAAGCCTTTTCTACTATTCTTTTTCAGTCCATTATAAATTCTCATTGAACTAAGTATTATATTTTTTTCAGTAGATGTTTTAGAAGCATCTACTAAATTGGTGCTTCCCCAATTAATGTATCTGTTCCTCTAAATGATGTATGCCATATGAGGAAAGGCAAGAGTGGTTGATTTCCATAGAATTTCCAAAGACTCAGCCATGATCCAACACAGAGTTGGCACATTTATCAAACACTTTGGTTGCAAGTAACTGAAAACACAATCCCAACTTGCTCAAGAAAAAGTCATTTTAAACTCACAGGCTGGGCTGGCTTTAGGAATGTCTTAAGAGGAGAGATAAATTCAAGAAGCCTTATCTTCAGATACAAAATATCCTTTCATAAGCTGTGGACACAGTGTTCCTCTGTGTCTCCCTGGTAACAGGTTGAGGGTCCTAGAGGTAACTGCCAAGAACACAGGAATGATGTTCCCAGGAACCTCATGTCAGTTCCAGTTTTATTGCATTAGCTTTGATGTAAGCACTATTGCACTTGAGAGCAAAATATGAACCCAACTGTGCAAATGTACACCACTGGAAAAATCAGAGTTCCTCTGTGGGGGACTAATGTGCATTAGCAGAGAAAAGTGAGGGCAATTTTCCCTGCAGCAGATCTACTTCTTCTCCTTCCTGTGGCTTTGTCAGGTGCAAGGCGGAAAAGGCAATTACATGTTCTTTATTTCATCTCTTGATATTTGTGTTTTTTTTTTCATTAAACTAAAAACAAAGAAACTAAGACTTGTGGAGTCTTTGGTTCTCAGATTTAGAAGAGATGTCAATGAGATCAAAGGTGAAGACATTCCTTTTACTCCTTCATTCATTCAATGGCGTCACTGTCAATGTCATACATTCCATGAATCTCTTCTTCCAAGCATCTTCTAAATTCAAACTGAACCCAAATTTGTTGCCAAAGAATTGAGTTCCAGGGACCTATTTGCTGTCTTTATCAGTTACTTAACTTTTTGATTTAAATTACATTAATTTCTACCCAATGGACAGCTGGAAGGTAGTCAAGATATGGATTAAAAGCTGAGAAAAGAATTCTGAGTTTTTTTTTTTTTTTTTTTTTTTAGCTGATACAGAATGAACATCACCTGCAAGTGATTGTGAGTTGGCCTACAATTCTAAATTATTTCCAAATTAACTTTCTCTGCTGAATGTTCTTTCATTTTATCTAGAGAATTTCTACAAGATTTGTGATGTATTAAGTATTAGCATTTCTACTGTACAAATGATGAGCTAAGAGCTCATTAAATCTCACTGGTCATGGTTACAGGTTCAGAAGGACAGGAAAAGAATAAATCTGGTGGATGATGGATAAGCATGTCTTTCACCAGCTGCTCTGAAGTACTTTGATTTTATGTGTCTGGCACAGCACTAGGGGCTTCAAATAATCTTCACATCCCATTTGGTCTTCATATCAGCTCTATAGAGTAGATATTATTATCCCCATTTTACAAATGGTGCAAAAGAGGCTCAAATAATTTAGAGGCACAATCACGAGTGAGTCAGGGTACCTCAGAGCAGGGTTTCCATTCCACTTCTAAGTATACTATTTAACAATTGATACAAAGTCTCCCACTTGGAGGAACAGATGATCTTTCAGTGATAATTTTCCTCTATTCATATACTGAGCTACAACTCTGGGCCCAGATCTATTTTGGAGGCTGTGAAAAGCAAAAATAGTATTAAAGATTTTACTTGTTATTAAAGGATCAACCAATGAAAATGACTTAGACAAGTACATATTCATCATACATTACAGGGGAACAAAACTTGCCACCTGAAAATGTCTGTCCGGCATGCTGATTATTTTGAGCTGAATGCAATCAAGGCTCAGAAGAGGGACTTGCTTGGTGGAGCGCTAGCTAAAACTCTGTGCTTCCAATTCAGAAGGCCTGGGTTTGATTCCTGTCAGGGAACTAGAGACCACATGCCACAACTAAGACCCAATGCAGCCAAATAAATACATTTATAAAGACTCAGGGAAAAAGTTTCCTTCCCTTTAACTGGATGAAGAATTTTGATATTCTATTCCTGCAATAGTCTCTCTATCACCAGAGATATTTGCAGTGAATATAGGTAGGTGTGATGTGGCAGGGGGAATGGAGGTGGGGGGGATCAGGCCTAGAGATCAGAATCTACTCTTGTCCCATTGTCTCTGCATGGTCCATCAAACATTTATTCACCAAAATTTGCTTTTCCATATCCAGGTAAATTGCTTGCCTTCCCCTCTGAAGTGCCAAAACTTTACTCTCAACAGACAGCTTCCTTTATCTTAAGCTAAAGATAGTACTTAAAGTGAGAGTTCCAGGCATTCTGGTAAATTACTCAGTTTTTCTGGGCCTCTCTGATGTATACATGTTATTAAGTTTTGGTTTTCTCTGTTAATCAATCTCATGTTAATTCAAATGTAATTTCTAAACCAGTCAGAAGGACCTAGAAGGGTAGAAAAAAAATTTCTTCCCCCAAAATATGTTCTGTAACATTTGATTTCTACAAGCTTGTACTGTTTCCCATAAAAATAAAGATATATACAAAGCAATGCAAAGCACGAGCGTCTACTACTCTTTCTTTGTGACTAATACCCCTGTTTCTCACATCTGTCTGTCTTTAGCCACTCATTCAAGAGTTCCGGTTGGTTTTGGCCACACTACACAGCATGTGGGATCTCAGTTCCCCGACCAGGGACTGAACCCACACACTCGGCATTGGATGCATGCTAACCAAACCACTGACTGCCAGGGAAGTCCCATCATCCCAGTTTTAATGATTAAATATGTTCTAACAAAAGCCTGCTATCACGTACACTGAGGCCCAATTACAATCCACTGATCTAAAACATCCTCATGTGTGCATAATGTTTTGAAACATTCATTCGATTAAAGACTGAGTGCTTTCTACCCTCAAGGCACTGGCCAGGGGCTAAGTACACAGCTTTGAGGCTTTCTTCACCACCCCAGACTCACTTTTCCTCTTTGCTTTTGTCCCAAGCAACTTTGAAAGAGCCATGCCTTAGGAAAACTATGACATCTTTCTGATTTCAGCTACTAAATCACTGTGTGATAAGGAAAATGGAAGGAGAAAAGCAACAGCAACCAGATGTTTTAGGATAGACAGGCCAGTAAAATTTACCAAACTTTTTGAAGAACTTGTGTGCAATATGCAGTGCTGATTTAAATATCTACAATTGATATTTTAAAATTCTATTTATCTAACACCAAGAGCTAATAGCAATGATGGATAAGACATGTCAAGATTTGGGTCAAGTAATACCAACTTTAAAAATGTCAGTTGCCAAATGAAGAAGGGAGAGACAGAGGATGACATGGTTGGATGGTATCACCACGTCAATGGACATAAGTTTGAGCCAACTCTGAGAAATAGTGAAGGACAGGGAAGCCTCATGTGCTGCAGTTCACAGGGTTGCAAAGAGTCAGACACATCTTAGCAACTGAACAACAAGTGGTTGTATAAGAATTCAGTCACCAGTCACTATAGCCATGGAACGTCAACACATCGCAAAAGGAGGTCAAGGAGGAAATCAGGAATGAAGCAGTTTGTGCGCTGGAAAAACTGGCAGAACAAGCCTTTAGATAGTTGTTATTTTCAGGAGCAATCTTTTTTTGTTCTTGGATTCTTTTTGTTCCTAGTGACTAGCAGCAAGCTTCTAACCAGATGTGTGCTTGGCTGCACGTGTGCCCTTCATCAAAATCACATCTGTATTGACCTATTCCATTACCTTTTGGAGCAGTTCCTCAGAACTATCAGAGGAGTTGTCAGGAAATCCCCAAATAAAACTGAAACTCATGGGTCTCACAGGATGCATCTTTACGGGTCGACAGTGTTTATACTCATTTTGCCTAACAAGAACTCCAGGGGGTAGGACTGTCATGGTGTTCATTTTGTAGACAGCAAACAAGAATGCAGAGAGGGAAACTGCCCACGGCCATTCCAGAGCCTACAGCAGGGACTACTGTATGAACATACTCTGTTTGCTACCCAGGTGCTCAGTGCTGGTGATGGAAGGTGGGCAGAGACAGAAATAAGTGTTACTTTAACAGGATCAACAGATGCTTAGTACAAACAAGAGGGAGATATTAAAGGTGGTCCCTGAGTTACAAACCATGAACATCCCAACAAGAAAAATGCAGGCTAAGAGCATCTGCCTGTGGATACTGACTCTGTGACACAGGTGCTGAGCCTGCGGAGCCTCACTTGCCTCACCTAACAGGAGAAGATAGCCAGAGCAGATCCAAGTGTGTAACAGAGAGCACAGAGGAAGCCCAGCGCNATCAGAAGCTATGATCTTCGTTTTCTGAATGTTGAGCTTTAAGCCAACTTTTTCACTCTCTTTTACTTTCATCAAGAGGCTTTTTAGTTCCTCTTCACTTTCTTCCATAAGGGTGGTGTCATCTGCATATCTGAGGTTATTGATATTTCTCCCAGCAATCTTGATTCAGTCTTAGAGAAGTTAAATACATTTTCAAGACTGTACTTGCCAGTAAGTGCCAGAATCTATGTTCAAATTTTAACTAAGTTTGGGAGCTTCAAATTCAAGTGCAAATGATTTTATCAGATAAAGAGTTAAAAAGTAGAGTTCAGTAGATAAATATTAGATATTTTCATATATATAAAATAGAGATAATAGCTATCATAGAACATTTAGTATTGCATCTAGTACAATAGCAATTATTCCATAAAATGTTATTATAAAACATAACCAGAGATGCTGATAGAGCCCTTAAACTTATAACTAAGCATATAGAAGAGAGGAAGGAAAACAAAACAAAAATTACCTCTACTTTAGAGCCCTATTTGAGCTCTAGTAATAGTATCTCTTGGACCAGTTTTCCTGTTTCCATTCTTTCCATCCAATCACCCAGTTTCATGGCAAGCTAGAGAGCAGTTAGGAGCACTGGTGAAGAGTCTAGGGACTTGGATTCCAAAACAGTGTGGTTGAGAGAATGAGCATAGAAGTCAGGCTGTCAACATTCAAGGTCAGATTCTACCATGAAGTGGAGTTATAGAAACTCTCTAAGCCACAGTTTGCAGAATGATAATAATAGAGCTTTTAAAATAATAATTCACATAAGAAATTTAGCACAGTACAAAGGATATAGTTAGCCCCCAATACCTGGGATTGAATACCAGCAATATGTTGGCTATGTGACCTTAGGAAATTTATTTAAGTTCTCTGTGCCAATTTCCTTATAATAAGGAGAATATTAATAATGATGATGTGCATGTGTGTGTGTGTGTTAGTTGCTCAGTTGTGTCTGACTCTTTACCATCCCATAGACTGTAGCCCACCATGCTCCTCTGTCCATAGAATTCTCCAAGCAAGAATAATGAAGTGGATTGCCATTCCCTTCTCCAGGGTACTAAAAGAGTTCCATCAAATAATACATGTACAGCAAATGTTTAAAACAGTACTTAGCACTGAATAAGAGGTTTTTTTTTCTTTTTTTTAAATATATATTTACATAGTCCACTATTAAGACCTGGGGTAACCTTGGCCAAGTCAATTCTCTCTCTGGAACTCCGTTTCTACAATACCTGGTGGTCTCCCATTGCATGGACCTATGTTTGGAAGCGGCAAATCATCTGTTGACTTTGCCCTGTACCATCGGGCAGTTGTAATCCTTGGAATCAGCTAGGAGAAACTGAAAGAGTATTACAAAATAAGCCCAGTCTCCGCCCAACACCTCCTCCTTCCTGTTTGTCTTTGGCCGCGAGGGATGCTAAGGCAGGGCCTGTGGTCACGCAGTACTTCTTTTCCCTGTTGTTTCAGCGTCCCCTCCATCTCCAAGTGGTCTATCCTCCATGAGGCCATCTACTACGACCCACATCAGAGGCAGAAACCAAGGTTTAGCGAGTCTTAAGAATGGCCCTTTCTGGGCCAGTCTCTAACCCAGAATGACCTTACACAGTGCCTGCAGTAGCACCATAGAGTGAAGCTCCTTTTATTTATTTATTTACCTGTTATTTACCTGTTATTTATTTACCACTTTATATTTGCAAAATAAATTCTGAGTCTTCCATGCATGGAATGGACTTTTGGACTTTGGGGGGGGGGAAGGTTTGGGAGAATGGCACTGAAACGTGTGCTGTCGTGTGAGAAATCATCGGTCTATATTCGGTTCAGGATACAGGATGCTTGGGACTGGTGCATGGGGATGATCCAGAGAGTTGGTGTGGAGTGGGAGGTGGGGGGGGTTCAAGATTGGGAACTCACTCATGTACACCTGAGATGAAAAAATAAATAAATAAAAAATTAAAAATTAAAAAAAATAATAAATAAATATAGTTCTCAAAAAAAAAAAAATTCTGAGTCTTCCAATTCTGTAAACATAGCTTCAAACTGGCCTTGAGACAGCAAAAGGAGTGCCGGTAGAGGTCATGGCCTGTTTTCAGGGCAAATAGTGAGTTTCCAAAGAGAAGGTGTTTCAAAGGTCAGGTCAGGATACACACTGCTCCCAGAACAATGCTGCTAGGCTTTCCTCTGCTCCTCTTCTGAGCTGCTCTTTCCCAGCCTCTGGTTTGAAGAAGCCAACTCGATTGGTGCATTTCAAAAAGCCACGCCAGGAAAAGATAGCTTATAATCATTAGGATTTATGTGTCAAACAGCTTTGAGAAATACCAATAAGAAAAAGGGCCAGTCTCAATTCATGTGGATTTTTATTAGTAAAATTCTAGTCTCCCCTGCTAGCCTGGTGCCTTCTAGAAAAGGCTGTAACTTGTGGGTGAATTTTCTCTAAAGCGGTACCGCCTGTTTGCACCTATAAGTGTGATGAGACAGGTGAAGAGGATAATTGTGATAACATCTCAGTTTTGAAACCAACACAAGAGGATGTTCCAAATAAGTTTCTTACCTGTGACCTGAATTAGCAGAAAAGGAGAAGGTGCAAGGGGGGAGGGGGGCTGGGTGTATTAGTGCATATGCAAAGAAGTCCCATTTTAAGCAAACCAGCCAAGAAATACATTGGCTCTATAACAACAGCCAAAAGAAAAAAAAAAAACAAAAAAACGAAAAACAGAGGTGTTCTGAAACTAACAGACATAACAGTCACTTGGAGATCTTACTAAATGAGAATCTGCATTTTAACACGTGTGTGCCAGAGACCAGGATTCTGCATTTCTGACACATTCCCATGTCCCGCTCCACAGAGCATCCTTTGAGTCACGAGGAATCATATGACAAACTGTCACTTGACAGAAGGTTCAGGGTAAGATTTACCTCATATACATAGGTAGTCCACACACACTTTTTCTTTCACTAAAATTATGCATATTTTGATTAACAGCTTTCATCCTTTCAGAAGTAAAATTTTCTACCTTCTAATCTTTTCACCTCTCTGAAATGAGGATGCCCTCTGCAATTCACAGTATTCTATAAACTGTCAGCCAAGCACTGGACTTGAGTGATATTGAAGGTACCACTGCCTGGGCACCTAGAAACATCAAAAGCTTAAGCATCAAATATGCAGAAAAAAAACAAACTTATGGTTAAGGGGGAAAGTGGGGAGAGAGGGATAATTAGGAGGGGTAAATTAGGGATAAATCAGGATAAATTGTGAGGATTAACAAATACACACTAGTATATATAAAATGGATAATCAAGAAGGACAGACTCTAGACCACAAGGAACTCTACTGAATACTCTAACAACCTGTACGGGGGAAAAAATCTGAAAAAGAGAGGACATATGTATGAAAAGTGAAAGTGTTAGTTGCTCAGTCATGTCTAACTCTTTGCAACACCATGGACCATAGCTTGCCAGGCTCCTCTGTCCATGGAGTTCTCCAGGCAAGAATAGGAGAGCAGGTAGCCATTCCCTTCTCCAGGGGATCTTCCTAACCCAGAGATCAAATCTCCTGCACTGGCAGGCGGAATCTTTACCATTTGATCCATCAGGGAAGCTCCGGATATATCACTTTGTTGCACACCTAAAACTAACACAACATTATAAATGGGAGGTTTGGGGGAGAATGGATACATGTGTATGTATGGCCCTTCATTGTTCACCTGAAACTATCACAATATTGCTAATCTGCTATACCTCAATACAAAATAAAATGCTTAAAAAGAAGAGATATATTCCAATATAAAATTTAAAAATAATTAAAAGAAAAAAAACACCTGCAGAATGGGTGTCAGTAGCTTAGAGAAAATCCTGAAGGCAATAGAGGAGGCAAATGATGTGTGGAGATGGTAGAGGTAAGATTTGGAAACAACTGACTTGGAAACAACAGTTGTTTCCAAATGTTCCTTAAGTAGCCACCACAAGTAGGCTTGGTCTACTATGCTGCAAAGCCACCTTCAGAGCCCGGCTTTTCTTCAGGTGCAGGCTCTAAAAATGCTCCTTTGTAAGTGCTCTGGATGACAGAGAGGAGGATTTTGTATTGCAAAGAACTGGTTCAACTCCAGCCTGGCTTGGCTGACAGATTATAAAACGCTACTAATGATCCAGTTAAAAGTGTGCCAGAGTTAAATTCTGAACAAAGTTTTAGGAACAGCTTATTTGTTCATAGTTTTTTGTTTAATAGGCACAACAGTAATAAAGGATTTAAAAGTCTGCAAATAAATCTAAAGTATATATTTATATCATGGTATAAATACACAGGTATTCTAAATGATGAGAGAGCAGTGTGTCACCATTTAATTGGCAGCTTTTTCTTCCTCCTTAGTTTAAAAGTGTTGGTGAATTTTATAATCCATGCCATCTTATTGTTGTCCTTGCTCAGTCACTAAGCTGTATCCAACTCTTTGCAACCCCGTGGACTGCAACACACCAGGCTGCCCTGTCCTTCACTATCTCCTGGAGTTTGCTCAAATCATGTCTATTGATTCAGTTGATGCTTATATAACCATCTCGTTCTCTGTGATCTCCTCCTTTTGCCTTGAGTCTTTCCCAGCATCAGGGTCTTTTCTAATGAGTTAGCTCTTCGCATTAGATGGCCAAAGTATTGGAGCTTCAGTTTCAGCATCAGTGCCGAAACTCATTGGAAGGGTCAATTTCCCTTAGGATTGATTGGTGTAATCTCCCTGCAGTCCCAGGAACTCTCGAGAGTCTTCTCTAGCACCACAGTTCAAAAGTATCAGTTCTACAGTGTTTAGCCTTCTTTATGGTCCAACTCTCACATCTGTACATAACTACTGGAAAAACCATAGCTTTGGCTAGATGGACCTTTGTCAACAAAGTGATGTCTCTCCTTTTTGAATACTCTGTTTAGGTTTGTCATAACTCCTCTTCCAAGGAGCAAGCATATTTTAATTTCAAGGTTGGAGTTACCATTTGGAGGCCCAGAAAATAAAATCTGTCGCTGTCTCCACTTTTTCCCCCAGCTATTTCCCTTGAGGTAATGGGACTGGATGCCATAATCTTAAGTCTTTTTAATGTTTAGTTTTAAACCAACTTTTTCACGCTCTTAACACTCATCAAGAGACTCTTTAGTTCTGCTTCACTTTCTGCCATTAAAGTGGTATTATCTGCATTTCTGAGGTTGTTGATATTTTTCCCAGCAATCTTGATTCCAGTTTGTGCTTCATTCAGCCCAGCATTTTGCATGGTGTAAGCAGAGATATTACTTTGTTGACTAAGGTCCGTCTAGTCAAGGCTATGGTTTTTCCAGTGGTCATGTATGGATGTGAGAGTTGGATTGTGAAGAAGGCTGAGCACTGAAGAATTGATGCTTTTGAACTGTGGTGTTGGAGAAGACTCTTGAGAGTCCCTTGGAGTGCAAGGAGATCCAACCAATCCATTCTGAAGGAGATCGGCCCTGGGATTTCTTTGGAAGGAATGATGCTAAAGCTGAAGCTCCAGTACTTTGGCTACCTCATGTGAAGAGTTGACTCATTGGAAAATACTCTGATGCTGGGAGGGATTGGGGGCAGGAGAAGAAGGGGACGACTGAGGGTGAGATGGCTGGATGGCATCACTGACTCGATGGGTGTGAGTCTGAGTGAACTCTAGGAGTTGGTGATGGACAAGGAGGCCTGATGTGCTGCGATTCATGGGGTTGCAAAGAGTCAGACACGACTGAGCGACTGAACTGAACTGAACCCTGCATACAAGTTAGATAAGAAGGGTAGCAACATACATCTTTGCTATACTTCTTTCCCAATTTTGAACCAGTCAGTTGTTCCATGTCTAGTTGCAACTGCTCTGTCTTCTTTCTGTTTTAAAGGGATATATTTTTATTCAGTGATCATATTACAGCATTGGGGATGTTAGTATTTGAAAGTTCAGGGGCAATCTAAGTTTGAGGGGTCACATAAAGTATCCCCCAACTGTTGCTTCTTGGTCAGCATACAGGTTTCTCAAGAGACAGATAAGCCATGTCTAAGAATTTTCTGAAGTTTGTTATGATCCACATGGCCAAAGGCTTTAAGCACAGTCAATGAAGCAGAAGTTTTCTGTAGCATCTTAGGCTTGATTAAATGTAGTAGTGCTTTTTATTGTTCACTTTTCTTGTACCAGACAAGATGCCAAAGAGGCAATTCTCAGAAAACTCTTCGGATAACAACTATTACTCCTCACATGTCAAGAACTTTATAAATTTGTACTAAATATCACCATTTTTTTTTTCCAGTTTACAGAAGAGACTGAGGCATCAGAAAGGGTAACTTTCTTATTCAAGGTCAGACTGCTAAATTCCAATTCTTAATTGCTAAATTAGCCGTAGACAGGTTGGATTAGCATCTAACTAGCCTTTCCTCTACCAGATAGCTTCTTCAAATGGGTCTCAATCAGGTGTGTACCTACCTGCCAATATGTATGAACCTTTGGAAATGTACCCTTTTATGTTGTGGGTGATGGTGGTAGTGCAGAGGGTGATATTTGGTCATCACCAGGGCTAAGGGGGGACTGTGACATTTAATGAACCCAGCCAGGACTCCCAACAGCTAAATGCTTACTACAGCCCTGCAAGGTTCAAAGGGTCCCTCAGGAAGGTTAACAGCACCCCTGCTGAAAAACACAATCAGGTATTTTGCCCCAAGAAAATATCTCACTGTAGAATCATGGTAGTGTTGTCCTAATGCATTCCAGAAGCGTCAATCTGTTTCAACTTAATTTGCTGACAAAGGAAAACCTCCCTCTACATCTAAATCCACTTAACCTATAAGCTGTCATTATGATACTTTCAGAATTGCTAAGGTTGTAAGTCTATAGATTTTTTTAAAGATGCAATTGACTTCACTCCTGTTAAATCTGCACTCTAACATATCAAATGGCCCCTTGGGAACCCAGATGATACACAGGGTAAATAAAGCATGAGAAGAATGCAAAACTCTCTCTGCTAACTTTGAACCAGAGGTTCATGGATGGTATTATTTAACTTTCTTGGGAGCCTAGACAGATAAGGAGGCTCCTCACAGTCTTTGCACCTATCTTCAAGCTTCTTTCCTCATACCTACTTCATCACTACCAGGGTTATCTTCCTACGACAGAATCATTATCACCATTAAAATTATCATCAATATTCTGTGATAAACCACAATGGAAAATAATATAAAAAAAGAATATGTAGGGTTTCCCTGGTGGCCCAGTGGTTAAGAATCTGCCTTACAATGCAAGGGACATGAGTTTGATCCCAGGTCTGGGATGATTCCACATGCAGTGGAGTGCCAAACCCTTGTGCCACAACTGCTGGGAAGCCACAACTACTGAAGCCCACACGCCTAGGGCCTGTGCTCTGCAACCAGAAGCCACTGCAATGAGAAGCCTGCACAAAGAGTAGCCTCCACTTGCCACAATGAGAGAAATGCTTGCACAAAGCAACGAAGACCTAGCACAGCCAAAACTAAGATAAATCTTTTTTAAGAATGTACACGCATATATACGTGAACATTTACAATCTTGTGTTAATTTCTGCTGTATAGCAAAGTGATTCAATTGTATATATCAACTTATATATATTTATGTGTATATATAAATATATGTATGTATATTTATAAATGTATATTTTATAAATAACTGAATCACTTTGCTATGCAGCGGAAATTAACACACCATTGTAAATCAACTATACTTCATTCACTGCTTCCCTGGAGGCTCAGTGATAAAGAATCCACCTGCCAGTGCAGGAAACATGGAAACTTCTCATTGCAGTGACTTCTCTTGTTGCAGAGCATGGTCTTTAGGGCGTGCGGATTTCAATAGTTGTGGTTCAGTAGTTGTGGCTGATTGGCTCTAGAGACCATGTGCCACAACTATTGAAGCCTGCCTGCCCAAGAGTCCACGCTCTGCAACAAGAAAAGTCACTGCAATGAGGAGCCTGGGCACCACAGCTAGACCATAGTCCCTGTACTCCAAAACTAGAGAAAAGCCTGCATAGCAACTAAGACTCAGAATAGTAAAAAGTAAATAAAACTATAGGGAAAAAAGTACTTATCCAGAGTTTACTACATGCCAAGCACTACGCTCAGAGCTTTATGTGATTCATTTTGACGATTCTTGAGCCCTTTGTTTATATTGTTCATTAGAATATTTTGGTTATTTTTAAGATTTGTAATGAAACTTTAAGTTAATTGTTAATTCACAAGCATTTTAAGAAATACTATGAAGGGATCCTATGTATTTTTTACACAGTTCTCCCCAAAGGTACCATCTTATGGTACCAAAATGTGGCACAGTCTCTCAAGATACTTTTGTTAATATAATCAAGATAAAAAGTATTTCCATCATCACAAGATCACTCATGTTATACTTTTATACACACACTACATCTCTCCCACACCTACTCGTCTTAAACCAGTATCAACCAGTAACCTCTTTATAAAATTTTGTCCTTTCAAGAGTATTAATGTATAAATAGAAACACCTAGTTGGTGACCTTTTGAGATGGACTCTTTTTCACACAGAATAAATCTCTGTTGATTTACCTAGGTTGTTGTATGCTTTGCTGGTTTATTTTTATTGCTGAGTGGTAGTCCTTGGTACATATATACCAGAGTATGTTTAACTATTCCCCCACTGAATTTGGATTGTTTCCAGTTTGGAGTAATTACAAATAAAGCTGTTATAAATAAACATTTGTATATAGGTTTTTATATGAACTTACATTTATTTCTCTGGGATAATGCTTCAGAGTATAATTTCTGGATCACATGGTAGCTTGATTAGTTGGGGAAAAAAAAAAAAAAAAAAACCACTGCCAATCTCTTTTCCAGAGTAGCTGTACTATTTTATATTCCTATCAACAATGTGTGAGTGATCCAGTTTCTTCACATTCTTGTCACCATTTGGTGGTGGTGTTATTTTTTTTAATCTTAGCCATTTTGCTAAGTGTATGACAATATATTGGTTTTATTCTGCACTTTCCTAATGGCTAATGATGTTAAATATCTTTTCATGGCCTTATTTGCAATCTGCATACTCTCTTCAATGAAAAGTCTTTCATATATTTTTCCTGTTTTCTAATTAAACTGTTTGCTTTATACTCATGCTTCAAGAGCTCTTTATATATTCTAGAGACTAGTGGCTTGTTGGATGTATGATTTGCAAATATTTTCTCCCCATTTTTTGTCTCTTTTTATCCTGTTACTAGAGTCTCTCAAAGAGCAAGTTTTCATTTCAATGAAGTCCCAGGTGTCACTTTTCATTTTTATGGGTTGCATTGTTGATATTAAGTCTGAGAAGTTGTTTAGGGAGTCCTAGATCCCAAAGATTTTCTCTCTTTTACTCAGCCATTAAAAAGAATACATTTGAATCAGTTCTAATAAGATGGATGAAACTGGAGCCAATTATAGAGTGAAGTAAGCCAGAAAGAAAAACACCAATGCTGTATACTAACACATATGTATGGAATTTAGAAAGATGGTAATGATAAACCTGTATGTGAGACAGCAAAAGAGACATAGATGTATAGAATGGACTTTTGGACTCTGAGGGAGAGGGAGAGGGTGGGATGATTTGGGAGAATGGGACTGAAACATGTATACTATCATGTAAGAAACGAATCACCAGTCTATGTTCGATACAGGATACAGGATGCTTGGGGCTGGTGCACGGGGATGATCCAGAGAGATGATATAGGGTGGGAGGTGGGAAGGGTGTTCAGGGTTGGGAACTCATGTACACCTGTGGCAGATTCATGTCAATGTATGGCAAAACCAATACAGTAATGTAAAGTAAAATAAAGTAAAAATAAAAATTAAAAAATATATGTTAAAAAATAAATAAAGCTTTATAGTTTTACAATTAAGCTCATGACCCATCTTGAATTAATGTTTCTGTAAGGTGTGACACCTGGGCCAATGTGTTTTGAGGTTTTGTTGTTTGTTTTGCTATGGAATGTCTCATTGCTCTGTTATAATTTGCTAATGAAACTGTGGAACTGGTCTGCTTTCTTCTCCCCACTTCTTAGACTCTTATGCTTGTTTTATGTATTTTATGTCCAGAGACTTTTCATTTTACTTAGTGGGGGAATACAGAAACTTACTTCTATCTTTCTGGAAGCAGAACTATTTATGAACATTTTGTTAGGCAGAACACTACAGTGTGAAAGAATGGGATGACTATGTGTAAAACACTCTTTCAATGGAACAGACAAGAGACATCTCCATCAGGGTGGAATTTTAGGGTCATACAAAGGTGGTAAGTTTGAGACTACATAGATTTATCAGCATGCTCAAAAATGAAGGAAAATGTTACTAAACTGCTTTAAGACAGCTCTTTGAAATTCATGTTTAAATAGCTATATAATTTTTTAGTCCTTTAGATAAACTCTCAAATTTTCTCAATTTCGGCTAAGTTTATAGTATCAAAGTGTGCCTTTGATCAAAATTACGTTCTTCAATTTCATTTTTTCAAAAGCATCATACTGAAAAGAAGTGCCAAGATTTCCAAAGTACTTTAGAAAACTGTAAAACAGCCTTGGACATCCATTTAACAACTGGAAAGTGATTTCAAGATTTAAGTACTAGTGGCATCATCTTGGAAAAATAATTTACTTCTCAAGATTATTTCCTTTGTCTAAAAGTGGAGCTGATATCACCTACCTCTCAGGTGTCTTGAGATTAAATATACATACATACATACATATATATATATATGGATATTTATCTAAAATAGGAACCTACCCAATACTCTGTAGAAACCTAAATGGGAAACGAATTTGAAAAATAGATACCTATTGTATGCACACTGAAATATATTCAGTGTATAACTGAACCATTTTGCTATACACCTGAAACTAACACATTCTCTAGAAGCGGTTGGCCAAGTCCAGAAGTAATTCTGCCTTTCATCAGCAGCTCCAAATGGGGAGGTGAGGGGAGTGGGGGGAGGTGATAGGTACTGAATATTTAAAAACTAATATATTTTATCTCATTTTCGTGAATAATATAAAAATCCTGAAGGGCTAACACATTATTTCTTAAACAGTTATTGACATCTTGGTGTAAAGTTTACATGCAATTAAATGGGGGCTTGAATCATTGATCAAGAGAGTAGTTTTCTTCCTTGACATTGATGCAAGGTAACAATGGAAAATAGGAAAAGAGTTTTTCAAGAGTCCTACCAGAAGAATATCTGCTGAACTTGACAATGCGACTCAATCGGCCCTAAAACTACCTGGGATTGATGTGCATTTCTAGCCAATGGTGCTCACTAAAACTTTTCATATTTTTACAAATACTTCTTTAGTGCCTACGATGTGACAAGTACTATCACGACTCTTTAGGTACAACAATATACTTTTAAAGGATAATTTTTAAAAAGCTGTAAAATCAGGACTTTCACACAGATATAAAATAACCATATATTAAGGATTTTATTTAACTGATTACTAATAAAGAACCAGGGAGATATTAAACCAGGAAGTTCAAAGAACAGGCACATTTAATAATTATGAATATTTAAATGAATTTGTAAATAAATGCAAAATTAGCTTCTTCCACAGTAGAGGAGGCAAGTCAGAACAAAAATTCTGACCTTCATGGCTTTATATCCTTGTGGAAATAAACAAATGGTATATTGGAGAAGGAAATGGCAACCCACTCCAGTGTTCTTGCCTGGAGAATCCCAGGGACAGGGGAACCTGGTGGGCTTCCGTCTATGGGGTCGCACAGAGTTGGACATGACTAAAGCGACGTAGCAGCAGCATATGGTACATTTGATTTTGTGGAAGTACAAGGTGTGTGGGGTTCAATTATTGACTCACTGGTTTCAGAAGATTTTGAAAAGGGAATATGTTGATATCTGAACCCAAGTATCTTAGGTAATATTTAGGAAATTAGACTACAATTCTAATAAACTTCAAGTTCCTTGCATATCTTCCTCCTTCCTCCAATATCTCTAATATTTATGCCTCAGGATAAAAATCCTGGGGTTGAGAAGTCTGTCTTGTGTGCTTTACCACATGATTCAACAGTCCCTTACCTATAGGCTTAAGAACTATTACTACTGAACCTAAGTGAGAAGAGAAGTAGTTCCCTGATAGCTTAGTTGGTAAAGAATCTTCCTGCAATGCAGGAGACCCCAGTTCAATTCCTGGGTCAGGAAGATCCGCTGGAGAAGAGATAGGCTACCCACTCCAATATTCTTGGGCTTCCCTTGTGGCTCAGCTGGTAAAGAATCTGCCTGTAATACAGGAGACCCAGGTTCAATCCCTGGGTTGGGAAGATCCCCTGGAGAAAGGAAAGGGTACCCACTCCAGTTTTCTGACCTAGAGAATTCCTTGAACTCTAGTCCATGGGGTCACAAAGAGTTGGACATGACTTGAGCAACTTTCACTTCAGTGGTAAATGCTCACAATGCATGATTCAGCACTGGAAGAAATCTCAGAACTAGAATTCAAGCCAAGACAGACTTTACTCACAAAATCCATATATCATAACTAGACTTCTGTATCTGCTTATTATTCATTTGACTTCTCTGCTCATTCATTTGTTCCTGATGTCATGCATTCACTCACACACACATTCTTTCACTCAATGCAGATGAAAATTCAAGAGCTAATGATATCATTTGTAGAAGTCATCCTACCATTGGGTTTCTCATAGATTGGAGGGGATGACTACACAGACATACATGCAGGGTCATGTGGATGGCTTACAAGGATATTTGGCATACTGTATAGACAGCAAGCATCAGAGAATGTTCATGGCAGGAGGTAGATAATAATAGGATTTTTAAAGGAAAAGTGTACTTTGAAAAGGTAGATAATCTGGGGACATTCAATTCAGGTAGGAAGAAATGCACAATGTTTCAAATCTAAAATGATCATTCATGACAGAGGATCTATTCTTTTGCCTACATAGTCATTATATTTATTCTGATACAGAGCCCCAATTTTCCTTTGGGGAGCTACCCCCTCACTCACCCTCAGGTGTTACTATGCTCAGGATGTTAGAAATGACAGCTGGTTTTGGTGTGGCTCATGAAAATTGGACATCCTCCCTGGAGGGAAGGGATAGTTAGGGAGTTTGGGATCAACATGTACACACTGTTGTATTTAAGATGGATAACCAATAAGAACGTACTGCATAGCACAGGGTACTCTGCTCAATGTTATATGGTAACCTGGATGGGAGGGGAGTTCGGGAATAGATACATGTATGGCTGAGTTCCTTTGCTGTTCACCTGAAACAATGTTAATCAGCTATACTTCAATATAAAATAAAAGTTAAAAAATAAAAATAAAACTCAACATACTCCCTATTAGCTACTTGATTCAGTTCAAAAAGGAGATCAATTTCTGAACTATTAGCAAAGAACAGCACGCTTTTCTGCAGAGATTGCTAGGTTCTTTTAGGGAATAAACCTGGAGATGCCAAAATTGTAATCCCAGGGAGAACTGACCTGAGGAGAAAACCAATACGGAAAAAATTAGAGAGCTCTCTGGTGATTTGAACACTTGGATCCAACCATGTCTAAAACCAACCAGAATTACTTCCTGAACTTCCTGATCACTTTGCTTGAGCCAAGAAATTCTTTCTGTTCCAGCCAATGTTACTTAGGTTTTCTGTTACTTTAAACTATTATTCAAAAATACATGCCAATAAGACAATGAAAAGAAGAAAGAAAGAAAGAAAAAAAAAAAAACAGCTAATCCTGGCACAAAGAGTACACTATGCAAAAAAGTGTGAAATAAAATTGAAAAGTAACTTAGGACATGAAAGGCTCAATAAAAGATGTGATAGAATTTTATATTAGAACAGGTATTCTTAAATTGTTGCATGCATTAGAGCAGGTATTCTCAAACTGTTACATGCATCAGGATCACTTATATTTGTTAAAATACACATTGCTGAGTTCCATGTTCAGAGTTTGACACCAAATCTAATGGCAGCCAACCAAAGGTCTGGATGGCAATCTATGGCTCAAAAAGATGAGCAAAACCAATAAGAGTCCTCCCTCAATTGATCTGATTTAAACATGTAATGAGAAGACATTTGGCCATGGAAGTTGGACTTGGCAGATCTAGATACAGGGAGAAGCCAGGGTAACTAACCCTAATGGGCCACAAACAAGCTCAAGAGTTAAAATAGATTTTAGCCCTTCCTGGGCCAAGAAAATCAAATACCATCAGTACTTTCCATCTCAACTCCACTTTGTCCACTGTGAAGGCTTTATTCTCAAGTAGGTTTCCTACCAAATGAAGACAAAGATAGTCACCAGCAAAACCAGGTTCACATCATCACAGATCAGTAAACCATTGGACATAGCTGGCTTTTCTTCCTGAATATTTCACACTGAAGTCCTAGTAGCTTATCTTATTGGTCTGACTCAGGCTATATGTCCAGACTTATCATCAAGACCAGGATTGAACAGGGCCACTGGCCAGGACTCCCATCCATTCAATTCCTAGAACTTGGAATGGAAGTCAGTCTGCATATGAGCAAGGGTGTCTTAAAAGTAGGGAGAGGAATGTATTATTTTTCAAGGAAAGAGGTTCTGAGAAGGCAGAAACTACCATGTCCAGTTTAACACACAGCACAAATTGCCTGCCCAACATTTGTCCTTCTCAAGGAAGCCATCCTCAGGCCATGCTGGCTGGAGGCTCCTTATGCTGTTAGGTTTTATATCACTTGAGCAAAACAGTATCAAGAGGATGCATCTGGAAAATTCAACATGTTAAGGACTATTAACCAACATATATGACAGTCTTAACTAGAGTAGAGATAGAGAAAGGAGAGGCAAGATAGGAAAAGAGAGGGTTGGGAGAAGTCCTGCTTTGGGTTATGCTGGGTTATAAAGACATTTTCTGACCTTTTTCACTTTGCCAGGCTTATAAAGCAAGTGAGAATGTACTTTGTTTGTGAGAACTTTTCCTTCTAATAATACCTTGCTCTCACAGAGCACCTCATTTTTCCAAGATCTCAGAAGGTGTGACAAACCTAGTGTTCCTGTGATATTTGGCTTATTTCTTTCAGGGGAGAGAGACTGAGGCAAAAGATCTGGGCAAGCGGGAATCATGGTACAATCTTACCGAGGCTAGGATTTGGAGTGATTAGCATCCTAAGGCATTAATGCCAGTTTTGTCTATTTCCTTTTCATTTCCAAGAATCTGATAATTTTAGGGGGGAAATGAAGCTAAGCCTGTGTTTTCATATTAAACTTTACTTCTTTCATACATATTTTGATAATAACTATCATAATTGCCATAACATCAATCAAAAAAGAAATAAAGAAGCTGATGGTACTACTTGCCTTGGATTCTGGGGACANCCAGTTTTGTCTATTTCCTTTTCATTTCCAAGAATCTGATAATTTTAGGGGGGAAATGAAGCTAAGCCTGTGTTTTCATATTAAACTTTACTTCTTTCATACATATTTTGATAATAACTATCATAATTGCCATAACATCAATCAAAAAAGAAATAAAGAAGCTGATGGTACTACTTGCCTTGGATTCTGGGGACAGGACAGACAAGACAGTCTAAATTCACTGCTATTTTGATGCCAATCTATAGGCTGAAAGTGGATCAAAGATACAAGAGTGACTAAAACTGTTTTGTTTTTGATGTTGATAGAGTGACTCAATCCAGTGGTTAAAAAAAAGAGAGTGTTACTGAGTCTGATAAAAGAGCTTAATAAAGTTACAACTCTCACACGTGCTGTGTTTCTCCAGTTAATGATGTCTGTGGTGCCAAAAAGAACTAAGAGCGGCCATGAGAAACCCAGAGCAACAAGTTATTTTGTAGGTATTAGAAAAATATCGGATTTATTTCTTCCATGAAAATTATTTGTACCTAGACAACTTCTACTGATCCTCAAACATCTTGCCTTTACTCTTTTTTTTTTTAATTAATTTTTATTTTTTTAGTTTGTTTTGCTTTACAATACTGTATTCATTTTGCCNTGTCTCTTTCAATTCTGGTTTCCTCAGTGTGTATGCCCAGCAGTGGGATTGCTGGGTCATAAGGCAGTTCTATTTGCAATTTTTTAAGGAATCTCCACACTGTTCTCCATAGTGGCTGTATTAATTTGCATTCCCACCAACAGTGTAAGAGGGTTCCCTTTTCTCCACGGATGGCTAACAAACACATGAAAAGATGCCTTTACTCTTTAAAAAAAATTTTTTTTTTAACTGGAGTATAGTTGCTTTCCAATATTGTGTTAATTTCTGCTGTACAACAAGGTGAATCAGAATTGCATGTGTGTGTGAAAGTGAAAGTCACTCAGTTGAGTCTGACTCTTTGCGACCCAGTGGACTGTACAGTCATGGAATTCTCCAGGCCAGAATACTGGAGTGGGTAGCCTTTCCCTTCTCCAAGGGATTTTTGCAATCCAGGGGTCGAACCCAGGTCTCCCACACTGCAGGTGGATTCTTTACCAGCTGAGCCACAAGGGAAGCCCAAGTATACTAAAGATCTTCTCCAGCAGATCTTCCCAACCCAGGAATTGAATCGTGGTCTCCCACATTGCAGGCAGATTCTTTAACAATTGAGCTATCCAGGAAGCATGCATGCATGCTTGTATATGTGTCTGTGTGTGTAATTACCCCCTCCCTCTTGGACCTCCCTCCCACCTACCCCCATTCACACCCCAATAGGTCATCACAGAGCATCAGATCTGAACTCCCTGTGCTATACAGCAGCTTCCCACTAGCTATCTACTGCACACATGGTAGTATATTCATGTCAACCCCAATATCCCAATTTGTCCCATCCCCTTCCCCCTGACCATATCCATACATTTATGTCTATATCTCTACTCCTGCCCTGAAAATAGGTTCATCAGTACCATTTTTCTATATTCTGCACATGTGTTAACATACAGTATTTTATTTCCTCTGATTTCACTCTGTATAAGAGTCTATAGGTCCATCCACATATCTGCAAATAACTCAGTTTCATTCCTTTTCACTACAGTTAGTTGCTTAGTCGTGGCTGACTGTTTGTGATCCCATGACTTGTGCACAACAGGCTTCCCTGTCCTTCACCAACTCCCAGAGCATGCTGATACTCATGTCCATTCAGTCGGTGATGCCAGTCAACCATCTCATCCTCTGTCATCCCCTATTCCTCCTGCCTTCAATCTTTCCCAGCATCAGGGTCTTTCGAAACGAGTCAGTTCTTCACATCAAGTGGCCAGAGTATTTGAGTTTCAGCTTCAGTATTAGTCCTTCCAATGAATATTCAAACTGATTTCCTTTAGAATTGACTAGTCTTATCTTCTTGAAGTCCAAGGAACTCTCAAGAGTCTTTTCCAACACCACAGTTCAAAAATATCGATTCAGAGAACAAGATGTTGGAGGAGTAGGTGGACGTGGAATACATCTCTCTTCATGGATACATCAGGAATAACCTTCAAACACAGAAGTGCATGCAGAACACCAGCTGAGAGCATACAGGAGTTCCTGATCAGTAGAAAAGAATATATAGAACCACACAATGCTCAAGATCAAGCCCTGAGCCTTTGGATTGGGAGCACTGACTCCAAGACCCTAGATGACCACAGAACTAACCCTAGGGATATCAAATAGTGAAAACTCACACGGAGGAAAACCACTTGAATACAAGGCCTGGCATCACCCAACCACCAGTAGCACCCTGTGAAGGATACCTCATCTAAACAACAAGCAAAACAAAATACAAACCCAGTCATCAGCAGACAGGATTATCATCTCATTTAGCCTTGCCCATCAGAGAAAAAACAAACAAACCTCAGCACAAATCTCTCCATTACACAAATCACCAGGCGAAACTTAGGATGGCAGAAACCAAAAGGAAGAAAGAATTCAATCCTGAAGCCTGGGAAAAGGAGACCTCAAATGTAGCAAGTTAAAAAAAATAATAATGAAAAGGCAGAGAAATACTACACAAATGAAGAACAAACTAGAAACACAGAACTCCAAATAAATGAAGAGGAAATAGGCAGACTACCTGAAAAAGAATTCAGAATAATGATAGGAAAGATGATCAAAAACCTTGAAAACAGAATGGAAAAAATGTAAGAATCAATTAACAAAGACCTAGAGGAATTAAAGAATAAACATAAAGAGACAAACAACACAATTACTGAAATTAAAAATACTCTAGAAGGAATCAATAGCAGAATATCTGAAGCAGAAGAATGAATCAGTGAGCTGGAAGATAAAATGGTGGAAATAATTTGTGAAGAGCAGAATAAAGTAAGAAGAATGAAAAAAAAAAGCAACTGAGGATAGTCTCAGAGAGCTCTGGGACAATATCAAATGCATCAGCATTCAAATTATACGGATCCCAGAAGAAGAGAAAAATAAAGGGTATGAGAAAATTTTTGAAGAGATTATAGTTGAAAATTTCCCCAACATGGAAAGAGTCAATAAAGTTTAAGAGGCACAGACAGTCCCATACAGGATAAACCCAAGGAGAAACAGACCAAGACAGATACTAATCAAACTAACAAAGACTGAACACAAAGAAAGAATATTAAAAGCAGCAATGGAAAAGCAGCAAGTAACATACAAGGGAAAGTCCATACGTTTAATAGCTGATCTTTCAGCAGAAACTCAGCAGGCCGGAAGGGGATGGCAGGATATATTTAAAGTACTGAAAGGGAAAAATCTACAACCAAGATTACTGTACTCATTCAAAAATTGATGGAGAAATAAAGAGCTTTTCAGACAAGCAAAAGTTAAGAGAATTCAGTGCCACCAAATCAGCTTTACAACAAATGTTAAAGGGACATATATAATCAAGAAATACAAGAGAAGAAAATGATCTACAAAATCAACCCAAAACAATTATGAAAATGGCAATAGGAACATATATATCAATAACTACTTTAAATGTAAATGGATTAAATGCTCCAACCACAAGACACAGCCTGGCTAAATGGATACAAAAACAAGACCCATATATATGCTGCCTACAAGAAATCTACTTCAGACCTCAAGACACATATAGACTGAAAGTGAGAGGATGGAAAAATATTTTCCATGCAAATGGGAAGCAAAAGAAAGCTGGAGTAGCAATCCTCATATCAGACAAAATAGACCTTAAAATAAAGAATATTACGTGAGATAAGGAAGGACACTACATAATGAGCAGGGATCAATCCAGGAGGAAGACATGACAATCGTAAATATCTAGGTCAAATATGCAGATGACACCACACTTATGGCAGAACGTAAAGAAGAACTAAAGATCCTCTTGATGAAAGTAAAAGAGGAGAGTGAAAAAGTTAGTTTAAAGGTCAATCTCCAGGAAACTAATATCATGACATCCAGTCCCATCACTTCATGGCAAATAGATGGGGAAACAGTGGCTGACTTTATATGAGCTCCAAAATCACCACAGATGGTGATTGCAGCCATGAAATTAAAAGACGCTTACTCCTTGGAAGGAAAGTTATGACCAACCTAGATAGCATATTAAAAAGCAGAGACATTACTTTGCCAACAAAGGTCCATCTAGTCAAGGCTAGGTTTTTCCTGTACTCATGTATGGATATGAGAGTTGGACAATAAGGCAAGCTGAGAGCCAAGGAATTGATGCTTTTGACCTGCGGTGCTGGAGAAGACTCTTGAGAGTCCCTTGGACTGCAAGGAGATCCAACCAGTCCATTCTAAAGGAGATCAGTCCTGGGTGTTCACTGGAAGGATTGATATTGAAGCTAAAACTCCAATACTTTGGCCATCTGATGCAAAGAGCTGACTCATTGGAAAAGACCCTGATGCTGGGAAAGATTGAGGGCAGGAGAAGGGGATGATGGAGGATGAGATGGTTGGATGGCATCATCAACTCGATGGACGTGGGTTTAGGTGGACTCCAGGAGCTGGTGACGGACAGGGGGGCTTGGCATGCTGTGGTTCATGGGGTCACAGGGAGTTGGACACGACTGAGAGACTGAACTGACTGAACTAATTACTGAAGAAATCAAATGGGAAATCAAAAAATTTCTAGAAACAAATGACAATGAAAACACAACAACTCAAAACCTATGGGATGCATCAAAAGCGGTTCTAAGAGGGAAGTTTATAGCAATACAATCCTACCTCAAGAGACAAGAAAAACATCGAATGGACAACCTAACTTTATACCTAAAACAACTGGAAAAAGAACCCCAAAATCTCAAAATTAGTAGAAGGAAAGAAATAAAGACTCAAGCAGAAATAAATGAAAATAAAAGGAAACAAACAATGCTGCTGCTGCTGCTAAGTCACTTCAGTCGTGTCCGACTCTGTGCGACTCCAGAGATGGCAGCCGACTGGGCTCCACCCTCCTTGGGATTCTCCAGGCAAGAACACTGGAGTGGGTTGCCATTTCCTTCTTCAATGCATGAAAGTGAAAAGTGAAAGGGAAGTCGCTCAGCCATGTCTGACTCTTTGCAACCCCACAGACTGCAGCCTACCAGGTTCCTCTGTCCATGGGATTCTCCAGGCAAGAGCACTGGAGTGAGGTTCCATTGTCTTCTCTGAAATAAACAATAGTAATTAATAAAACTAAAAGCTGGTTCTTTGAGAAGATAAACAAAATTGAAAAACTCCTAGCCAGACTCACCATGAAAAAAAAAAGAGAAGAATCAAATCAGCAAAATTAGAAATGAAAAAGGAGAGGTTCAAACAGACAATGCAGAAATACAAAGGATTATAGGAGACTATTATGAACAACTATATGGCAATAAAATGGATAACCTGGAAGAAATGGACAGATTCTTAGAAAAGTTCCATCTCCCAAGACTGAAACCGAAAGAAACAGAAATTATGAACAACACAATTACAAGCACTGAAATCAAAGCTGTGATCAAAAATCTCCCAAAAAACAAAAGCCAAGGACCAGACGCCTTCACAGGAGAATTCTATTAAGCATTTTAAGAAAAACTAATGCCTATCCTTCAAAAACTCTTTGAAAAAACTGCAGAGGAAGGAACACTTTCAAACTCATTCTATGAGGCTACAATCACCCTGATATTAAAACCAGACAAAGACAACACAAAAAAAGAAAACTACAGACCAATATCACAAAAATCCCCAACAAAATTTTAGCAAACAGAATTCAGCAACACATCAAAAAGCTCATACAGCACGATCAAGTTGGGTTTATTCCAGGGATGCAAGGATTCTTCAATATACAGAAATCGATCAATGTGATACACCATATTAACAAAGTGAAAGATTTAAACCATATGTTAATCTCAATAGATGCAGAAAAAGTCTTTGACAAAATTCAGCACCCATTTATGATTAAAACTCTTCAAAGAATGGGCATAGAAGGAGCATACCTCAACATAGTAAAGGCTATATATGATAAGCCTATAGTAAACATTATTCTCAATGGTGAAAAATTGAAAACATTTCCCCTAGATCAGGAACAAGACAAGAATGTCCCTGTTTCGCCACTATTATTCAACATAGTTTTGGAAGTCTTAGCTATAGCAATCAAAGAAAAAAAAAGAAATAAAAGGAATACAGATTGGAAAGGAAGAAGTAAAGCTCTCACTGTTTGCAGATGACATGATACTATACATAGAAAACTCTGAAGATACTATCAGAAAATTACTAGAGCTAATCATGAATTTAGCAAAGTTGCAGGATATAAAATCAATACACAAAAATCACTTGCATTTCTATATACTAACAATGAAAAATCAGAAAGAGAAATTAAGGAATCAATCCTATTCACCATTGCAACAAAAAGAATAAAATATCTAGGAATAAACTAATGTACAGAGACAAAAGAAATATACCTGGAAAATTATAAGACAATAATGAAAGAAATCAAAGACAACATAAACAGATGGAGAGATATTATATTTTCCTGGGTAGGAAGAATCAATATTGTGAAAATGACTATACTACAAAATGCAATCAATAGATTCAATGTGATCTCTATCAAATTACCAATGGCATTTTTCACAGAACTAGAACAAAAATTTTCACATTTCATATGGAAACACAATAGACCTCGAATAGCCAAAGCAGTCTTGAAAAAGGAGAATGGAGCTGGAAGAATCAACATTTCTGACTTCAGATTATACTACAAAGCTACAGTCATCAAGACTGTATGGTACTGGCACAAAAACAGAAATATAGACCAATGTAACAAGTTATAAAGCCCAGAAATAAACCCATGCATGCACCTATGGGTACTTTATTTTGACAAAGGAGGCAAAAATTTACAGTGGGCAAATACAGCCTCATCAAAAATGGTGCTGGGAAAACTGGGCAACTACATGCAAAAGAATGGAATTAGAACACTTCCTAATACCACATCCAAAGATAAACTCAAAATGGGTTAAAGACCTACGTGTAAGAGCAGATATTATAAAACTCTTAAGAGGAAAACATAGGCAAAACACTTGATGACATAAATCAAAGCAAGATCCTCTATGACTCACCTCCTAGAGTACTGGAAATAAAAATTAAACAAGTGGGACCTGATTAAACTTAAAAGCATTTGCACAGCAAAGGAAATTATAAGCAAGGTGAAAAGACAATCCTCAGAATGGGAGAAAATAATAGCAAGTGAAAAAACTGACAAAGGATTAATTTCCAAAATGTACAAGCAGCTCATACAACTCAATACCAGAAAAACAAACAACCCAACCAAAAAGTCGGGAAAAGACTTAGACATTTCTCCAAAGAAGAAATACAGATGGCTAACAAACACATCAAAAGATGCTCAACATTGCTCATTATAAGAGAAATGAAAATCAAAACTACAACGAGATATCACCTCATACTGGTCAGAATGGCCATCATTAAAAAGTCTACAAACAATAAATGTTTGAGAGGGTGTGGAGAAAATGGAATGTTGTTGAACTGTCAGTGAGAATATAAATTGATACAGCCACTATGGAAGATGGTATGGAGATTCCTCAAAAAAAAATAAAATAAAATAAAACTAGGAATAAAACCATCATATGACCCAGCAATCGCACTCCTAGGCATATACACTGAGGAAACCAAAATTGAAAAAGACACATGTATCCCATTGTTCACTGCAGCACTATTTGCAATACCTAGAACATGGAAGCAACCTAGATGTGCATCGACAGATGAATGGATAAAGAAGTTGTGGTACATATACACAATGGGAATATTACTCAGCCATAAAAAAGAATGCATTTGAGTCAGTTCTAGTGAGGTGGATGAACCTAGAGACTATTATATAGAGTGAAGTAAGTCAGAAAGATAAATATCGTATTCTAATGCCTATATATGGAATCTAGAAAAATGGTACTGAAGAATTTATTTACAGGGCAGCAATGGAGAAACAGACATAGAGAACAGACTGATGGACATGGGAAGAGGGGAAGAGAGGGTGAGATGTATGAAAAGAGTAACATGGAAACTTACATTACCTTATGTAAAATAGATAGCCAATGGGAATTTGCTGTATGGCTCAGGAAATTCAAACAGGGGCTCTGAATCAACCTAGAAGGGTGAGATGGGGAGGGAGATGGGAGGGAGGGTTAAAAGGCAGAGGGGCGGATATATGTATACCAATGGCTGATTCATGTTGAGGTTTGACAGGAAACAACAAAATTCTATAAAGCAATTATCCTTCAATTGAAAAATATTTTTTTTAAAGTAAAAAAAATGCATCAATTCTTCAGCGCTCTGCTTTCTTTAAAGTCCAATTCTCACATCCATACATGACTACTGGAAAAACCATAGCTTTGACTAGACAGACGTTTATTGGCCAAGTAATGTCTCTGCTTTTTAATATGCTATTTGGGTATGTCATAGCTTTTCTTCCAAGGAGCAAGCATCTTTTAAATTCATGGCTGCAGTCACCATCTACAGTGATTTTGGAGCCCCCCAAAATAAAGTCTATCACTGTTCCCATTGTTTCCCCATCTTCTGCCTGATCTTTGTTTTTAGAATGTTGACTTTTAAGCCAGCTTTTTCACTCTCTTCTTTCACTTTCATCAGGAATGATTAATATTCTACTGTGTATATGCACCATGTCTTCCTTTTCTGATATTTTTCTCTAAATTTTGGATTTTACCAGTCCTTTGTCAGAACTCCTTTCTGCTCTCCTACCAATTAATGAGGCCTTTCACTGCCTCTCTCCTGTATTCCTAAAGTGCTCTTTCTCTTCAAGGTAGTTTTTTTTTTAAGAACTGAAGGCAGCATTAGCTGGACACCTAAAAGGTCAATTCAGCCTTGTAACCCTCAATGGTCCCCTGGTCTCCAGATTCAAGTCCACATTTCTTGACTAGGCAAACAGCCTTGACAATCCCTTCCTCCTTCTCAGTGCCACCATTCAGCCACCCCCACCTTTCACTGTGCTTCGGCCATGGGGAATAAAGCATTTGCAGTTCTATCAACATGCCCAGCTCTCTCTCATCCTGAGTTATTTACAGCTGCCACTCTCACTGCTGAGAAAATCCTGTCTTTTGCTTAACTAATCCCAACCTGTCCTCCTTGGGTCTTAGATTGAACATTATCTCCTTCTTTGCTGATTCCCCTAACTAATCTCATACTTACAGTCCCCATGCAGTAATACATATGATGGCAACACTTGTATATGCTCTACAGCAGTACTCATTATTCAATTGGCACATATTAATTATATACCTACTATGTATCAGGTCGTGTGCTAGGTGTTGGATATACACAGAGGAAAAAAAAAAAAAAAAAGAGTGATCTCCCCAGTACTCTAAAGCATCTCACATTTATTATCTCATTTAGTTCTTAAAAATAATCTTACAAATTACTTGCTTCTAGCTCACCACATTGTGTTTGAATTTCCTATCACAGATATGGCCTACATCACTGGAACGTAAAGTCTTTCACAAAAGAACTATATGTATATTGTTCTTCACTAATTCTCAACTCCTTAACATAGTGCCAAGAACATAGGCTCAAAATAAATGTTTGCCAAATAGCTATGATCCACTGATTTCCATAGCCATACCTATTTGACCCATCCTAGTCATGTTGGAAAATACCACTTTTCCTTTGTTGGATAGAGAAAGGAATCAGATTTTCAAAAAACTCTTTCAACTCTCCCTGTCTCCCTTAACCCCTTAGACACACAATACATTTTAAATAGAAACTAATAAAAAGTAGCAAATATATGGAATGTTTATATATTCTGTCTTAAGCAGGTTGCTTTTATCACATCTGTTCACATAACATCCTATGAGATAGGCCTTAAATTATGATTCACATTTGAGAGATGAGAAGATAAAGCTGAGAATTTAAGAAATGTCCTTTAGACCAAGAGCAAGTAAGTAAAATGGTGAAGTTAAGGAGCAAGGACAGGTTTGTCATATCAAAAGCCTAAGCTTTTAGATATCATATTGTGTTTATCTTTCTAGTTCAGTTCAGTTCAGTCAGTCAGTTGTATCCGACTCTGCAACCCCATGAACCGGAGCACGCCAGGCCTCCCTGTCCATCACCAGCTCCCGGAGTCCAACCAAAACCACCTCCATCGAGTAGGTGATGCCATCCAATCATCTCATCCTTCGTCATTACCTTCTCCTCCTGCCCTCAATCTTTCTCAGCATCAGGGTCTTTTCCAATGAGTCAGCTCTTTGCATCAACTGACCAAAGTAATGGAGTTTCAGCTTCAACATCAGTCCTTCCAATGAATACCCAGGACTGATCTCCTTTAGGATGGACTGGTTGGATCTCCTTGCAGTCCAAGGAACTCTCAAGAGTCTTCTCCAACAACACAGTTTAAAAGCATCAATTCCTTGGCTCTCAGCTTTCTTTATAGTCCAACTCTCACATCCATACATGATCACTGGAAAAACCATAGTCTTGACAAGACGGAACTTAGTTGGCAAAGTAAGTCTCTGCTTTATGATGTGCTCTCTAGATTGGTCATACTTTCCTTCCAAGGAGTAAGCGTCTTTTAATTTCATGGCTGCAGTCACCATCTGCAGTGATTTTGGAGACCTGAAAAATAAAGTCAGCCACTGTTTCCTCATTTATTTCCCATGAAGTAATGGGACCAGATGCCATGATCTTCATTTTCTGAATGTTGTGTTTTAAAACAACTTTCACTCTTTCACTTTCATCAAGAGGCTTTTTAGTCCCTCTTCACTTTCTGCCATAAGGGTGGTGTCATCTGCATATTTGAGGTGACTGATATTTCTCCCAGCAATCTTGATTCCAGCTTGTGCTTCTTCCAGCCCAGTGTTTCTCATGATGTGCTCTGCATATAAGTTAATTAAGCAGGGTGACAATATACAATGTTGATGTACTTCCTATTTGTTGTTCCATGTCCAATTCGAACTGTTGCTTCTTGACGTGCATACAAATTTTTCGTGAGGCAGGCCAGGTGGTCTGGTATTCCCTTCTCTTTTAGAATTCCCTAAAAGTAGCCATTCCTTTCTCTGGGGATATTTCCAAATCAGGGGTTCTCAAAACCAACCATTAAAAACTTTTGTCAAAAAACCTTGCCTTTTTTTTTTGGCTCTGACTTACTGAATAAATTGACCCCATAATTCTCTTTTTCAATGTGTAAGTCACAGATCAGCCTTATCTTCAACATTTCTGTCACTAATGCTCTTTCCCTCTAGATGCCAAAGTTGAATTTCTTACCACCTAATCACAAAAAAAGGTAAAGGAAGGAAAAGATATTTAACTTTTAAATCCATTTAGATCTAGAAGGACCTACCTTAGGTTTCCCTTGGGGAAAATTTAGCATATGTAACCTGCATAAATCCCAGGGATTCAGTAAGTCCTTAGAAGGTCAGAACTGCCTTTAAACATGCATATATTTGTACAGCCAAAGTTATAAACTTTCCAATATTAACCCAAGCCTCACAAGGACAATTCAATGAGTTCTACAGTGTAAAATTATTTTTCCAGTAGTCAAGTATGGATGTGACAGTTGGACCATAAACAAGGCTGAGCACTGAAGAATTGATGTTTTCAAACTGTGGTGAGAGTCCCTTGGACTGCAAAGAGATCAAACCAGGCAATCCTAAAGTAAATCAACCCTGAATGTTCATTGAAAGTACTGATGCTGAAGCACCAATACTTTGGCCACCTGGTGCAAAGAGCTGACTCATTGGAAAACACTCTGATACTGGGAAAGAGTGACAGCAGGAGGAGAAGGGAGTGACAGAGGATAAGATAGTTGGATGGCATCATTGGCTCGATGGACATGAGTTTGTGCAAACTCTGGGAAATAGTTAGAACAGAGAAGCCTGGCCTGATGAAGTCCATGGAGTCACAAAGAGTGGGACAGAACTGAGTGACTTAACAATGCCACAACGTAACCTACAGAAAGCTTCTAAAAATTGCCACACTCTACTCTATCCCTAACTTCGACATTTAGAAGGTGATGCCCCAAACCATTTGATGTTACTTTGAGCTGGAGGTCTTCTCTGTCAGCCTGTATTTATCTTCTTTCTAAATCAATCTCCCTCTTGCCTGGTATACAGAAGATGGTATACACTCCATCTTCTGGCCTCTCCAGTATTCCCTTCCCATGGATTAACCCAAATTCCCTTTAAAGTTTGGGGGTGGGGACCCATGGAAANGAGCAAGCATCTTTTAAATTCATGGCTGCAGTCACCATCTACAGTGATTTTGGAGCCCCCCAAAATAAAGTCTATCACTGTTCCCATTGTTTCCCCATCTTCTGCCTGATCTTTGTTTTTAGAATGTTGACTTTTAAGCCAGCTTTTTCACTCTCTTCTTTCACTTTCATCAGGAATGATTAATATTCTACTGTGTATATGCACCATGTCTTCCTTTTCTGATATTTTTCTCTAAATTTTGGATTTTACCAGTCCTTTGTCAGAACTCCTTTCTGCTCTCCTACCAATTAATGAGGCCTTTCACTGCCTCTCTCCTGTATTCCTAAAGTGCTCTTTCTCTTCAAGGTAGTTTTTTTTTTAAGAACTGAAGGCAGCATTAGCTGGACACCTAAAAGGTCAATTCAGCCTTGTAACCCTCAATGGTCCCCTGGTCTCCAGATTCAAGTCCACATTTCTTGACTAGGCAAACAGCCTTGACAATCCCTTCCTCCTTCTCAGTGCCACCATTCAGCCACCCCCACCTTTCACTGTGCTTCGGCCATGGGGAATAAAGCATTTGCAGTTCTATCAACATGCCCAGCTCTCTCTCATCCTGAGTTATTTACAGCTGCCACTCTCACTGCTGAGAAAATCCTGTCTTTTGCTTAACTAATCCCAACCTGTCCTCCTTGGGTCTTAGATTGAACATTATCTCCTTCTTTGCTGATTCCCCTAACTAATCTCATACTTACAGTCCCCATGCAGTAATACATATGATGGCAACACTTGTATATGCTCTACAGCAGTACTCATTATTCAATTGGCACATATTAATTATATACCTACTATGTATCAGGTCGTGTGCTAGGTGTTGGATATACACAGAGGAAAAAAAAAAAAAAAAAGAGTGATCTCCCCAGTACTCTAAAGCATCTCACATTTATTATCTCATTTAGTTCTTAAAAATAATCTTACAAATTACTTGCTTCTAGCTCACCACATTGTGTTTGAATTTCCTATCACAGATATGGCCTACATCACTGGAACGTAAAGTCTTTCACAAAAGAACTATATGTATATTGTTCTTCACTAATTCTCAACTCCTTAACATAGTGCCAAGAACATAGGCTCAAAATAAATGTTTGCCAAATAGCTATGATCCACTGATTTCCATAGCCATACCTATTTGACCCATCCTAGTCATGTTGGAAAATACCACTTTTCCTTTGTTGGATAGAGAAAGGAATCAGATTTTCAAAAAACTCTTTCAACTCTCCCTGTCTCCCTTAACCCCTTAGACACACAATACATTTTAAATAGAAACTAATAAAAAGTAGCAAATATATGGAATGTTTATATATTCTGTCTTAAGCAGGTTGCTTTTATCACATCTGTTCACATAACATCCTATGAGATAGGCCTTAAATTATGATTCACATTTGAGAGATGAGAAGATAAAGCTGAGAATTTAAGAAATGTCCTTTAGACCAAGAGCAAGTAAGTAAAATGGTGAAGTTAAGGAGCAAGGACAGGTTTGTCATATCAAAAGCCTAAGCTTTTAGATATCATATTGTGTTTATCTTTCTAGTTCAGTTCAGTTCAGTCAGTCAGTTGTATCCGACTCTGCAACCCCATGAACCGGAGCACGCCAGGCCTCCCTGTCCATCACCAGCTCCCGGAGTCCAACCAAAACCACCTCCATCGAGTAGGTGATGCCATCCAATCATCTCATCCTTCGTCATTACCTTCTCCTCCTGCCCTCAATCTTTCTCAGCATCAGGGTCTTTTCCAATGAGTCAGCTCTTTGCATCAACTGACCAAAGTAATGGAGTTTCAGCTTCAACATCAGTCCTTCCAATGAATACCCAGGACTGATCTCCTTTAGGATGGACTGGTTGGATCTCCTTGCAGTCCAAGGAACTCTCAAGAGTCTTCTCCAACAACACAGTTTAAAAGCATCAATTCCTTGGCTCTCAGCTTTCTTTATAGTCCAACTCTCACATCCATACATGATCACTGGAAAAACCATAGTCTTGACAAGACGGAACTTAGTTGGCAAAGTAAGTCTCTGCTTTATGATGTGCTCTCTAGATTGGTCATACTTTCCTTCCAAGGAGTAAGCGTCTTTTAATTTCATGGCTGCAGTCACCATCTGCAGTGATTTTGGAGACCTGAAAAATAAAGTCAGCCACTGTTTCCTCATTTATTTCCCATGAAGTAATGGGACCAGATGCCATGATCTTCATTTTCTGAATGTTGTGTTTTAAAACAACTTTCACTCTTTCACTTTCATCAAGAGGCTTTTTAGTCCCTCTTCACTTTCTGCCATAAGGGTGGTGTCATCTGCATATTTGAGGTGACTGATATTTCTCCCAGCAATCTTGATTCCAGCTTGTGCTTCTTCCAGCCCAGTGTTTCTCATGATGTGCTCTGCATATAAGTTAATTAAGCAGGGTGACAATATACAATGTTGATGTACTTCCTATTTGTTGTTCCATGTCCAATTCGAACTGTTGCTTCTTGACGTGCATACAAATTTTTCGTGAGGCAGGCCAGGTGGTCTGGTATTCCCTTCTCTTTTAGAATTCCCTAAAAGTAGCCATTCCTTTCTCTGGGGATATTTCCAAATCAGGGGTTCTCAAAACCAACCATTAAAAACTTTTGTCAAAAAACCTTGCCTTTTTTTTTTGGCTCTGACTTACTGAATAAATTGACCCCATAATTCTCTTTTTCAATGTGTAAGTCACAGATCAGCCTTATCTTCAACATTTCTGTCACTAATGCTCTTTCCCTCTAGATGCCAAAGTTGAATTTCTTACCACCTAATCACAAAAAAAGGTAAAGGAAGGAAAAGATATTTAACTTTTAAATCCATTTAGATCTAGAAGGACCTACCTTAGGTTTCCCTTGGGGAAAATTTAGCATATGTAACCTGCATAAATCCCAGGGATTCAGTAAGTCCTTAGAAGGTCAGAACTGCCTTTAAACATGCATATATTTGTACAGCCAAAGTTATAAACTTTCCAATATTAACCCAAGCCTCACAAGGACAATTCAATGAGTTCTACAGTGTAAAATTATTTTTCCAGTAGTCAAGTATGGATGTGACAGTTGGACCATAAACAAGGCTGAGCACTGAAGAATTGATGTTTTCAAACTGTGGTGAGAGTCCCTTGGACTGCAAAGAGATCAAACCAGGCAATCCTAAAGTAAATCAACCCTGAATGTTCATTGAAAGTACTGATGCTGAAGCACCAATACTTTGGCCACCTGGTGCAAAGAGCTGACTCATTGGAAAACACTCTGATACTGGGAAAGAGTGACAGCAGGAGGAGAAGGGAGTGACAGAGGATAAGATAGTTGGATGGCATCATTGGCTCGATGGACATGAGTTTGTGCAAACTCTGGGAAATAGTTAGAACAGAGAAGCCTGGCCTGATGAAGTCCATGGAGTCACAAAGAGTGGGACAGAACTGAGTGACTTAACAATGCCACAACGTAACCTACAGAAAGCTTCTAAAAATTGCCACACTCTACTCTATCCCTAACTTCGACATTTAGAAGGTGATGCCCCAAACCATTTGATGTTACTTTGAGCTGGAGGTCTTCTCTGTCAGCCTGTATTTATCTTCTTTCTAAATCAATCTCCCTCTTGCCTGGTATACAGAAGATGGTATACACTCCATCTTCTGGCCTCTCCAGTATTCCCTTCCCATGGATTAACCCAAATTCCCTTTAAAGTTTGGGGGTGGGGACCCATGGAAATATTAACCACAGTACATTATTAAACCAAGGTCCTCAGTTAAGTTCAGTTCAGTCGCTCAGTCGCGTCCGACTCTTTGCGACCTCATGAATCCCAGAACGCCAGGCTTCCCTGTCCATCACCAACTCCCAGAGTTCACTCAAGCTCATGTCCATTGAGTCGGTGATGCCATCCAGCCATCTCATCTTCTGTTGTCCCCATCTCCTCCTGCCCCCAATCCCTCCCAGCATCAGAATCTTTTCCAATGAGTCAACTCTTCGCATGAGGTGGCCAAAGTATTGAAGTTTCAGTTTTAGCATCAGTCCTTCCAAAGAACACCCAGGACTGATGTCCTTTAGAATGGACTGGTTGGATCTCCTTGCACTCCAAGGGCTTCTCAAGAGTCTTCTCCAACACCACAGTTCAAAAGCATCAATTCTTCGGTGCTCAGCTTTCTTCACAGTCCAACTCTCACATCCATACATGACCACATGAAAAAGCATAGCCTTGACTAGACAGAACTTTGTTGGCAAAGTAATGTCTCTGCTTTTGAATACGGTATCTAGGTTGGTCATAACTTTACAAGGAGTAAGCATCTTTTAATTTCATGGCTGCAATCACCATCTGCAGTGATTTTGGAGCCCCCAAAAATAACGTCAGTCACCGTTTCCACTGTTTCCCCATCTATTTCCCATGAAGTGATGGGACCAGATGCCATGAATTTAGTTTTCTGAATGTTGAGCTTTAAGCCAACTTTTTCACTCTCCTCTTTTACTTTCATCAAGAAGCTCTTCAGTTCCTCTTCACTTTCTGCCATGAGGGCATATCTGAAGTTATTGATATTTCTCCCAGCAATCTTAAGTACATGCAAAAAATAGACAGTGAGACAAAGTACAGTGCCACAATCTTTCTCAGTTTTAATGATTTCTTTAAAAAATGACTTTTCTGAAAATTGAGAATCTGGGACGTAAAAAGACAGACTAGATCACACCCTGAAATCATTCCAGATTTGTGAATAAGAACCTTAATTCCTTGCTTGCAGTCCACGGGACCTCCTGGAAGACTAAATGGCAACAAATAAAGCCAGTGAGACACATGGTTGTCTGAACCCAAAGCCCATGAGGTCTCCACAGCAGAGACTCCTCAGAGACCATCTGCTGCTGAGCTGGGCTCTGAGAGATTCAGACATTGACCCAGCACACCCGAACCACAGCCAAGAAAAATGCCTCAGCTCCTCAAGCCATCATTCTACCCTCTTCAGCTCTGTGCTCACTTTCCATGAATGGGCTGGCTGATTTCATTTAATCAAGCACATTATGCATTTATTGCCTCATTTTTTCACCCTGTTGTAGGGATTATTACTTGAATAAATCTCATTGGATAGGAAATGAACAAGAAAGCATCACTTACAGACTTGTTAGTGAGACATGGTTTCCTTGCATTAAGATCTTCATAAACCTTGAATGAACCAAATGCTTCCTTATTTATGTCAAAGAAAAGAAAGAAATGTTGCATGCACATGTATATATACACACGTACATACACACATTAATACACACCCACATATAAAAGTATGTATGTACATAACTAAAAGGCTCCTCTCTTAGGAATTCTCTAGCAGCACACTTCCTTAGAGTACAGTTTTAAGTGAAAGAACAGGAGATGTTGCCATGAATCACCCTCAACCCTACTTGGCAGTGAGCACCTCAACTCCGAGTCACTGGCCTGCATCACCCTGACAGTGAAGTAACGAAAAATGTCAGCAGCACCTGTGTGCTTATATTGCCTGGAATTTAATAATCAAACATTCTCCCACACTTTTTTTCAGAATTTCTACTGGAAAAAAAAAAGTATCATGAATACACTGAAACCTCTGCACCCTCTACTAGCCACCACCTCATTCTCTTCCACCCTTGCAGGAAACCACTACCCTGAAATAGGTGCATAACTCTCCCATTCACATTATGTTTATTACATATGTTCATCATATTAATTTCCATAATCAACATAACATTTTGTACATTTTTAACATTTTCATATGGGTCACATTTTCACCATTTGCTTTTGAAATGCAATGGATTTTAGTTTCGTCTATAGTGACAAACTGATGTAAAGTCATTTATTGTAAATGGCTAGTATAAGTTTATTGTAAATGTACTATACTATTATCACTGTAAACTTATTCTATTATTATGTCATAAAAAGTTACCAGAATTGATTAACCCATTCACTGATTAGTGGACATTTGTTTCCAGTTTTTACCATGGCAACAATGATGCAATAGATGTTCTCAGAGCTATTAGGGTATGCCAATATTCATCCTCATTAGATATTGACAAAGTGCATAACACACCAATTTCTCTGAGTCACAAACAAGCATTCACTCCTACCCTGAGGAGGTAAGGCTCCAATCCATGTTGTCTCCTTACCCAAGGATTTTCTACAGGAAGTCTCAAAGAGATCATTTAGCTTCAGACTGGTGCAGACACGGTATGGGAAATTATAGAGATACACATTCTGCTGCTGTTTCTTCCTTTACTCCTAGTGTGACCAGTTTCTCTAAGCTTCTTGCCCCTGTATGTGCAATGAAGTCAAGACCACTACCACCTATTAGAGCTACTGTCAGGATTAAAGGAATCGTGGCTACAGCATCTGGATAGTGTTTGACTACCAATGGGGCACTCAGTGAGTGAATGAGTGTCTTTATTTGCTGACTTCTATGCTATAGATCCCAAAGTGCTTTGGGGGTGACACATGCAATGTGAAACTGAACAGATCATGAGAAACTAGTGAAAAAGAGACAATTGCCAAGGTTTTGCCCATGTATTGAGGTCACACAGAAGGGTCAAGGAAAATCTCAGGGATATCAGAGCTTGGGTGGAATTCAGAGTAACAGCAATAGGTCCTGCATTCATGCTGCAAGACTCCATAAGGGTTCTTTCTTCCTTTCTCTGTTTAAAAACAAAAATCTAAGAACACATCATAGGAACTCTTAAAAAAAAAAAAAAACTCCCCAGAGAACTCCATGCAGCAAAAAACCCTAATAAGGAACCCCTATTTGTTTTCCTGAAGCCCTGGGAGGCTACTGATTGTCCTTCACACACCTGGAACAAGCTCCCACACACCTCCAATGCAAAGCATTTCTCTAGAGGCCACAAGTATTAAAAATAATAATAATAATAATAAAAGGATAAATAAAAAGGTGCCCTCTCCAGAATGTTAGCAGAGGATGCCAGCACCTAAAACAGGAGTGGGAGGAATCAAGGAAGCAGAGAGAGATGCTTAGAGAGAAATAAAGTAGCAACTGAGAGCAAGGAAGGCTGAACACCAAGATTGCTGTCTAAATAGGGTAACTTGCAGGGTATCTCTTTTTTCCTGACAAAATCAGTAATGGATCACCTGCACTGATAATGCATTCTCCCCTTTATTTTGCACAGAAAGAAAAGCACAGTAAGTAGACAGAAGTGTGGCTGCTTAAGAGTCCTGAACACGAGACAAAAATGGGATGTCAGTTTGTTTGGTCATTAACAAATGCATTGGCAAGACTAAATCTGGGCCCGTTAGGATTTGGAACAAGAGTATGATCTTGGGAGTCACAGAGTCTCACAAGGTTTGTGTTCATTCCTGTATAATACAGAGGAATTTAACTGAGTAAAGGCCCTGATGTGGAAGGTCAAAGCAAGGATTGCAGGTACCGTGCCCTTTACTCCATCCCTCATCCTTCCAAGTTGAGCAGGATGAAGGCCTCTGAGCCTAAAATTATCAGACCAATTAGCAGGATGGATGGGAAGACATTAAGCAAGAAATGTTCTCTAGTTCAGCAAAATCTCATTAATTCAAACCCTATTTGATAAGTTGAACAGAAGCTAGAATGAAATCTATGATAGAGTGCAGCTGTGAAGAAACATGGTCCCAAGTAAGGAGGACCTGTCCATTAACTTCTCTAAGCCTCAGTCTTCTCACATGAAATGAGCATATTAACAGTACCTTAACAGTACCCTTTTTTTTTTTTTTTTTAAAGCAATTCAGTTCTTGATGGGTGTGTTTGGTGCAAATTCACATAACATGCAGCCAGGGCATTGAGATTTAAATTTCACTAAAAAGCAGGTTAGTCAGCTTGTAGTTGTTTCAATTTTAACAGCAACAAAAAGATATTCTTTGTTCTCCTTTTTCCTTTGCCCTCCTTCCCCTTGCCACTCTCCTTCCTTCCCTTCCTTTTAGGGAATTTAAGACAAACCGAACATGTTTAACATGCCTAATGAAAAGTCACTTGTATTGACCTTAAGGTGGGAGTATGACTGATACACACTTGACTTTTTAAATCCATCTTTTAGTACATTTTCTTATCTGACCCTTTAAAAACACATAAACTGAAGCCCAGCATCCCCTGAGTGCCTTATTCCCTAACCTGGACAGCCCCACATGGCACACTGAGGCCCTGCTCTCACAGGGGCTCTGGTCTGCATGGTGGCAGTCAGCCTCTGACAAATCATGCCAGGATGTTGCTTCTGTTAGGGTTGCCTGTGGCCCAGGGGAAAAAAAAAAAAAGGAGGTAAACAAATGCAGCTAATGAACTGGAAAAATAACACACTTGGAAGAGATTGCTGCTAAGTTGCTTCAGTCGTGTCTGACTCTGTGCGACTCCACAAACGGCAGCCCACCAGACTCCCCCATCCCTGGGATCCTCCAGGCAAGAACACTGGAGTGGGTTGCCATTTCCCTCTCCAATGCGTGAAAGTGAAAAGTGAAAGTGAAGTCGCTCAGTCGTGTTGACTTTCCGTGACCCCATGGACTGCAGACTACCAGGCTTGTGTCCTATTCTCAGGAAAAGGAAAATCAAGTCCAAGAAAAAAAAAGAGAGAACCATCTCCCCACCACTAAACACTCACACCAGATTACACCCTGGTGTCTGGTCTCTCTCCTCCCTGTCTCACTGTGTTTATGATGTGGGTCTGTGTGTTTGTCTCTCTGTCCCTCTTGCCTATCTATGACCATAAGCACCAGAAGATGCTATGTTACAAGAGTTGGAGCACAGCATCTCTGGGACAACACAGTAGAACCCTCTGTCTAAGTCATTCAGAGGAGAAGGTTTCACATTTTAAGTCTGAGAAGTGGATGAGTGGGAAACTCCATGTGGGAAACAAGGCCAAGTGCAGCCTCCTCATTCTCGCGGACATTAGCTCTGGGCCGTCTGCCACACACACATCACAGTCCTGTGGGTCTGTTATCTTTTTTCTAGTGGTGAAATGCATAGCTTAAATTTCATATCATCTGTTAAAGGAGGTCTATCATAGAAGCTGACAGCACAGCTGGGTTCCTAATGGACTGGAGTGAGAGTGAAGTAAACACTGGCTGAAGTCAATACAAATCCCCACCAAATCTCTTGTGGTCACCTGGCTTTCAGGGAACACTGCAGACCAGAGTAAGTTATACTTGCTGACCACCGTAAACATCACTTGTTTTTGTTTCCCCCATGTGTGTGCTTTAACAAATTATAGTTAACTGCTAGATTCAAAGAGTGGAAATTTGGAGGCCAGAAATGTAAAAATCCACGTGTCCTCAGGGCTGCTTCCTTCTGGAGGCCCTAAGTAAGAAATTGTCCCCATGCCTGTCTCCTGGCTTCAGTGAATGCTGGCCATCCATAGAATTTCTTGGCTTACCCATGCATCACTCCAGGATGTACTTCCTTGTTTACATTGTTTATTCCATTCATCTTCTTTCTCTTCCAAGGATACCAATCGCTGGGTTTAGGGGGCCCACACAAATCCCAGATGATCTCATTTTGAGATCCTTAACTACATATATGAAGATCCTTTTTCCAAATAAAGTCACATCCACAGGTGCCAGGTAGACATATCTCTTGGTCTCTTGGGGGATGCTACTCAAGTCACTCCATCTAGTATCTATTCTCCTGCCTACTGGTAATATCACCTCAGTTTTCCTTTAGGATACTCCAGTTACTTCCTGCTCAACCCACAGAATTTGATTAGACTCTCCTGGACTCCGAGGGTGAATGGCACAGACCAAACCAATAACCCATCTCCAAAGTCTCTCTGTCTGGATCAGCCTGAAATCTAGCCATCCATTTATTAATAGATTCCATCTTGGGTTATTTTCAACAAGTTAATAGGGGTAAAACCATTTTCTCCCAGAACTGTTGGCAAAGTTAGAGGAAAGGTCTGCCTGGAAGAATGTATCCCTGGAGAGCTGACTCAGGATGAGCAGAGAACAGAGTTTCTGGATCCACCCATGCCTAAAGGTACCCTGGGATTTCACAGTTACATGTTCTACTTAAGACATACACCCCCTTACTTCACTTTACTTGGGTCTTGAGTTTCCTTCATTTCCAAGTGATAAAAAACAAACAAACAAAAAACTGAGTAATGCATGATCATTCATTCCACAAATATTTGAGTGCCAATCATGACCCATGCATGGTATTAATCACAAGGGATAAAGTGTAATAATCAAAGATGATGTCCCTGCCTTCCACAGTTTAAAGTCTCATAGGGATTATTGAGATGTTCTAATGGGATTTCTGCAATGGGTAATGGGGTAGCTTCCAGATCACCTAGAGTTCAGTCCCATCTTTTCACAGAGGCACAGAATCTAAGAGTAAGTTCCATAGGCCAGAAGAGTCTGAGGACCATTTTGCAAAACATTGTCATCACTCCCNAAAAAAAAAAAAAACTCCCCAGAGAACTCCATGCAGCAAAAAACCCTAATAAGGAACCCCTATTTGTTTTCCTGAAGCCCTGGGAGGCTACTGATTGTCCTTCACACACCTGGAACAAGCTCCCACACACCTCCAATGCAAAGCATTTCTCTAGAGGCCACAAGTATTAAAAATAATAATAATAATAATAAAAGGATAAATAAAAAGGTGCCCTCTCCAGAATGTTAGCAGAGGATGCCAGCACCTAAAACAGGAGTGGGAGGAATCAAGGAAGCAGAGAGAGATGCTTAGAGAGAAATAAAGTAGCAACTGAGAGCAAGGAAGGCTGAACACCAAGATTGCTGTCTAAATAGGGTAACTTGCAGGGTATCTCTTTTTTCCTGACAAAATCAGTAATGGATCACCTGCACTGATAATGCATTCTCCCCTTTATTTTGCACAGAAAGAAAAGCACAGTAAGTAGACAGAAGTGTGGCTGCTTAAGAGTCCTGAACACGAGACAAAAATGGGATGTCAGTTTGTTTGGTCATTAACAAATGCATTGGCAAGACTAAATCTGGGCCCGTTAGGATTTGGAACAAGAGTATGATCTTGGGAGTCACAGAGTCTCACAAGGTTTGTGTTCATTCCTGTATAATACAGAGGAATTTAACTGAGTAAAGGCCCTGATGTGGAAGGTCAAAGCAAGGATTGCAGGTACCGTGCCCTTTACTCCATCCCTCATCCTTCCAAGTTGAGCAGGATGAAGGCCTCTGAGCCTAAAATTATCAGACCAATTAGCAGGATGGATGGGAAGACATTAAGCAAGAAATGTTCTCTAGTTCAGCAAAATCTCATTAATTCAAACCCTATTTGATAAGTTGAACAGAAGCTAGAATGAAATCTATGATAGAGTGCAGCTGTGAAGAAACATGGTCCCAAGTAAGGAGGACCTGTCCATTAACTTCTCTAAGCCTCAGTCTTCTCACATGAAATGAGCATATTAACAGTACCTTAACAGTACCCTTTTTTTTTTTTTTTTTAAAGCAATTCAGTTCTTGATGGGTGTGTTTGGTGCAAATTCACATAACATGCAGCCAGGGCATTGAGATTTAAATTTCACTAAAAAGCAGGTTAGTCAGCTTGTAGTTGTTTCAATTTTAACAGCAACAAAAAGATATTCTTTGTTCTCCTTTTTCCTTTGCCCTCCTTCCCCTTGCCACTCTCCTTCCTTCCCTTCCTTTTAGGGAATTTAAGACAAACCGAACATGTTTAACATGCCTAATGAAAAGTCACTTGTATTGACCTTAAGGTGGGAGTATGACTGATACACACTTGACTTTTTAAATCCATCTTTTAGTACATTTTCTTATCTGACCCTTTAAAAACACATAAACTGAAGCCCAGCATCCCCTGAGTGCCTTATTCCCTAACCTGGACAGCCCCACATGGCACACTGAGGCCCTGCTCTCACAGGGGCTCTGGTCTGCATGGTGGCAGTCAGCCTCTGACAAATCATGCCAGGATGTTGCTTCTGTTAGGGTTGCCTGTGGCCCAGGGGAAAAAAAAAAAAAGGAGGTAAACAAATGCAGCTAATGAACTGGAAAAATAACACACTTGGAAGAGATTGCTGCTAAGTTGCTTCAGTCGTGTCTGACTCTGTGCGACTCCACAAACGGCAGCCCACCAGACTCCCCCATCCCTGGGATCCTCCAGGCAAGAACACTGGAGTGGGTTGCCATTTCCCTCTCCAATGCGTGAAAGTGAAAAGTGAAAGTGAAGTCGCTCAGTCGTGTTGACTTTCCGTGACCCCATGGACTGCAGACTACCAGGCTTGTGTCCTATTCTCAGGAAAAGGAAAATCAAGTCCAAGAAAAAAAAAGAGAGAACCATCTCCCCACCACTAAACACTCACACCAGATTACACCCTGGTGTCTGGTCTCTCTCCTCCCTGTCTCACTGTGTTTATGATGTGGGTCTGTGTGTTTGTCTCTCTGTCCCTCTTGCCTATCTATGACCATAAGCACCAGAAGATGCTATGTTACAAGAGTTGGAGCACAGCATCTCTGGGACAACACAGTAGAACCCTCTGTCTAAGTCATTCAGAGGAGAAGGTTTCACATTTTAAGTCTGAGAAGTGGATGAGTGGGAAACTCCATGTGGGAAACAAGGCCAAGTGCAGCCTCCTCATTCTCGCGGACATTAGCTCTGGGCCGTCTGCCACACACACATCACAGTCCTGTGGGTCTGTTATCTTTTTTCTAGTGGTGAAATGCATAGCTTAAATTTCATATCATCTGTTAAAGGAGGTCTATCATAGAAGCTGACAGCACAGCTGGGTTCCTAATGGACTGGAGTGAGAGTGAAGTAAACACTGGCTGAAGTCAATACAAATCCCCACCAAATCTCTTGTGGTCACCTGGCTTTCAGGGAACACTGCAGACCAGAGTAAGTTATACTTGCTGACCACCGTAAACATCACTTGTTTTTGTTTCCCCCATGTGTGTGCTTTAACAAATTATAGTTAACTGCTAGATTCAAAGAGTGGAAATTTGGAGGCCAGAAATGTAAAAATCCACGTGTCCTCAGGGCTGCTTCCTTCTGGAGGCCCTAAGTAAGAAATTGTCCCCATGCCTGTCTCCTGGCTTCAGTGAATGCTGGCCATCCATAGAATTTCTTGGCTTACCCATGCATCACTCCAGGATGTACTTCCTTGTTTACATTGTTTATTCCATTCATCTTCTTTCTCTTCCAAGGATACCAATCGCTGGGTTTAGGGGGCCCACACAAATCCCAGATGATCTCATTTTGAGATCCTTAACTACATATATGAAGATCCTTTTTCCAAATAAAGTCACATCCACAGGTGCCAGGTAGACATATCTCTTGGTCTCTTGGGGGATGCTACTCAAGTCACTCCATCTAGTATCTATTCTCCTGCCTACTGGTAATATCACCTCAGTTTTCCTTTAGGATACTCCAGTTACTTCCTGCTCAACCCACAGAATTTGATTAGACTCTCCTGGACTCCGAGGGTGAATGGCACAGACCAAACCAATAACCCATCTCCAAAGTCTCTCTGTCTGGATCAGCCTGAAATCTAGCCATCCATTTATTAATAGATTCCATCTTGGGTTATTTTCAACAAGTTAATAGGGGTAAAACCATTTTCTCCCAGAACTGTTGGCAAAGTTAGAGGAAAGGTCTGCCTGGAAGAATGTATCCCTGGAGAGCTGACTCAGGATGAGCAGAGAACAGAGTTTCTGGATCCACCCATGCCTAAAGGTACCCTGGGATTTCACAGTTACATGTTCTACTTAAGACATACACCCCCTTACTTCACTTTACTTGGGTCTTGAGTTTCCTTCATTTCCAAGTGATAAAAAACAAACAAACAAAAAACTGAGTAATGCATGATCATTCATTCCACAAATATTTGAGTGCCAATCATGACCCATGCATGGTATTAATCACAAGGGATAAAGTGTAATAATCAAAGATGATGTCCCTGCCTTCCACAGTTTAAAGTCTCATAGGGATTATTGAGATGTTCTAATGGGATTTCTGCAATGGGTAATGGGGTAGCTTCCAGATCACCTAGAGTTCAGTCCCATCTTTTCACAGAGGCACAGAATCTAAGAGTAAGTTCCATAGGCCAGAAGAGTCTGAGGACCATTTTGCAAAACATTGTCATCACTCCCAAAACTCTGGGAAAAGACAAAGGTGTGGAAATGAAGGTAGACAGAGAAGATAGATTGCAGATCGGCTGGCCCTATTCAACCCGGAAGGAGCCAGCCCTCTCCCCCAAGGTATTTTAAGCTTTCTAGGAGATGATCACAGCATCCCAATCTGCTCAGAACTTCCAGCTGAGGAAAAGCCAGCAATAATGGGAAGATACAGACTTCTGGAGACACAGGTGCTGGGGAACAGCTGAGTGTCCCAAAAGAAAAGCTAGTGACAGTCCCTCCACTGGGTAATCTTTCTAGGTAAATTCAGAGTAATGAGACAGCTAAATGTCTACTAACAGAAACCAGCGATAGATTAAAATTGTGTTACATATTTAAAACATGATTATGTATTTCCAATTCGACTGCAAATTCATGGAGGATAGGAACTCTAGGGGATATGGTTCCTTGGTTGGCCCTGAGTATCTAAACCTCCTTCTTGTATTAGGGAATCCAGTGTTTCACAAAACCCAATCTACGTGCTTCCATAGGAGATAAAACTGAGCCTTTGGGGGTCTAGGGTGTGGGCATGACTCCTGGGCTCTGCCAACCACACTTATCAGCGCCAAGTGTTGAACTACATGTGAGTGATGGGAGCACTGAGCTTTTCTGTGATGGCAGCAAAACATGATGAGTAGTTCCCATGTTTGTGGGTGTGCTATGCAAGATTGTTGCTTTCATCAATACACGGTGGGGAGGTGGGATCATGATGGAGGGGACACATGTATGTCTGTGGCTGATTCATGCTGATGGATGGCAAAAACCATTACGATATTGTAAAGTAATTATCCTTCAATTAAAATAAATTTTCAAAAAGTAAAGAAAAGACAATACAAGGTGAGGTATCTAGTGCCCATAGATTGTAGTATCTTGGCTGATCCTGTCGCATGATTTTAGATGTTGCTGGGTCCACAGTCTCTGAATCTACTTCTCCTATCTTCCTGAAGATTCTTATCTACTTACTGAACTGCTTTTCTGTTTAATGAGAGCTATCTGTCACTGTTTGCAACTTAAGAACTCTGAGGTTGCTTCTTGCTTTAGTCCTCTGCTGCTGCTGCTGCTAAGTCGCTTCAGTCGTGTCCAACTCTGTGTGACCCCATAGACGGCAGCCCACCAGTCTCCCCCGGTCCCTGGGATTCTCCAGGCATGAACACTGGAGTAGGTTGCCATTTCCTTCTCCAATGCATGAAAGTGAAAAGTGAAAGTGAAGTCACTGAGTTGTGTCCAACTCTTAGCAACCCCATGGACTGCAGCCCACCAGGCTCCTCTGTCAATGGGATTTTCCAGGCAAGAGTACTGGAGTGGGGTGCCATTGACCCCAACAGAAGAGTTGTCCGTTAAGTAGTTACTTCAACAGAGTATCCTTGTTGGCAACCCCCATGACATTTTTTCCAGGCAGGTGTTATCTTCTGCTTCCCCAAAAAGGTGGGAAATGAGGCCTGGAGAAGTTCGATGACTTACAAAGTTGCATGGCTGGCAGTGAGATATCCCTTTGCAGCTGTACCAGAGGACACAGAATGCTGTTTGTGAAGGCAAACAATAATTAGGACCTCTCTTATTTCTAGACTGGATGTTCAGCTTCGAAGTCATGAAATAAGGTTAGACTAGCCCTGAGCTCCTACTCCTACTGGTAATGACCTACCAGAGCCAAGCTGGCCCTCCTCTCCAAGGACAGAGCACACACTGCTCAGCTCCTCACAGTTCCCGGCACCCTTTTCTTTCACACCCTACCTTCTTCACTCACCTCATCTGCCTGGCTCCTGAACTGTACGCTTCTACCTTATAGAAAAATAAACAAACAAATAAACAAGAATCCAAATCTTATTGCTTCAATTTTAAGACGATATTCTTGATCTAAAGTGCAAAATCTCAAAACAAAATATAGCAATTCAGGCAACCAGGATTCTGGCCAATGGGGTACGGTCTGATGAAGAATCAGGGGGAGGAAATGCCTTGATTGTGCTTCACGGTGTTGCTGCTTTAAGATTTATTTTTGGTCATGTTTTGTCTTTGTTGCGATGCATAGGCTTTCTCCAGTTCCAGCAAGTGAGGGCTACTTTCTAGTTGTGGTAGAAGCTCAGGCTTCTCTTGTTGTAGTACACAGGCTCTAGGGCACATAGGCTTCAGCACAGGCTTAGTTGCCCCATGGAATGTGGGATCTTTCTGAACCAGAGATTGAACTCATGTCCTCTGCATTGGCGAGTGGATTCTTAACCACTGCACCAGCAGGGTAGTCCCTGTGATTCATGTTTTATTCCTTAGGTACTAGCCTAATCTTTTCAACTAAAGTTCAAATTAGATCACGCAGAATGCTTTTCATTTTTTTCCCCATCAATTTCATTTTCAGATAGCAAAAGTAATGTGTGTTATGTGGTTAACTTAGAAAGTAAAAAGGCAAGAAAAGTTGCATACACACCGCTCAATTTCTCATTGTTAGGATATATCTATCATCTTGAATTCTCTCTTGAAGTGTTTTAAATTATAAAGTTTTCTAGAAAGGTACTTTTTTTTTTTTNAATCCAGTGTTTCACAAAACCCAATCTACGTGCTTCCATAGGAGATAAAACTGAGCCTTTGGGGGTCTAGGGTGTGGGCATGACTCCTGGGCTCTGCCAACCACACTTATCAGCGCCAAGTGTTGAACTACATGTGAGTGATGGGAGCACTGAGCTTTTCTGTGATGGCAGCAAAACATGATGAGTAGTTCCCATGTTTGTGGGTGTGCTATGCAAGATTGTTGCTTTCATCAATACACGGTGGGGAGGTGGGATCATGATGGAGGGGACACATGTATGTCTGTGGCTGATTCATGCTGATGGATGGCAAAAACCATTACGATATTGTAAAGTAATTATCCTTCAATTAAAATAAATTTTCAAAAAGTAAAGAAAAGACAATACAAGGTGAGGTATCTAGTGCCCATAGATTGTAGTATCTTGGCTGATCCTGTCGCATGATTTTAGATGTTGCTGGGTCCACAGTCTCTGAATCTACTTCTCCTATCTTCCTGAAGATTCTTATCTACTTACTGAACTGCTTTTCTGTTTAATGAGAGCTATCTGTCACTGTTTGCAACTTAAGAACTCTGAGGTTGCTTCTTGCTTTAGTCCTCTGCTGCTGCTGCTGCTAAGTCGCTTCAGTCGTGTCCAACTCTGTGTGACCCCATAGACGGCAGCCCACCAGTCTCCCCCGGTCCCTGGGATTCTCCAGGCATGAACACTGGAGTAGGTTGCCATTTCCTTCTCCAATGCATGAAAGTGAAAAGTGAAAGTGAAGTCACTGAGTTGTGTCCAACTCTTAGCAACCCCATGGACTGCAGCCCACCAGGCTCCTCTGTCAATGGGATTTTCCAGGCAAGAGTACTGGAGTGGGGTGCCATTGACCCCAACAGAAGAGTTGTCCGTTAAGTAGTTACTTCAACAGAGTATCCTTGTTGGCAACCCCCATGACATTTTTTCCAGGCAGGTGTTATCTTCTGCTTCCCCAAAAAGGTGGGAAATGAGGCCTGGAGAAGTTCGATGACTTACAAAGTTGCATGGCTGGCAGTGAGATATCCCTTTGCAGCTGTACCAGAGGACACAGAATGCTGTTTGTGAAGGCAAACAATAATTAGGACCTCTCTTATTTCTAGACTGGATGTTCAGCTTCGAAGTCATGAAATAAGGTTAGACTAGCCCTGAGCTCCTACTCCTACTGGTAATGACCTACCAGAGCCAAGCTGGCCCTCCTCTCCAAGGACAGAGCACACACTGCTCAGCTCCTCACAGTTCCCGGCACCCTTTTCTTTCACACCCTACCTTCTTCACTCACCTCATCTGCCTGGCTCCTGAACTGTACGCTTCTACCTTATAGAAAAATAAACAAACAAATAAACAAGAATCCAAATCTTATTGCTTCAATTTTAAGACGATATTCTTGATCTAAAGTGCAAAATCTCAAAACAAAATATAGCAATTCAGGCAACCAGGATTCTGGCCAATGGGGTACGGTCTGATGAAGAATCAGGGGGAGGAAATGCCTTGATTGTGCTTCACGGTGTTGCTGCTTTAAGATTTATTTTTGGTCATGTTTTGTCTTTGTTGCGATGCATAGGCTTTCTCCAGTTCCAGCAAGTGAGGGCTACTTTCTAGTTGTGGTAGAAGCTCAGGCTTCTCTTGTTGTAGTACACAGGCTCTAGGGCACATAGGCTTCAGCACAGGCTTAGTTGCCCCATGGAATGTGGGATCTTTCTGAACCAGAGATTGAACTCATGTCCTCTGCATTGGCGAGTGGATTCTTAACCACTGCACCAGCAGGGTAGTCCCTGTGATTCATGTTTTATTCCTTAGGTACTAGCCTAATCTTTTCAACTAAAGTTCAAATTAGATCACGCAGAATGCTTTTCATTTTTTTCCCCATCAATTTCATTTTCAGATAGCAAAAGTAATGTGTGTTATGTGGTTAACTTAGAAAGTAAAAAGGCAAGAAAAGTTGCATACACACCGCTCAATTTCTCATTGTTAGGATATATCTATCATCTTGAATTCTCTCTTGAAGTGTTTTAAATTATAAAGTTTTCTAGAAAGGTACTTTTTTTTTTTTGTCCTACTATACTTTGCCCATTGCTCAACTCCTACAAAACATAGAAACAGATGATCTGAACTACTAAAAGTTAAAAGCAGGCATCCACAGACCTGGATTCCAGACAGATGAGGTTCCCTGGGCACAGAAGAATTCTGGGACAGTCAGAGATAAAGGAAGGGGAAAGGCAAAGTTCTTCTGTCAGTCTTCAGAAAGAACAGAGCCCGGAAGCTTAGCTGCCGGAGGTAAGGATGCAGTGATAGGAATGGAAAGAGTCATCCACCCCTTCTCCCCACGGGCACCCTCCCCCCAGTAAGGAAATACAGAGGCAATGAGGCATGATTCAGGTCAAAGGGCAACCTTCCTGGGCTGCAAGCATAAAGGTAGTAGATGAGACACACCACTTACCCCCAAGGAAAGGCTGAGCAAAGCTGAAACAGTATGGGGTGGAGGCAGGGGGAGGTAAACTCGAACACCTCCAGGAGGCAGGCAAGTAATGCAAATGAATGAAGCAGGCCAGGTGTGAGGGAAATCAGATGCTTTGCTGGAATCTTAAACACACAGGCATCGTTTTTATTTCCACAAACAAGCATTCTGTCTCACTTTTTGGAAACATGGCAGTCTTCTTCATTTATTTTTCATTTTCACACTTTTGAGAGAGATTTCTTCACAGTAGGAAAGACAGCAGGTCTTTGGATAATACATGGAAATTGACAACAGGTCTTGGTTTCAGGCAGACAATTGCAAGTGGTGGTGCATCTACCAGTCGGAGGAACTCACATTCCATTCTAAAGTGCTATGCCTCAACTACTAAGAATAGAAACAATCAGAAACAAACATTATCGGATACTACAAGCTTCCAAGAGAAGTCAGAAATATAAATGCTTATATGCATTTTTCTGGCTTTTAAAGTTAATTCAAAGCTTGTGTGTTGATTTTTTTTAATAGAAGTATAATTGCTTTACAATTCCACTTTCGTTTCTGCTGTACAACAATGTGAATCAACTATATATCCTCTCCCTCTTGGACCTCCCACCATGTCCCCATCCCATCCCTCTAGGTCAACACAAAGCTGAGCTAAGCTCCCTGTGCTATTTAGCATGTTCCCACTAGCTGCCTATTTTACACGTTTGCTTGTTTTTAAATTAGATGAAACACATTTCTACGCCCTCGTAAGTACTATGAACTGCCCATTTGTGACTATCGCCACACGTCTTTCTGGATTTCATGCTGTGCTGACAGTCACTCAGAACCCAATGGGATGGACATCTGTGATTTCCTTCTCCTACCTGGAAAATCCCATGGACAGAGGAGCCTGGTAGGCTGCAGTCCATGGGGTCACTAAGAGTCGAACACGACTGAGCAACTTCACTTTCACTTTTCACTTTCATGAATTGGAGAAGGAAATGGCAACCCACTCCAGTGTTCTTGCCTGGAGAATCCCAGGGACTGGAAAGCCTGGTGGGCTGCCGTCTATGGGGTTGCACAGAGTCGGACACGACTGGAGCGACTTAGCAGCAGCAGCAGCATACATATGTAAAAAATATGACTCATAAACCTAGCACTTAAGGGAGACAGTGACAAATTCAATTATGATCAGAGGACAAGAAAGGAACCTGAAGCTAAAGGCACTGGGGAATACTTCTAGGAAAAGACAAACAATATGATATGACATAGTGCCTGGCAGGCTACAGTCCATGAGGCCGCAGAGAGTCGGACATGACTGAGCAACTAAGCACAGTATAGCACAGTGATAAAAGATCATATAGAAGGCTATATGGTGCTTTCTAGTTTACACGATATTTTCACATCCACTCTGTCATTGGAACCCACAACAAATTTCAAAGGCAGACGGAAAGGCATTATTAATACCACTGATAGGAATGAAGTAACAAAGGAAAGAGAATTAAGTAGGAATGCGGGCTCAGAGATTAAGTGACTTGCCAATATTATAAAAATATGCACTGGAAGAGATGACCTATTAATTTATGAAAAAAAGGAAAACTGATAATGAGCATCACTTATAGAAGACACAATAAATTATTTTTCTTCTAAGAATACTTTCACAAAAGCACTGAAGTCAATAGACTATAAATGATTGTGCGGGAAGAAAATGGTTAACATTTTCTGTTTTACTCATGCTTTGAAGAATTCTTGCTGATGTCTACACCTATTTCATGTAAAGGAGTCCTGGTTTTTATATTTAACTTTTACTTGTAGGAAAGAAAACTGTACAAGGTAATAATTTAGAATCCTATTAAAAAAAAAAAACTTCCCAACATCAAGAACTATGCACCTATGGAAAATAACACAGCATCATGAGTCCGAATATTGGGCTCTAGAACCAGCACTGCATGTGGCTTTTACCAGGAATCAATCTTTCAAGTTTCAGTTGCCTCTTTTTTCAAATGGGTATAATAATACCTGAGTATGTGAAAGGAGATGAGTGTAGGTGAACTCTCTGTAAATTAACAAGCATTCCAGACATCAATATAATTTAGGGTAGGCTCATATGAGTGAAAAATCTCTAAACATACAAGAAACACTTTGTATTAAATGTAAACGCCATACTTTGGAGTTCAAGGATCCTATGTTATCCAGTCCAAACCAGCCCACTCAACTTCATCTCCTTCTGCCACGTCTGATACCAGCTATACTCTGGAACCATGGGAGCACCCAATTCCTCAGCCTGGAGATGAATGGATACCTGGGGATTCAACCCACATGCTGAGCACTTGGTTGTCTCTCTCAGCCAATCCTACATATCTTCTTGCCTCCAACCCCTACAGAAATCCCCCATGGACTATTCTCCCCCATGTCACCACTCAGTTCTAGCATGCTATCTGTTCTCTACCCAAATCCTTCCTGTCTCAAAAAACTCAAATTCTTAGTCTACAAAAAGTTGTTTCCCTGGATATAAAATCTAGACCAACCACATATAGTTCAAATTCCAACTTCACAAGCTTAGCTTCTCTGATCTTGTTTCTTTACCAGAAAATTGCAATCCTAAGGCTTACTTCAGAGGTGGTTTTACATAGACATTTTCCCCTCGTGACATAGAGATTCATTGACCCTTGATCATCCAGAGCTGGGTGACAGTATCTCCTATCATGTGTGTGCCTCCTCATCATCATCACAATTACCATATCACACACTTCCTGAGGATATGGATCATTCATTCAATATTTTTTAAAGTATTTTTTCCCTGCTGGAAATTTTTCTCAGACCTGGCACTCTCAAGGAGATTGGCCCCCATGGATCTTACATTCTGAGGAGAAGCTGCTGGTCAACAATAAACTGAAATAAAACATTAAATAATAAAACAAAAATTAAAAAGAAGATCCTTGCAAATGGTATAAATGAAATAACCAAATAGCTGAGAAAGGAAGAGAAGAGAAAGACATGGGAGAAAGGGAAACATATACCAACCTGAATGCAGAGTTCCAAAGAATAGCAAGGAGAGATAAGAAAGCCTTTTTGAGTGAACAATGCAAAGAAACAAAGGGGAAAAAAAATAGAATGGGAAAGACTGAGACTTCTTCAAGAAAGACAGAGATATAAGGAAATATTTCATGCAAAGTGGCCCACAATAAAGGACAGAAACAGTGTGGACCTAAAAGAAGCTGAAGAGACTAAGCATAGGTGGCAAGAATACACAGAACTGCACAAAAAAGGTCTTAATGACCCAGATAACCACGATGGTATGGTCACTCTCCTAGAGCCAAACACAATGGAGTGTGAAGTCAAGTGGGCCTTAGGAAGAATTACTACCAACAAAGCTAGCAGAGGTGGTGTAAATCCAGCTGAGTTGTTTCAGATCCTAAAAGCTTTTAAAGTGCCACACTCAGTATGCTAGCAAATTTGGAAAACTCAGCAGTGGCCACAGGACTGGAAAAGATCAATTTTCATACCAATCCCAAAGAAGGACAATGCCCAAAAATGTTCAAACTACCACACAATTGCACTCATTTCACATGCTTATAAGGTAATGTTCAAAATCCTTCTAGCTAGGCTTCAATAGTATGTGAACTGAGAGCTTCCAGATGTTCAAGCTGGATTTACAAAAGGCAGAGGAACCAGAGATCAAATTGCCACTATCAGTTAGATTTAAAAAAAGTACAGTGGGGTGAGAATTACATAAAAACATCATCTACTTCTGATTCATTGACTATGCTAAAGCCTTCAACTGTGTGGATCACAATAAACTGTGGAAAATTCTGAAAGAGATGGGAATGCCAGGCCACCTTACTTGTCTCCTGAGAAACTTGTATGCAGGTCAAGAAGCAACAGTTGGAACCGGACATGGAACACAGGACTGATTTCAAGTCAGGAAAGGAGTACATCAAGGCTGTATATTGTCACCCTGCTTATTGAACTTATATGCAGAGTACATAATGCAAAACACTGGGCTGGAGGAAGCACAAGCTGGAATTAAGATTGCTGGGAGAAGTATCAATAACCTCAGATGACACCACCCTTATGGCAGAAAGTGAAGAAGAACTAAAGAGCCTCTTGATGAAAATGAAAGAGGAGAGTGAAAAAGTTGGCATAAATCTCAACATTCTAAAAATGAAGATCATGGTATCTGATCCCATCATTTCAAAGCAAGTGAAAGTTGCTCGTGTCCAACTCTTTGAACCCCATAGAATGGAACTCCACTATGCAGTCCACGGAATTCTCTAGGCCGGAATACTGGAGTGGGTAGCCTTTCCCTTCTCCAAGAGATCTTCCCAACCCAGAGATTGAACCCAGGTCTTCTGCATTGCAGGCAGATTCTTTACCAGCTGAGGCACAAGGGAAGCCCCTTCATGGCAAATAGATGGGGAAAAAAAGGAAACAATGACTGACTTTATTTTCTTGGACTCAAAATTACTGCAGATGGTGACTGCAGCCATGAAATTAAAAGGTGCTTGCTCCTTGCAAGAAAAGCTATGGCACCTGAGATGAAAAAAATTAAAATAAATAAAAAAGCTATGGCAAACTAGATAGCATTTAAAAAATAGAGGTATCACTTTGCCCACAAATGTCCATCTAGTCAAGGCTATGACTTTTCCAGTAGTCATGTATGGATGTGAGAGTTGGATCACAAAAAATGCTGAGCACCATAGAATTGACACTTTTGAATTGTGGTGTTGGAGAAGACTCTTGAGAGTCCCTTGGACTGCAAGGAGATCAAACCAGTCAATCCTAAAGGAAATCACTCCTGAATATTCATTGGAAAGACTGATGATGAAGCTGAAACTCCAGTACTTTGGCCACCTGATGTGAAGAACTGACTCAGTGGCAAAGACCCTGATGCTGGAAAGACTGAGAGTAGGACAAGAAGGGGATGACAGAGGATGAGACGGTTGGATGGCATCATCAACTCAATGGACATGAGTTTGAACACACTCTGGGAAATAGTGAAGGACAGGGAAACCGGGCATCCTGAAGTTCATGGGGAGGCAGGCAGTCAGACACACTGAGTGACTGAACAACAACAAGAAATCATGTGACCAATATCCCCTGAAGTAACAAATATATGGACCTACTATTTTTAGAAGAATTTTTTTGACATGGACCATTTTTCAAATCTTTATTGAATGTTACAAAATTGTATGTTTTGGTTTTCTGGCCCCAAGGCATGTGGGATCTTAGCTCCCTGACCAGGGATGAAATTCACACCCTGGAAGATGATGTCTTAACCTCTGGACTACCAGGGATTCCCTAGACCTACATTTGATAGAGGGGGAAGGAGAACTTTTGAAGCCACAAAGTCTGGCACATGAGGAGCCAGCTACACACATCTGAGTGGGAACACAGGCAAAGGGAACCAAGCAGAAAAAAAGAAGGAGGAAAGTGCCCTGGGTCTTTGAAGAACAGCAGGGAGAATGAAGAAGCTGAGTTTGGGGGGAATTACCCCAAATGATGTTGGAGGGGTGGGTGGGCTCCGTATGTCATGGGGCTGTAAGCAGGGGAGGGCTCAGATCCTGTGCCTCTTATTTCACCATCATTTCCTCGTGGCTAAACTGCACATCAGTTTTCTGTTTCCTTTTATTTTTGTTTGTAATGTGATGTCATCTATGTCATCCTTGCCTCAGCACCTTGCAAGAAAATACCTGATGTCACACCCAGAGCTGTCATCCCCAACCTTCCTGTCATCTCCAGGGGAGAAAATTGGATGAGGAGTCCTTTGGCTCATTTCGAAGTCCTCTCCTTCCAACCACCAGAGCTTCACTCAGTGTGACAGTCCAATCAGCACTGCCTCAGCCCATATTCTGCTTCTCGCTGGCATTTGGGAAGTTGGCTCTGTTGCCTAAAGGAGACATTTTAGGAGAGGTTTCCATAGAAACTCAAACTTTCTCTCCAGCTGCTCATGCAGTGTATCCCTTTATTTTAAAATACACATTATTTTTCTTTCATCAGCTTTGGGGCACTTGATTCTTTGGGTACCAGAGAAATAGTATCAGATCTTGAGGAACATAAGTTGTCACATTCTACACTCAACAGTCTTTCCTAATTGTGTTTCTGTGACAGGAAGGATAGTAGAAGCTTTGATTCCAAACTAACCATTTCTCCTGTGAAAATACACTTGTCATCTCAGAATTCCTTTGGTGGCTAGCTCTTCATCATCAATGTACTATTGGCATCAGCAGCTTTATAGAAGTCTCACTGAACTATTGTCCAAGCCTCTGTCTCTTTTCCAAACCTTCACCCTGAATGACTATATTCCAAATCTAGAAACAGTTGCACTTTTTTTCTTATTCCTACAAGCCAAAGTCTTGCCTACTTTGGGCCATTAAAAGCGTCATTTCTTTAAGCTTCCTATCTCATACTCATTCTTAACTTATTTTAAACCATAGGCATCGTTTTCACAGTGGAGACTACCTTATCTGCCAAAATGAGTTATATTTGCTATGTTTTCTTCCTAACAATTCCCATAATTCTAATGACATCATTTTGGTGGTTATACATTTGATGTCTCTCTCCATTAAAATGCAAACTCCTTAAAAAACTATCTTACCAATGTCTGGATGGATAGCATCCAGCACAGTGTTTTGGAAAGAATAAAAAAAATTAGGGGAATATTTATATTTCAGCCCCAAAGAGAAGCAGAAACAAGTAACTAAATGAATTCTGCTTTGTGCATTTACAGGAATAAAGTTTATTTTCTCCAAGGAAACACAAATCTATGTCACCTGTTGTGAAACAAGTGGGAAAAATAAATCTGTTTTGGTTTTAGAGAAGCCATTGTATGATATGGTATGAATCAAAGCAAAGGAAAACTGCATTTAAGAACTGTAGAGAGGATTTGGTGTGGGAAATCATGTACCTCTTCACCCCCGCTGTGTACAGCTGAGCAATAGGTAAGCAGGAATGTCAGCTACAGGGCCAGAATTTGCCCTGGATAAGGAAGCTGAGAAAGAAAATGCAGAGAAAGGAAAAACAGAGGGAAAGAAGGAAATGAGAGAGGTAGAGAGACAGACAATTTAAGAAAAGGAAAACTAAAAAGAGACCACATCCAAAAAGGAAAGAGAAGAGAGTCCTGGAGACTCCAAGTTCATCTTAGGGAGGGAAAAGGGAGAGACAATGCAAATGAGCTGGAGGGCGGAGTCTGGGAAGGGGGCCAACCCACACCTCAGGTGCCCCAGAATTCCTGGCGGTTTACAATTCTGTTTAAAGTAACCAGACAGAGGGCGGTCCTAAGATGGCAGAGAAATAGGACTGGGAGACCACTTTCTCACCCACAAATTCATCAAAAGAACATTTGAACACTCAGTAAATTCCACAAAACAACTTCTGAATGCTGGGAGAGGACATCATGCACCCAGAAAAGCAGCCCATTGTCTTCAAAAGGAGATGTTTTATCAACGGTGCTGTATAGATGGAGAAGTCTTGAGGCTACTGTAAAAATAAGACTGAAAACCAGAAGCAGGAGGCTTAAGTCCAAATCCTGAGAAGACCAGAGAACTCCTAACTCCAGGGAACATTAATCGACAGGAGGTCATCAAATGCCTCCATAACTACACTGAAACTAAGCACCACCCAAGGGCCAACAAGTTCCAGAGCAAGACATACAACACAAATTCTCCAGAAACACAGGAACACAGGCCTGAGCTTCAATATACAGTCTGCCCAAAGTCACTCCAAACCCACTAACATCTCATAACTCATTACTGGACACTTCATTGCACTCCAGAGAGATGAAATCCAGCTCCACCCACCAGAACACTGACACAAACTTCTCTAACCAGGAAACCTTGACAAGCCACCTGTAGAACCCCACCCACAGCAAGGGAACTCCACAATAAAGGGAATTCCACAAACTGCCAGAATGGAGAAAGGCCACCCCAAACACAGCAATATAAACAGGATGAAGAGACAGAGGAATACACAGCAGGTAAAGGAACAGGATAAATGCCCACCAAACCAAACCAAAGAGGAAGAGATAGGGAATCTATCTGATAGAGAATTCTGAATAATGATAGTGAGAATGATCCAAAATCTTGAAATCAAAATGGAATCACAGATAATTAGCCTGCAGACAAGGGTTGAAAAGATGCAAGAAAGGTTTTACAAGGACCTAGAAGAAATAAAAAAGTCAGTATATAATGAATAATGCAATAAATGAGATAAAAAACATCTGGAGGCAACAAATAGTAGAATAACGGAGGCAGAAGATAGGATTAATGAAGTAGAANATTAGCCTGCAGACAAGGGTTGAAAAGATGCAAGAAAGGTTTTACAAGGACCTAGAAGAAATAAAAAAGTCAGTATATAATGAATAATGCAATAAATGAGATAAAAAACATCTGGAGGCAACAAATAGTAGAATAACGGAGGCAGAAGATAGGATTAATGAAGTAGAAGATAGAATGGTAGAAATAAATGAATCAGAGAGGAAAGAAGAAAAATGAATTAAAAGAAATGGGGACAATCTCAGAGACCTCCAGGACAATATTAAACACCCCAACATTCAAATCATAGGAATTCCAGAAGAAGAAGACAAAAAGAAAGGCCATGAGAAAATACTTGAGGAGATAACAGTTCAAAACTTCCATAAAATGGGGAAGGAAATAATCACCCAAGTCCAAGAAACCCAGAGAGTCTCAAACAGGATAAACCCAAGNCCATATGATTATCTCAATAGATGCAGAGAAAGCCTTTGACAAAATTCAGCATCCATTTATGATAAAACTCTCCAGGAAGCAGGAATAGAAGGAACATACCTCAACATAATAAAAGCTATATATGACAAACCCACAGCAAACATTATCCTCAATTGTGAAAAATTGAAAGGATTTCCCCTAAAGTTAGGAACAAGACAAGGGTGCCCACTTTCACCGCTACTATTCAACATAGTTTTGGAAATTTTGGCCACAGCCATCAGAGCAGAAAAAGAAATAAAAGGAATCCAAATTGGAAAAGAAGTAAAACTGGCACTGTTTGCAGATGACATGATCCTCTACATAGAAAACCCTAAAGACTCCACCAGAAAATTACTAGAGCTAATCAATGAATATAGTAAANCCTAAAGTTAGGAACAAGACAAGGGTGCCCACTTTCACCGCTACTATTCAACATAGTTTTGGAAATTTTGGCCACAGCCATCAGAGCAGAAAAAGAAATAAAAGGAATCCAAATTGGAAAAGAAGTAAAACTGGCACTGTTTGCAGATGACATGATCCTCTACATAGAAAACCCTAAAGACTCCACCAGAAAATTACTAGAGCTAATCAATGAATATAGTAAAGTAGTGGGGTATAAAATCAACAAACAGAAATCCCTTGCATTCCTATAAACTAATAATGAAAAAAATAGAAAGAGAAATTAAGGAAACAATTCCATTCACCATTGCAACGAAAAGAATAAAATGCTTAGAAATATATCTACCTAAAGAAAATAAAGACCTATATATAGAAAACTATAAAACACTGGTGAAAGAAACCAAAGAGGACACTAATAGATGAAGAAATATACCATGTCCATTTCTTCCAAGTTGTCCATTTTATTGCCATATAATTGCAGATGGTAGTCTCTTATGCTCCTTTGTATTTCTGTGTTGTCTGTTGTGATCTCTCCGTTTTCATTTCTAATTTTATTGATTTGATTTTTCTCCCTTTGTTTCTTGATGAGTCTGGCTAATGGTTTGTCAATTTTATTTGCACACAGTCCCATCTCCCCTCCATAGAAGCTTCTTCCCTCCATTCTTCACTTGCCTTCAGGCAACTCTGACCTTCAGAAAAGTCCTCTTGGGTCTCATGATGTAATTCAGATCCATACTTTCCTCTTTGCTGTTGCATCTTGCACTTTTCCTTTCTATCACACGATTGTGAAAACCTCTGAATACATAGCCTTTTAAAGATATGGTTACTATCACTAGACAGTGAGCTCCAGATGTGCCGGAACCCTGTTTGTAGTTCACTAGGGTATCCCCAAACCACAGTACAGAGTCTCAGATACTGTGGAATTGGAAAAACTCGAATATTTTGTGGACTAGTACAATTAACTTCATTCAGGAATGTGCTTAAGGAAATGCCCTAAAGAGGGAGGTAATAAGATGACCCCTGAAGAAACTGCCAGTTACAACCACGACCTGTGTTACTAGCTTGCCATATCATTTCCCACTACTCAGAAAGAGCAGACATCATTTGGAAAACGAAAACTAGCCTGTAAAACTACTTTACCCTACTTTATGAGTTTTGTTATGTATGTCTTTGTTCTCATATGCATTTGTTTTACATCCATTTCTTCTTTATTCCAAATACCCATCAGAAAGGCAGTGCCACAGAGATCCAGGTCCTCAGAGGCCATTAGGAAAATGAAAACCAAAATTAATTACCAACAGTATTGGCAACAAGACAGTCTCTGAACCAGACTGGCCCCAATCTGCTCAGTCACTATGGCATTTCCACCCCAATGACTATGATATCACCATCCCAGAATTTGAGTTCAGGTGGGGCCCAACTCAGAAAACTCAACTTTAGGAAAACAAAGAATCTCTTGTTATGCAAATCACTTTAGACACTGAAAAAGAGAGGAAATGAAAAGATAAGCAAACACAGACTGCATAATGCCACCTGGCTTCTAAAATAGTTCCTTCTACTAAGTTTCAATAGGATGTCAGCTCACTGGAAACAAAGTCTCTAATCACAGAGAAAGTGTTTGACTAAAATGATTTCATTTTCTATTTTGGTAGCTCTTGCAATGGTGCCATTGTGCTTTCAGAGAAAAGAATAACAGGAGACCCTGAATGTTTTTCTTGTAGGGAGAGAAATTTCCACTTCTGTTGCCAAATGGGCAATCAGGCCCCATGATTATTCAACCAGCACAGTGTATCAGGCACAGTGCTTGGTCCTAGGGGACAAAGTATCGAGAAGAAACAGAAAGGCCTTGTTTCCTTGGAGCTGGCAGCCTTGTATGAACACAGTCCAGCTTAAACAGCACAAACACGTTTGCCTTGCTGTTGTAACACATGCAATATGGCACTTTGTGCTTCACAAAATCCTCTTACATATATCACTTTTTTTTTTTTTCCTCATCCAACAACCTTGTAAGAACAGCATGAATGTTGACTTCCTTCTTTTCTAAAATGAAAGGAAGGCTCAGAGCCCAGAAGAACTGGCCATAAGTCACATCAGTCTTGTTCTTTCAATTACACCAATAGCAACAAAAAAGCAAATGTTTAATAGCATTTATAAATGCTTTTTTCACACAATACCATAGCGAATTCTTGCAAGAAATTTATGATTCCCAATTTAAAAAACAAAAGAAAGAGGCTCAGAGGTTGAATAACTTTTTAAAGTCATTCAGGTTAAAAAAATAAATAAAAAGAGAGAGAAGGGGAGGGATTGAAATAGAGATTCGAATCTAAGCAATGTGACTATATCTGGCACTTAACCAGTGATTGACTGACAACACAGCATAAGTTGGTCATACCCCTTATTTTAATTGGAGCAACTATCATTACAGTCAATTTAAAAAGAGTACTGAGGTACACAGAGGTTTAGAGCCACATTCACGGGCATACATTTCAAAGTGCTGGAGTTAAAGTAGCATCTCAATTCCCAAGATGTGAATCCAACTCGTTTTTCCACTCAACCAAAGGTTCTCACTCATGCACAACTGAAAGAAGAGAGAGACCATCAGGTCTACACTCCTGCTTCATTTCATGGTGAATTGAGAAGTCCCCTCATATTGGACCTAGATTGTCAGCACCCTGGGTGAAAGCAAGAGCTGAAAGTAGAACATTTATAGTCAGAAGGCTCTGGTCCATGCAACACCTCAGAGGTACTGGAGTCCCTATTCTAAATGCAATTTTATTCTCACCAATGTATCAAAGTTTGCCGATCTAAAGAGGTTACAGCTTCTGCCCTTTCAAAGAAAAATGTTAATAGAACAGCTCTCATTAGTAAAAGGGTAATTAACTGGAGCTACATTTGGGTAGAATGTAGGGTTAATTCAAGAGAGAATCAGCTTTCCAGGTGGCTCAGTGGTAAAGAATCTTCCTGCCAAGCAAGAGATGTGGATTCAATCCCTGGGTTCAAAGATCCCCTAGAGAAGGAACTGGCAACCCACTCCAGTATTCTTATCTGGAAAATTCCATGGACAGAGGAGCCTGGTGGGCTACAGTTCATAGGGTCACAATGAGTCGGACATGACCGAACCACTAAACCACCAACACCACACCAAGAGAGAATCAGGAGATAAAATGCACAGCAAGATTAATTCCAAATCATCCATCCATCTTAAAAAAAAAAAAAAAAAATCACTCCTTTCTAAAAGACCAGAACTATGTTTAGTCCTTGGGAACAAAGATGAACGTGAAAGAAATAGTCCCTGACCTCCAGAACCTTACCATAGAGTATGCCATGAATCATACAACTCAGTTTACACTTCTTTTTCTGCAGGTGCTAGAAAGCTAGTGAAGGTTTCCAAGAAGGAAATGACTGGATGGCAGCTATTTCTCCCACAGACTCAGAAACTCTGAGTTGAAATAACTTAGAAGTTATAAATACCCTCCCCATTGGCGTTCATAGCTGCATTTTGCACTAGTCACATATGGCTGTTCAACACTTGATATGCAGCTAGTCCCAGAGGAGATGTGTTCTAAGTGTAAAATGCACACTGGATTTTGAAGATTTGTTATAAACAAAAAGGTAAGATCTCATTGAAACTTTTGAAAAAAATGATTAACAATAGATATGGTAGCATTTTCTATACACAGTGCTCCCTCGTTATCTGTGGAGGGATACCAAAAACAGTGCAGAAAACCAAAATCTGCTCAGGCTCAAATCCCCAGTTGGCTGTCCATATCAACAGATTCCAAATCCAACCAACTGTTGCTCTACACAGCTCAAGATCTGAGATTGGCTCAATATGTGGATGCTGAACACAGAGTTTCAGAGGATTGACTGTATGGGGTTAAGTAAATTACTAAAATTAATTTTATCTGTTTGATTTTTTAACGTGGCCATGAGAATACGTCTAGAATATGTGGCCACTAGAAAAGGAAAGATATAGCCATTGGAATGCAGTTTCAAAGAATAGCAAGGACAGATAAGAAAGCCTTCCTCGGTGATCAGTGCAAAGAAGGAGAGGAAAACAATAGAATGGGAAAGACTAGAGATCTCTTCTAGAAAATAAGAGATACAAAGGTAACATTTCATGCCAAGATGGGCATAGTAAAGGACAGAAATGGTATGGACTTAACAGAAGCAAAAGATATTAAGAAGAGGTGGCAAGAATACACAGAAAAACTGTACAAAAAAGATCATGACCCAGATAATCGCAATAGTGTGATCATTTACCTTGAGCCAGACATCCTGGAATGTGAAGTCAAGTGGGCCTTAGGAAGATCACTACAAACAAAGCTAGTGGAGGTGATAGGACTCTAATTTGAGCTATTTCAAATCCTAAAAGATGATGCTATGAAAGTGTTGCACTCCATATGCCAAGTTGGAGTTTTCCAAATTTGGAAAACTCAGCAGTGGCCACAGGACTGGAAAAGGTCAGTTATCATTCCAGTCCCAAAGTAGGGCAATGCTAAAGAATGTTCAGACTACCATACCATTGTACTCAACTGATGCATTAGCAAACTAAGGCTCAAAAATCTCCAAGTCAGACTTCAACAGTACATGAACTGTGAACTTTCAGATATTCAAGCTGGATTTAGAAAAGGCAGAGGAACCAGAGACCAAATTGCCAATGTCCACTGGATCATCAAAAAAGCAAGAGAATTCCAGAAAAACCTCTACTTTTGCTTTATCAATTATGCCAAAGACTTTAACTGTGTGGATCAGAACAAACTGTGGAAAATTCTGAAAGAGATGGGAATACTAGACCACCTTATCTGCCTCCACAAAAATCTGTATGCAGGTCAAGAAGCAACACTTAGAACTGGAACAACATACTTGTTTCAAATAGAGAAAGAAGTACATCAAGGCTGTATACTGTCACCCTGTTTATTTAACTTCTATGCAGAGTACATCATGAGAAACGCTGGGCTAGAAGAAGCACAAGCTGGAATCAAGATTGCCAGGAGAAATATCAGTAACCTCAGACATGCAGATGACACCATCCTTATGGCAGAAAGTGAAGAGGAAATAAAGAGCCTCTTTATGAAAGTGAAAGAGGAGAGTGAAAAAGTTGGCTTAAAACTCAACATTCAGAAAACTAAGATCATGGCAGCCAATCCCATCACTTCATGGCAAATAAATGGAGAAACAGTGGAAATAGCGACAGACTTTTTTTTTTTTTTTTTTTTTTTTGAGCTCCAAAATCACTGCAGATGGTGACTGCAGCCATGAAATTAAAACATGCTTGCTCCTTGGAAGAAAAGCTATGACCAACCTAGACAGCATATTAAAAAGCAGAGACATTACTTTGTCAACAAATGTCTATCTACTCAAGCTATGGTTTTTCTAGTAGTCATGTATCGACATAAGAGTTGGACCATAAAGAAAACTGAGCACCGAAGAATTGATGCTTTTGTATTGGAGAAGACTCTTGAGAACTCATTGGACTGCAAGGAGATCCAACCAGTCCATCCTAAAGGAAATCAGTCCTGAATATTCATTGGAAGGACTGATGCTGAGGCTCCAATACTTTGGCTATCTGATGTGAAGAACTGACTCCTTGGAAAAGACTCTGATGCTGGGAAAGATTGGAGGTGGGAGTAGAAGGGGAGGACAGAGGATGAGATGGTTGGTTGGCATCACCAACTCAGTGGACACGAGTCTGAGCAAGCTCTGGAAGTTAGGATGGACAGGGAAGCCTGGCATGCTGCAGTTCATGGGGCCTCAAAGAGTCAGACACGACTGAGCAACCGTACTGAACTGCTGCTAAGTCACGTCAGTCATGTCTGACTCTGTGTGACTCCATGGATGGCAGCCCAACAGGTTCCTCTGTCCCTGGGATTCTCCAGGCAAGAATACTGGAGTGGGTTGCCATTTCCTTCTCCAATGCATGAAAATGAAAAGTCAAAGTAAAGTCACTCAGTCATATCCGACTCTTAGCGATCCCATGGACTGTAGCCTACCAGGCTCCTCTGGAGTGGGTTGCCATTTCCTTCTCTGAACTGAACTGAGAATATGTCAATTAACATATGTGGCTTCACTGTGTGTCTTTTGGACAATGCTGTTCTGTAGAATTCCTGATAAATATTCAACTAGGCTTTCTTGAAAACCTCTCCAGACTGAACATTCTCCTATCCTTGAGAAAATCCACTCTGTGGCTTCAAGACTGCATATTAGAAATAATTCTTTTTGTTAAGCCATTAAATGTCTTCCTGGATATTTTACACATTGAAAATCATCATGCTCTATGGCAGTGGTCCCGAGCCATTTTAACACCAGGCACTGGTTTCATGGAAAACAAATTTTCCACTGACTGGAGGGCACGGGGGTGTCAGGTAGGCATGATTTTAGGATGAGTCGAGCTCATTACATTTATTTTTTATTTTACTTTACAATACTGTATTGGTTTTGCCATACATTGACATGAATCCGCCACAGGTGTTCATGAGTTCCCAATCCTGAACCCCTCCCCCCCCACCTCTCTCCCTATATCATCTCTCTGGGTCATCCTGTATGTGAGACAGCAAAAGCTCATTACATTTCTTGTGCAGTTTGTTTCTATCATTGTTACATCAGATTCACCTCAGATTATCAGGCATTAGATCCCAGAGGTTGGGGACTCCTGCTCTATTGCGTTCTTCCAACAGTAACCCTCAACTATCTTTTATCTTCCCCTCCCTTCCATTTTCCCCAGGTCATCTAATCTTCCCTTGTTCCAAGCAAATACCTCAAATTAGTTTATTATTCCTTGCACAGTATGTTTTCTGGGTCTCTAATGATCCCCATCACTTTTCTCTACACATTTTCTCAACTATCAGCATTCCTTAAAAAAAAAAAAAAAAAAAAAAACCCCATAACTTTTCTAGTTGTCTCATTGGAGGTAACAGTATACAAGGGAAGCAGAGCTCTAAGACTTTGGGGTGGAGAGGAGGACCTGATGATGCAGTTCACATTATTGCAACCCCTGCTTACAGCTGTGCTTCAAGTAATGCAATTTCTGGCCTGTTTTTTTTTTTTTTTAAGAAACTGAATTCATGTATTTCTTTTTTCCCCTAACATCAGTTTGAGTCTACAACCAAGAGACCTGTTGCACTGTTTACAGGAACTAAAATGCTTCCAGATCCTTGACCTCATTTCCAGACTTCTGATTTGTCGTGTATGTACCTGGCCTCAGGAATAAGCGGTGTTGTTCTACATATCAGTACGGAAGGACAGGGACTTCCCTGGCAATCCAGCGGTTAAAACTCCACGTTTCCTGTATAGGGGGCACAGGTTTGATCCCTGGCAGGGAAACTAAGACACTATATGCACGTCAGCAAAACAAAAAATAAAGACAGAATGACAGACATGTTGAGATGGTAAAAGTCAATGATGGTAGAACCCTGATTCTGAGTCTCTGTCCTTTTCTCTTAAGCAATGTTATCTGTCAATCTTTTACCCATGTCATGGAAAAGTTACATGGTCAATGCTTCACTTACTCAGCTCGCCTTTTCATATTAAAATACTTGCTCTATAGTGTGGCACGTAATTAACGTCACACCATACCTTGTTTTATAAAATCAATGCATGTGCAGAAAAAAATTGACTTCCATTAGGATTCACAGCCCACTTGATTTTTCACTTCTCATGGATCTTCAGTAGGCAACATCTTCCAACACTTCTGGTTCTTTCCTCTTCACCAACCACCACCTCCACCCCCACCCCTGCCCGGCCCCAGGTCCTAACATAGATTTTATTGCAGCATTCGAGATCTAGAAAGAGCTTTAAGATATGGCTGCTTAATGCCACGACTTTATACTATCAGTGTAAAAGGATTTCTAGAGAATGGGAAGTGACTTTCTCAATGTACAATACATTTGGAAACAGAGCCAAGAATTTTGTGCTACCAGAATACGGTATAATGTAGCATCTGTATTCTAAGTGGAGTCACCTGTTTAGAGGCCTCTTTGGGTAAATCATTTCCCAATTTTCCTCTTTCACAAGATCGTTTAACTGCATCTTGGTGTTTGTTTAAGGTGGGCTTAACTCTCTTTGGGTGCATAAGCTGTTACTATTAATAGGTGCATGATGAGTGTGTGTGCTCAGTCGTGTCTCATTCTTTGTGATCTCATGGACTGTAGCCCCCCAGACTCCTCTGTCTGTGGAATTTCCCAGGCAAGAATACTGCAATGGGTTGCCATTTCCTTCTCCAGGGGATACTCCCAACCCAGGGATTGAACCTTTGTCTCCTGTATCAGCAGGTGAATTCTTTACCACTGCACCACCTGGGAAACCCACTAATAGGCCTAACCACTATTTATGGACTAGGCATCTACTATATGCTTATGAATCCAACCTGGCTTAATCGTCATAAATATCTCTGAAGTTTGTGCTCTAATGTTTCTCTTTTTTATAGAAAAGGAAGTTGGGATTTAGAGAGGTGATGGAGATAGCCTAAATCAGATATCTGATAAATATGGTCAACAGGATTGAATTCAATTTCTAGCTCTGACTCCAGAGCCTGAATTTTTAACATGAATATTCTGTCTTCTCAGAAAAGATTAAGCAAACTTTTTCATTAGAACAAGTCTGGAAACAGACAAGGCTGTAAAATAGAGTGATCACCTTCTGAGCCCTCACTGACCTGTAAAACATTTCAATATATCACCAGCTATGCTCAGGAACATCCCTGTTCAAGCCCTCTGACCCACTGTTTAATATGTATAATAAACAAAAGTCCATAATTCACTTACCTCTTGCTATGTGTTCAATAGCTACAGAAGTTTTTACAGAAATTTTTAAGAGAGACAGAAATGTAAAACAAGAGACAGACAAGCAGAAGCCCCTCTTATTCCCACTGCATCTTCTGCCTTCACAAGTTGCAGATACACTTTCTGTCTAGCTGAATGTCTCCTCTACAACAGAGGACTGTACCACACAGATTGGCTGTGTGGTAGTTCTCTATTGCTGTGTAACAAATTATCCCAAAGCTCAGTATCTTAAAACAACTTTCATTTTTGGCAGAAAGTAACAAACTTATTTTAGAATTCATATGGAAATTCAAGGGACACAGATAGCCAAAATGATCTTGAAAAAGAAGTTGGAGGATTCACAATTTCCAATCGCAAAACTTACTACAAAGCTGGAGTAGTCGAGAAACTCTGAAACTGGCATAAGGACAGCCATATAGATCAATGGAATAAAATTGAGAGTCTAGACATAAATCTCCCAATTCACAGTCATTTGGCTCTTAACAAGGATGCCAAAGCAGCTCAATGAGGGAAAGGGCAGTCTTTTTAACAAGTGGTTCTGGGGCAACTGGATATCCACATATAATAGACTGAAGTTGTGCCAACTTCACACCATATATGAAAAGTAACTCAGAACGGATCAAAGACCTACTATTTTATAGCTACAACTATAAAATGCTTAGAAGAAAATATAGGTCTAAGTCTTCAAGATCTTGGATTAAGCCATGGTTTCTTAGATATGACAATAAAAGCTGAAAGAAAGAAGAGAGATAAACCTGATATTACCAAAACTGTAAACTTTTGTGCTTTAACAGGCACCATTAAGAAAGTAAAACAATCCTACCTGAAAGTAAAACCTGATAAAGGCCTTATATCCAGAATATATAAAAAACCATTACAACTCATAAATAGAGAAAAAAAAAAGTGACCAAAGGTCTGGATAGACAATCCTCCAAAGAAGATACATAATCAGTAAGCACTTGAAAAGATGCTTAACACCATTAGTTATCAGGAAAATGGAAATGAAAACAACAGTGAGATACCAATTTATACCCACTAGAATGGCAATTATCAATTGGACAGATAAGTGTTGGTAAGGATGTGGAGAAGCTCAAAATAGGCACTTTGGGTAAGTTTGGCAGCTCCTCAAAAAGTTAAACATAGAGACCTAGCTGTTTCATCCATACACACACACACACACAAACAGACCCAAGAGAATAAAACATATGGAGCAATACCCATCTTGCTCAGAACTCAAAAAAGCTGAAAGAAAAAGTAATTTTAGTTGCTACAGGCTCACCTGCTATTCCAGGCCAACCTACAACAGCTCAGTCTAAAAAGGCAAGATAGTTATAGTTCTATTTCTGACTTCCAAATCTCATTCAAAATGTCCTGTGGTCCATGCTAATCCATAACTAAGTAAGAAAGGAAACTTCTGGAAGTTTAGTTTCAGTTTAGCTAGATTAGCCTAACAAAATTAACTTCAATTATTATTAAAGAATTTTGACTTGGGAATGGTGTTCAGTACACAAATTGTGTTTCTGCAGAGTTATTATTTTGCCAACAAAGGTCCATATAGTAAAAGATACAGTTTTCCAGCAGTCATTTATGGATGTGAAAGTTGGACCATAAAGAAAGCTGAACACTGAAGAACTGATGCTTTTGAACTGTGGTGTTAGAGAAGACTCTTGAGAGTTCCTTCAGTTGCAAAAATTCAAACCAATTAATCCTGAAAGAAATCAATCCTGACTATTCATCTGATGACTTTGGCCACCTGATGCGAAGAACTGACTCATTAGAAAAGACCCTTGAACTTGCGTCCACACCTATGAAACAGGGAAAAAAATAAAATAAAATAAAATAAAAAAAGAAAAGACCCTGATGCTGGGGAAGATCGATGGTGGAAGGAGAAGGAGACGACAGAGACCAAAATGGTTAGATGGTATCACTGACTCAATGGACAGAGTTTGAGCAAGCTCCAGAAGGACAGGGAAGCCTGGCATGTTACAGTCCATGGGGTCTCAAAGAGTCTGACATGACTGAGTAACTGAACATCAACAAGAAATGGAAACCTGTATTAAATACTCTGGTATAAATTTCTCTTAAATATCAGAAAGCTGAAAGGTCCTTAAAAAGTGTTTCTCAACCTCAGCACTACTGGCATTTTATGTTTGGTAAATCTTTTTAACAGGAGGCTTTCCTATGCATTATAGAGTATCCAGCAGCACCTTGGTATCTACAAATTAAATGGGGTTCTCACAGTCAAAAATATCTTCAGACAATACCAACTATTTCCTGGGGATCTAAAATTGCCTCCAGTTGAGAACTACTGCTTTGAATGATACTAAATATTCCAAAACAAAGATGCTGTGTAAACTCAGGTCTAACTGAAATTAGATGATATGTTACGTTGCTTATATATTTAATTCCCTGTGTGTGTGTGTGTTTAGTTGCTAATATTAATTCATTACATTGGAAGAGACTCTCTCTGGTTGACTTTGAGTCAAAGCTTAACAGCAAGGCTCAGTTGGTCAAGGTTACTATTAAAAACTATGGATGTGTTAGCTTTAGAAATCCCATCTTTTATCTCAGCAAAGGGAAGGATGCAGCAGCTCAGAGATGGCCCAAGGCAAAACCACACCTGTCTCAAGAAGTTTGACAACTAGTTCCCTTGGTATAAAACACTGCAGAGATGACACTCTTTCAATAGTGAATTGTCTTTCTTGACCATTTCAAATTCTCTTTCATTATTATAAGCAAATTATGTTTTTCTTAAGCAAAATGGTTGGACTCAATCTTGTACTCTTGAAAGGCCCATTCTGTAGAAGATTCACCTATTTCCAAAGTGACTAGCGGTGCCAGATAACATTATCACGAGAGAAGATTCAAGTGGTTGCAACTTACCTTTTGCCAAATCATACTCCAATTCAAGGGCAGAAAACTCAGGTATCTTCAGGGATCAATTGGCAAAGTTAAACGCACAGTGGTTCTTAGCAACTATAGTAAACTGGAAGTCTGTGCCCCCTAAAATGGTATACAAACTCTGTTTAGAGATGTCATTTAGGAAAATGTGATTTTTTAAAAAAATTTTATGAACTCAGGAGTCCATATATGTATATGAAATTAGTTGGCAATTAATTCAATTGTGAAAAATCATTTCAAAACAATACCACATAGGGAGAAGCATGTGTGTGTGTAGGTACACACCTGTGGGTAAAAGCAGGGCTCAGTTGGTAGAGATGGTGTGTATACATTTGTATGTATGTCTTTATACATGAGGGCCTCTCAGGTGGCACTAGTGGTAAAGAACTCGCCTGCCAATGCAGGAGACTTAAGAGATGCAGGCTTGATCCATGGATCAGGAAGGTTCCCTGGAGGAGGGCATGGCAACCCACTCCAGTATTCTTAACTGGAGAATCTCATGGACAGAGGAGCCTGGCGGGCTACAGCCCATGGGGTCACAGAGTTGGACACAACTGAAGTGACCGCATGCACACATGTATACATGTGTGTATATACACATGTGAGTGTGCTTGTAGGCTGCATTTACCCATCAAGAGACTAGATTATCATTTTTATTCTTATCAGCCAACTGAAAGGCAAAACAACTTACTAGTAAGGGAGGTGGATAAATTAATTATTTCAAAGGACTTTTCTCTTGTTTTGTCCTAAGTGACTTCTCAACACCATCAATAACTCGTTGTTGTCCCACATCGTCAAAATATCCATAGCAAACCGGTAATAAAAACTTACTTCCACTTTCAAGACAGAAAACTGAGGATCAGACAGTTTACATGACCTCAGGTCACAAAGCCTAGAAGGAGTGAAGCCAACGTTGAAACTTGTCTCCTGAAACACACACCTAGCACCCTTCAGCTACTATGTAATTATATCTAGGACCTTGTGGAAATCATCTGCCTTAACATAAATCTAGTAAGTATCTGCGTGCAATCTTCATTTTTGAAAAAGGCTATTTTATCCTTGTACGTCCAGGTGGAAATTTGACAAATGTTGTGCTGAAAACAAATTATGCTGTACTGTGTGCACATTAATTTCGTGGCTAATATTTCAGTTCACTACATTGTAAGCCCCTTCACAGTCATCATGATCTGGAAGCACACGCTTTATTGCTTCTAAATATTTGAATTCCAATACAAAGGCCTGTCAGTCTACCCAGATTCATAAGTTGGCTTAACCTGATTTTCTCTGCTTCGTGACAACATTGTTTAGTATGCGCTAGGCTGTATCTGACATAAGGAAATCATATATTACATTTAATCAAATAGATTGAAAGCTGCTAAAATGCTCACTCTTCCCAAATTTGCAAAGCATAGCATTTTTTCCCCCTTTTCTTTTTTGATTCTGGTGCCTCTGCTATCAAAGTATTTACAGAATTTATGTACATAGGGAAGCTGTCAAATGCATAAAACCCAGCGTGGTGTGAATCTCAGTTTTTGAAGAAAATGTTGAAAGAGTTTCCTTTAGTCTCCTGAGGACCCTCTCACAGAAGAAATTCTTAGGTCCGTAGGTAACTTGGTTATCTAGTGGCCTATATTTATAGTGTGTGTTATCTTCAAACCAAAATATAAATTTTACATTTATCCCTACCCTGTCCAGTAACTTTCCATGTCTTTCCTTTCTTACTTTATAACAGAAAGAAAGAAACATGTTAAAAATCAAAAAAATTGTTCTCAAAGCCTTGACTGCATGAATAATGGAGGGAAATCTCAGTAAACTGTGTCTGTTCCAACTTTAAAATAGCTCTCAAGCTCACCCTTTTCTTCATCTCTAACTTTTTACTCCATCACCACCCCAACTCTCCCTTGTAGCTTGAGCCAAAAATTTCAAACTCCTAGATTTCAATGGTCCCTCTCATTTATACTTTGTCATCTCCAATCCACTGCCCACACTACATTTGTGGCAGAAGCTGCTGCTCGCCTTCCCAGTAAGCACTCTTGCATAGTAACAGAAATTCGGTTTTCTTGTGACTAGCACTACACTCAGCTTCAGTTCAGTTGCTCAGTCGTGTCCAACTCTTTTCGACCCCATGAATCGCAGCACGCCAGGCCTCCCTGTCCATCACTAACTCCTGGAGTTCACTCACACTCACGTCCATCGACTCAGTGATGCCATCCAGCCATCTCATTCTCTGTCGTCCCCTTCTTCTCCTGCCCCCAATCCCTCCCAGCATCAAAGTCTTTTCCAATGAGTCAACTCTCCGCATGAGGTGGCCAAAGTACTGGAGTTTCAGCTTTAACATCATTCCTTCCAAAGAAATCCCAGGGCCGATCTCCTTCAGAATGGACTGGTTGGATCTCCTTGCACTCCAAGGGACTCTCAAGAGTCTTCTCCAGCACCACAGTTCAAAAGCATCAATTCTTCGGTGCTCAGCTTTCTTTACAGTCCAACTCTTACATCCATACATGACTACTGGAAAAATCATAGCCTTGACTACACGGACCTTAGTCAGCAAGGTAATGTCTCTGCTTTTCAATATGCTATCTAGGTTGGTCATAACTTTTCCTCCAAGGAGTAAGCGTGTTTTAATTTCATGGCACAGTCACCATCTGCAGTGATTTTGGAGCCCAGAAAAATAAAGTCTGACATTGTTTCCACTGTTTCCCCATCTATTTCCCATGAAGTGATGGGACTGGATGCCATGATCAGCTTAAAAGGCTCTATTTCCTGATCTCTCCTGCAGTTAGCAGTAGCTAATTATTAATATTTGGAAGTCAATGAACCAAACTTTCAGGAAATGGAACCAGGACCACTCAGACAGTTATCACCCTCTACCTTGTCTCCCTACTATGTGGATGATGGAAAGGATGCTGGAGTTCTAGCAGCCATTGTGTATATGTGAGGATGCAAACCAGGTCTAAAGATAGTGGAGTAAAAAAGCAGGAGCCTCAGTCCCTGATGACTTCATCAAGTTCCATGTCAGTCTCAGAATGTGTTCTCTACATTTTTTTCCCTATGTATCTAACCCCAGTATGTTTATTGTCACTAGAGTTGACAATAATAAGTTGCTTTATTCGAGCAAAAAAAGTGATCACTTGAAAAAGTAAATCAGACCAAGTTACGAAGTTTAGTAAATTGTTCAGATTCTCACCTTCTTGCCATGGCTTACACATCTCTGATTTCATATCAATCACTAGCTAAACTACCTTCACACCACACCTTTGGCTGCCTTTTAGTACCTTGCACTATTTTGTACTTTTTAAAACTTTCCTCTTCACACTCACAGGCCTCAATACCTTGACAGTATGGATAATTCTGTGCCCATTTTTCAGATATTGCCTCAAATAGCAGTTCTTCTGAGGGACACTCTCAACTTTCCCAACAAAAAGTAGCTTCTCAGCATCACTTTTACCTTGCTCACGTCCATTAAAGACTATATCGCAGTCCTTAATTATCTCATTCACTCACTTATTAGATGTCTGTTTCCACAGAATAGAAGCCTTGCTTTTTATGGAAGCACATAACATTTACCTGATAGATTTATCATGACTTTAAGTGAATAAAGTTTCCACTTCTCCTGTCTAAAAAGCTTACCTCAAATGCCCTTGCTTTGGTCACATCTTAAACTCCTCCTATACTTATAAAATAAATTCCATCCCCTAGCAAATACGCTATTTGGGGACATGGCCTTTTATCTAGCCTTCACTACCCACGCTTCTTGAAATGTGTATTTTATTCTGATTCGCATGTGCATTTCAAATTCACCTGGCTGGATCCTAACTCCTTGAAAGTCTCTCCAAGGCATCACCTTCCCCAGAAGACCTCCTGGAGTCCAACTCTCAAATCTGTGTTTGTTGTCTCTTCTTACAGAGGTATGGAGATTATTACATAAAGCAACATACTTTGGGAGTGAGTGTTCTGTCTTTAAAGTCAGATAATTTAGCTTTAGATCCCAGATCTGCCACTTGATTATGCCAAATGATTATGTGCCTGAGAGCAGTTTCAGTTCAGTTGTGTCCAACTCTTTGTAACCCCATGGACTGCCGCACACCAGGCTTTCCTGTCCGTTGCCAACTCCTGGAGTTTACTAAAACTCAGGTCCATCTAGTCAGTGATGCCATCCAACCATCCCATCCTCTGTCATCTCCTTCTCCTCCTGCCTTCTGTCTTTCCCAGCATCAGAGTCTTTTCCAAAGAGTCAGTTCTTCACATCAGGTAGCCAAAGTATTGGAGTTTCAGCTTTGACATCAGTACTTCCAATGAATATTTAGGACTGATTACCTTTAGGATGGACTGGTTGGATTTCCTTGCAGTCCAAGGGACTCTCAAGAGTCTTCAACAATAAAGTTCAAAAGCATCAATTCTTCTAGTGCTCAGCTTTCTTTATAGTCCAACTCTCACATTCACACATGACTACTGGAAAAACCATTGCTTTGACTAGACAGACCTTTTTTGGCAAAGCAATGTCTCTGCTTTTTAATATGCTGTCCAGGTTGGTCATAACTTTTCTTCCAAGGAGCAAGTTTCTTTTAATTTCATGGCTCCAGTCACTATTTGTAGTGATTTTGGAGCCTAAAAAGATAAAGTCACTGTTTCCACTGTTTCTCCATTTATTTGCCATGAAGTGATGGGACCAGATGCCATGATGTTAGTTTTCTGAATGTTGAGCTTTAAGCCAACTTTTTCATTCTCCTCTTTCACTTTCATCAAGAGGCTCTTTAGTTTTTCTTCACTTTCTGCCATAAGGGTGGTGTCATCTGCATATCTGAGGTTATTGATATTTCTTCCCACAATCTTGATTCCAGCTTGTGCTTCATCCAGCCCAGCATTTCTCAAGATGTACTCTGCTTATAAGCTAACTAAGCAGTTTTAGTCATCATTAATTTAAAACCTAAGATGACTTCAGTCTGGGGCAGTCTTTGTAATTGACATCAGATAACATGTGCAACACACTTGACAAGGTAAATTCTAAATCAAGGGTGACTACATCATCATTAATAATTACCTAAGGTGGCTCAGTGGTAAAGAATCTGGGTCAGGAAGATCCCCTAGAGGAGGAAATGGCAACCCACATCAGTATTCTTGCCTGGAAAATCCCATGGACAGAGGAGCCTGGTGGGCTAAAATTCATGAAGTCACAAAGAATCAGACACAACTGACTCTTAACAACAGCACTCAACACCCATGTCAGCTACTATCACGTTAATAAATGTCATAAATATGTCTCTTCTTGATTTTTTTCCCAGTAAATTGTGAGTTCAATAAAAGATTGGCTATCCTCCTTCCTAATTCATAACACTGAGCCCCAAACCTTGACAAAGTAAGTGTTCAAGTGATCAGTGAAATCTACTAAGATAGTAATGAAATCAATTAATTAAAACATTATGAAGTGCAATTCTATACCTGACACTGTGCTTAAAGAACAGCAGCTAACAGACTGGTGCTCATCTTCATAGATTTAGTCTAGAAGATAATCCAATGAGTCTTTGCAACTGTGAGAAATGTCATGAAGGGGAAAGCTCAGGACGCAGCCGTATGGACATACATACAACAGAAGCATGAAACTATCTAAAAGGGCAAAGATTCACTGCCTTTTGCAGCTTCTAAGCCCACTCACTGCAAAGCCCCACACGGCAGGTATTCATCGGGTGTTTTCAGTTTCTTTGTAAGACATGTCTAGTATTTGCTCTTCTGTTTAAGGTTGTTCCCTTCAAACATCAGGTCTCCAAATACCCTTGAGACTTCACAAATTTAATAAACTTTGTTGTTCACTAGGTGATTAAATTTCCTCAAAACAAGGGAAGAGTAAAACGTGCAAGCAAATGCAAGCATCATTTAACTTGCTTTTATTTAGAAGTTCAGTCCATTATCCTGCCAGATCAGAAGAAAAAATAAGGAAAATTTAACATAAAAAAGGAACACTGACCACAGAGTAGATGCTGGGGGAGTGGGGAAAAAATATAGAAAAGAGAAAAAAGCATAGAGAAATGACCAAAACAAAGTGGAAATCCTAATGGGGAAGGGCTTCCCTGGTGGCTCGGATGGTAAAGTGACTGCCTGTAATGCAGGAGACCTGGGTTCGATCCCTGGGTTGGGAAGATCCCCTGGAGAAGGAAATGGCAACCGACTCCATTACTCCTGCCTGGAAAATTCCATGGACAGAGGAGCCTGGTAGACTACAGTCCACGGGGTTGCAAAGAGTCAGACACGGCTGAGCGACTTCACTTTCATTTTAATATGCTAGGACAGTCTCATGACAAGCAGTTTTCATTCTCCATCTCCATAAACAAGTTATAGAAACAAGTAATTATAAATATTGCCAAGGAATAGATGTCAGGTTTTGGAGTTTCCTCCCAACCATAGATTATGAACTCACACAACAAGCCCATTCATCTAGGCTCTGTTCTGAGTGATGAGCACAGACAATAGGATTATGGGTTGAAAATCCATGCTTTGCTGTAAACCAGAATTGGCTTGAATTCTGGTTGTGACACATAATGGCTATGTGACTTGGCTAAAATAACTTCTGTCAATATCTCCTCTGAAAAACTGTGGTAACCTCTAGCTCCTAAGGCTTAACCCAAACCTGAAAGGGAAAAAAAAAAAAATCATAGAAACCAATAGCATGGGTTAAATTTCTTGGCAATGATGGAAAACAGTTTTCTCTGAAATCCAAGCTCTGTAGAGCACAGCAGACCTTCACTTCCCAGTGCCCACGCGGCAGTGCCAGGTGAAGCAATTACCTGGTTGATTGCAGGGGCTGGAATGTACTGGAATGAGTCACTGATGAAGAGATCTATTTGGATTTCTGTTTGAGCTGTGTTTGATTAGCTTGTCCATGAAAGTGAGCAATCCCATCTCCATGGACACATTCTACTGGACACAGAAGAGCTCTGTATCCCCAGCCCCAACTGTTGTTCACGAAAGAGGCATGAGTTGGTATCATTAGCACATGTTCATTTGTTTTAATGGGGCATTAAGACTGATTTATATGGTGGCGTTTGAGGTGAAAACTCATTCCAGAATTACACCTGTATAAGAACACTTAACATTAGCTTGCCAATGGGCCTTCCAAAAGGATGAAGACCAGGGTTCCCGATTCAGAGAATTTCCATTTCACTTAGCCATCAAGAGGACTGGCCAGAAACAAATGAACAAACAAAAGAAAACTAGGAGCAGCAGCCCACAAAGAATCATCTTGTGAGTTTCTTTTCAGAAATCAAGCTCATGTTAGTGCTGCAGAACTCCAAGGTCAGCAGAGAGCAAAGTTAATATTCATTTGCTCAAATTTCTGTATCTATCCTAAAGGTGACTATAATTCTTTTTACTAAAAATGTTTCTTTCTTTCATTGGTAACACTAACACTGTGAGATACTGATATAATCATTATTAATTTTGCTATCATTCATCATGACGGCCTTAAAAGAGGTCAGTTCCCTATTTTTTTACAATAGCAAAGTCAAGAAAAACAACACTGCAGACTATCATTCTTTTTATACAATTTTTCCCTCGACATTAGTTCCTCGCCAGGTCCTGTTTGCTGTTCTACCTCCCGTTCCCTAATGATTGTTCCTTTATCCTCATCATTAATTGCTGGTGGTTCTGTTGGCAAAGAGAAATGGAGGGGAACATCATAAAAGTCATTCCAGCTAATATCAGGTTCATTCAACTGAAAATATGGAGAAAAATAACTTTCTACAGAGGATGTTGAAACAATCAGGAGAAAGAACTTTTTCAATGCCTGCACTGGTGTTGATGTGAAGAGAGGTAAATATTTAGAGACTTAATACTTAGTGATTTATTTGTAGGTTATTCCTTTAAAATCTCTGACTTGTTTGTTAACCTTAAGCTACGAAAATAAGATCTGAGTCTCAATATTCACCAATGAATCCCCAGTTTTTTCCATCAGTATTTGTCACATAGGTTTTCCCAGGTGGCTCAGTGGTAAAGCATTTGCCTACCAATGCAGGAGATGTGAGTTGAATTCCTGGGTTGGGAAGATCCCCTCGAGTAGGAAATGGCAACCCACTCAAGTATTCTTGCCTGGAGAATTCCATGGACTGAGGAGCCTGGCAGGCTACAGTCCATGGGGTCACGAAAGAGCTGGACTTGACCTAGCAGCTTAAAAAAAAAAAAAAAAAAAAAAAACAACTCAAACAACTCACATAAGGTGATTGATAAATCCATCAAAGTAATAGATAAGAAGGGAGCTTTGTTTGCCAGGACTATTCTTACCTGTTCACTGTGAACCCTTCTTGTTAGGAGAGTAAAATTAACAGGCAAGTATGTTCCTATCTGTCTTTATTCAGACCTTCCTAGGCTCACAGGATGAATGCAAGTGCATCTCTAGACCCTGATGCAAGGATCCATCCATCACACAAACCAACAATATTCATAATAACACACAGTTTTCAAAAAGTAATTTTAGAATTTAAGAGCTGGAAAAAGAAGAGAGTGCTTAAAATAACAGCACTACTGAAGTCTCTACTTGCGTTCTGACCCAACAGTATAAAAATTTTATTTTCAGCCCAGGTATGAAATTCAAACTAAATATTAAAAACTATATATGTATTTACAAAGGCATTCCCATTTCAGTACAAGATTCTCTCCAGATTACTATTTATTATCAAGGCAAGAATATTTCAAGAAGTGGGACATGCTTCCTAAGTGAAACCACCTTCAGCTTGCTTTGAAACTCTGGGGATGTACCAGTGTTTGTATTACCAGCACCTCATCCTTCCAAAAATAAATGCAATCAGGCCTCCAGATACTTCTAAACATATTGCACTTTTACTTTCCAGCTGAACACAAAACATCTCCCAGGTGTTTGTGATCTTTATGTTTTAAAAATAAGGTTTAAGGTGTGTATCCATCCATCTCTCATATCTGATTTCAAATCTTGTTAGTCTGAACTGAATTCATTTATTTTATCTTTCAGTCAAACACCATCAGTAATTTCACATGAGAATCAACTCTAATATGTTCATATCTCATCAAGAAAGATAATGGTCCTGCCAAAAAGATCTATTTCTTTAGGTGTGCTTCTGCAGTGAAGGAGAGCTTTGCACTTGCAAAGCAAGAGGCTAGAAAGATGTTTGATTTTCATAGGTGTAACTGATCCTGTCATAGTCTCAGGAACAATAGCTGTCAATCAGAAGAACATGAGATTTAAATTATTTATTTTGTATCACTTCCTATGGCTTCCCTTTATGCCAAACATCTAGGCTGATTAATTTATTAATCTATAGCTGGTGGTTTCATCCATGCTGCAGAAAGAAAACAATTCAAGTAAGTAATCCCAGGGAACAAACTGTTCTATCATGAAACTTACCTCTCCCAACCATCATTTTAAGCACTAACGTCCTTTGAACTGTCAAAACAATGGGGAAATATTCATGATTTCTCTCCTATTTATAGATAACTTGTCACTTCATTGTTTCCAAGAAAGAAACTGTGTATATCCAAGTAGACTGAGGCAAAAAGGAATATTTTCAGTGAGAGAGAGAGGCAACTGGTCATATCTAAATAGTGTTTTGGGGGAGGGTTGGGTTAATAAAACCTAATTTCTCATTCTATCAACAGGACTGATATTCAGATTCAAGTATCAGGTTGATTTTGATGAACTTTAGAACATGAGCTACCAACACTAGAGAGTCACAATAGGGTAAATCTATTATTTAAAAAAAAAAAATCAGGGAAAGGTAAAAATCATGGTTCCCCTATAGGTATAAAAATTAACATGTGTTAAAGATTTTATTCTGGTTGGATGGCATCACCAACTCAATGGACATGAGTCTGAGTAAACTCCAGGAGTTGGTGATGGACAGGGAGGCCTGGGGTGCTGCAGTCCACAGGGTCACAAAGAGTCAGACGTGACTGAACTGAACTAAACCTCTTCTAGACCAGACAGAATCCATATGCCTACAAGATATATGCCATTTACAGAATTTTAAAATAGTTCCTATAGAATCAGAATATTAGACAGAAGGCAGAAGGGTGCCCTGTAAGTAATGTCTTCCTTCCCACAGAAGCACAAAGTGTAACTAGGAAAAGGGAATAAACATAACAGGCTGCAAACATCCTCTCTGGGTAAAACAGGAAGCCTACCCAGCTGATATTAATTGTTTGCCTTGCGTCTTGACTAGCGGTAGCCTCTGTTCCACATACACTTCAGTTATTCCTCCTCAAACTAGCATGTGGCAATTTTCTACTTGTGCTGAAATAGAGAAAGATAGGGAACAGACTCTCCATACACAAAACCCAGTGAAGCTGTCCAAAAAAGGCCTCCCCAGGATGTACTGGGTTGACCAAAAAGTTCATTTGGGTTTTTCCATAAGATGTTACAGAAAAACCCCAATGAAGTTTTTGGTCATCCCAATACTACTCTGCCATGTGGATTTTTTTGAGCTAGTGGCAAGTGAGACCATGTGGGGTCAGGACAAACCATGGCCCCTTAACTACTGAGAAAAATTAAAACTGGGTTATCTTCCCCAGAAAGAGAGTTATGACCAGAGGTAAAATTTAGATGTTGGCCCATCAGTATGGCATAACAAACATCCTCTGTTCTGCTGTGAATAACCCTCTCATTCTTGGAAGCCCCAGGGCCCTATCTCATCCCCTAGTTCAGGATGGTGTACAGGTGACTCTCACTGAACTGTGTCAAACCCACAGGTTTGAACTGTGTGGGTCCATTTATACAGGCATTTTTTTTTCAATAGACATACTACAGTACTGCATGATCTACAGTTGTTCAAAAAATTGCGTTCCCGGAATGTGGAACCACGAATGTAGAGGACAGTCTGTAAAATGACATGCCAGTTTTCATCTGTTGGCCGATTGGTGCCCCAGTTCCCACATTGTGCAGGTTCAACTGTATACACTTCATTTTACATTTCTGTACCTGAATCTCTCTTATTTGGGGGGATCCTCTCATGTAAGTGGGGTTCCCATGCATATGAAATTAAATTTGACTTTTTCCTATGAATCAGTCTCATGTCAACTTAATTCTTTGACCAGACACAAGAACCTAAAAGGATAGAATAGTTTTCTTCCTCTGCAACCCAGGATTCTAATAGCTGTGCATGTGTAGATGACATTTAAATAATCAACTATTTCATGAATGTATATGAAGTGCCTGTACCAACACCCTCTCTTCTGGGTTATGGAATCAATGTTATCTGATGAAGATGGAGGCAGAGACCATACTCTATCTCAGGAGACTTTATTAACATGAATAGAAGAAAACATCTAGTCACCAAGGCTTCCTTAAACCAAGGGACATTCATGAGGAATGCATACACAAGTCACTACCCAATACATTATGTCTTCTTAAATTTCCTCCCAACTTCAGTTTCCTTCCATCATCATCATAACCCATGTCTTCTAATGATCAGAATAACAGCTATGGTTTTCCCTTTCTGGGCTATTTGTGACATCCCATGACTTAAAGAATCTTTAATTTAGACTTGAGGGTTGGAGATATTGCCAGCCACTCTAGACCTTCCCAGTTTCTTGCCATATTCAAATCTGGCACTGTGCTTTAAAGACTCAAGTTATGAATATACTATACAGCAGGTAAAGGAAGCTAGATCTAAAATATAACAGATGAAGGAAATTAGATTTTTATCAGGCAGCCATAAGAAGGCACGAATTGAGAAAATAAAAAAAAGAGTTAGCCAAGTATTCAAAAGCAATTTCCTAAGGAGACAAAGAGAACAATGAAAGACAATTAGTGAAAGAAAAGACTTTCAGTCTATTCCTGACCAGAAGAAATAAATTCTGTTCTAATACTGGGCTCTGAATTAGTAATATTAATATGAGAATTTAATAGTAACCAATCAAGCTCCAAATCAGTTTTGAACTGGTAAAAGAACTTTTTAAAATTTTTTTTCAAGTATGCTTCAGTTTAAGGGCTTCCTTGATAACTCAATTGGTAAAGAATTCACCTGTAATGCAGGAGACCCCGGTTCGATTCTTGGGCTTCCCTGGTGGCCTAGAGAATTCCATGGAGCACATAGGCATGGGGTTGCAAAGAGTCAGACACGACTGAGTCACCTTCACCTTCACTTTTCAGTTTATTTTAGCAAAAATTGATTTCAAATCAGACAACACCAAACCACAAGTGTTGAGGAGTGCTCCACCAACAGAAGCTCAGAGAAGAGCATTTGCAGAAAAAAGGAAGAAAATAAAGTCATTGATGGCTATAGCCTAAACTCTACTTTGCTGTTGGTGATCAGTGGCCCACAGCTTTCAATTTCATAACCTTGGCCTATTTCCAGCCTTATTTACTCTTATTATGGACATGACGGAAGCGACTTAGCAGCAGCAGCAGCAGCAGCAGCAGCAGCAGCAGGCCTCCATGGCAGTAGAGCCTCCTGAAGTCTCATTGCCTCATCTTATTTAACAAATCCGAGACAAACTGTCCCCATATCCTTGCCCCAATCACTTGTATATTTCTTAGCTCACATCTGTACTTTGCCCTCTGATCAACAGCAAGTCCGTGAGAGGTGAGGATGGGGAGAGAAGAATTAGACATTGTGACTGTCTGACAAAGGATTAATACAGTAATGCCACAGATTTATAAACAAAATAAGACTCTGGATGATCCTATTCAAGTCTTACACATCTTCTAGAAATAACATTGGAGAAAAACTGGGAGCCATAAGACCAGGGCTTCAGGGCCAAACATGCCTCTAATTCAGGTGAGAATTTGAGCAGAGAGAGGCCAGTCTTAGCTGCCACATTTTCTGAAACAAAGTAAGGTTTTGGAGAAGGATGGAAAGGATGATGACTACGTAAGTGTTCTAAAGACCCTCATGGTCACACGTCTGTGCCTGTGGGGCTGAGGGCCAGGATGAATAGAAAGTCCACAGGCAGAGTTACTGACCTCAAGCCCACTTACTCATGAGCAGAACAGCTGTTACTCTTGACATGATCTGCAAACTTCGTCTTGATCTTCCTCCCAGCAGCCACAGTGCCCGTCCCTCTCTTCTGCATCTTCTGTTCTCCAGTCTCACATGCTTCCTTCCACTTTCACTGGTGCTTATAGCTACGCCAAGTCACTGTGCTTAATAGAACTCTGTGCTGAAAACTGAATCAAAGCAGGACCATGGACACACCAAGTCACTCTGCTGAATAGAACTCTGTGCTGAAAATTGAAACCAAGCAAGACCCTGGGCACAGAAGCCTCTCTGTGTCCCCCTTTCTTATTTGCAGGATAAAGGCTTCAGCCTCCTACCAAAGAGCAGATTTAAACAGTTGCTAACAGGGAAGTAAGGAAAAAGGGCAAAGAAGGAACAATATTGCAGCTATTAAGACAGAATCCTGATTCCTCTTCAAGGGATATACAAAACAGCATTTTTTAGTTCTTCTGAAGGAAGCAAGGCTCTCATCCAGATGGAGGGTGGTCATTTCAGGCTGAGCACACGATTCCTGGAGCACCATCCCGTCACCCACCACCAATCAATGAGAAGAAAATCATATGTCCTGCAGGTCCCAGCCCACAGTTTGCCTATAAGTTCAGGTTTTCTGAGCATGAGACACCCATTTTCCTTGCTTGCCCCTAAAATAAACCTTTCTCTGCTCCAAACTCTGCCATTTCAGTTTGTTTGATTTCACTGTGCCAGGCACATGAGCTTTTGCTAACAAAACAAACCTTAGAATAAACTTCTCACTCTTGGGTTTATGTTCCATCCCATCACCATGGCCTGCAGTCCTTACCTGATCTGGCATCTTCTCACTTCTCAATTCATCATGCACTGCTTTCCCTCTCATTTTTAAAACTTTATTCCATACTGTTCTAATTTCCATTTTACAAATATGACATGCCACTTCAACCTTGGGGTCTTCTGTTCTGCCTGTGTGTACAACTCTTCTTACCCCTTCTTCATCCAGCTAACAACTACTGATCCTTTATATGCCACCATTAATGCCTCTTTGGGGAAGCCTCCTTACCATGAAGAAAGTCTGCAGCTGCAAACAGCACACTATAAATGGTTTAAACAAAAATAAATGTATTTCCTCACATAAAAATCCACCTAGGGATAGAGTTCCAGGGCTAACTCCGGTGTTCAGTCAGCTCACCAGATCCCTAGGTTCTCCCCACTTGTCTGCTCTTTCCTAGGTTCTTGAGACAGCTACAAGAGTCCCAGCCATCACAGGGAGACCCTAGCATCCAGAGAATAGAGAGGTCCCTCCCTCCATGTCTGTCTTTGCTACTGCTACTGCTAACTCATTTCAGTCACGTCCGACTCTGTGCGACCCCATAGATGGCAGCCCACCAGCCTCCCCCTCCCCGGGATTCTCCAGGCAAGAACACTGGAGTGGGTTGCCATTTCCTTCTCCAATGCATGAAAGTGAAAAGTGAAAGGGAAGTCGCTCAGTCATATCTGACTCTTCGCGACCTCACGGACTGCAGCCCACCAGGCTCCTCTGTCCATGGGATTTTCCAGGCAAGAGTACTGGAGTGCCATCACCTTCTGTGAGAGTACTGGAGTGGGGTGCCATCGCCTTCTCCATATCTGTCTTTATCAGGATATAAAACATTTCCCAGAAGCACTTCAACAGTTTCCCAGCTCCAGGGGGCCAGCACTGGCCACATTTCTTTTCCTTTTTTCTAATTGAAAAGGAAGTGGGAAAACAAAGTACCCTTGTAGCTTCTAGGATGAGAGGCAGAGGCTGCTAAGAAGAAGATATATCCATGCCAGAGAGGCTCTTTTGCTGTAAGCACTTCCTATTCTTTGTTATACCTAACGGTAGTAATCACAAGATAATTGCTAGCTGTTTGATAACTGTTCATTTCCTATGTTGTTGTTCAGACAGTCGTGTCCGATTCTTTCTGGCTCCATGGACTGCAGCACATGAGGCTTCCCTGTCCTTTACCGTCTTCCGGAGCTTGCTCAAACTCACGTCCATTGAGTTGGTGATGCCTTCCAACCCTCTCGTCCTTGCAGTGTGACCTGAGGCAGCTACCTCACTTGGTTGAGAGTCATTTTTCTCAAATGAAATATGGTAACTAAAATGGTGACTTCTATTGATGATTCAGTGAGAGTGTGATTAAAATCTCAAGGAAAAGTGTCACCTTACTTATCTCAAATAATTGTTGCTATTAGCATTATAATCATTACTACTACTGATATTATAGAAAGATACTTTGCTTCATTTTTTTCCTTATGATAGCGTTTAGGGAAGGCTACCCCAAATATGTCACTTTGGTATATCAATTATTTGCAGTTAAAGTTACTACAACTGATACAAGAAGGACACACTGACCCTCCTAGGTCCTGGAAAGTGAAACCCAGCAGGATCCCATGGGGCTTCCCTCATATCCTCTGCTTTAGCTCATCTCTGAAGCACCTAGACAACCGTATTTCATGAGCATTTCCTGAGTTGTTTAGCAGATGTAAAAAAAACCTCTCCCTCACCAACAAAGGGAAGATGTTAACTACTTGATGACCATGACCACATAACCCCAGGCCTTCTGGAGCCTAAGGATTGATGCTGTTCACCCCTGTGGCACCACACGTTACCTCATCATCAGCCAGTCAGAGAACGGTACACAAAATAATCACAGTCCCTACAAACTCTCTCCCTCACCTGTCTTTTAAAAATGCTTTGCCAAAACCCTTCAATGAGTTTGGGGCCTTTAGAGTATGAGCCACTCTTCTCCTTGCTTGACCCTACAATAAACCTTTCTCCACTCCAAACTCTTGATGTTTCAGTTTGACCTCACTGTGCTCCAGACACAAACTTGTGTTAAGAATAGCAGGCAATAAATCCCCCATGTCAAAGGATCCCTCCCTGTACCAGGACGTTCTTATCACCAGAGAAGGCTCTATCAACAAACCTTGCTATTATTTCTTTACCACTTTACTAATTTACTACCCTTCACCCAAACCCCTGTCTTGTCAATTCTTTACAAATGTATTGTAAGTTGTCTGCTTTGGTCATTTCTTTGAGTCTCATATTCCTATGAACTCCCATAGGAGTTAATATCTTTTTCCTCCATTGTGTCCATTTAATTACTGCAACAGCCAAAAGAACCAAGAGTGGGAAAGATTTCCCCCCTCCCTGAAACTTACCTGTATGTTCATCACAGCAAAAAAGGAAACAAAAAGCCCTAAGTTTCCTCCTCTGATATCAGAGGGGTGTATGAGAACAATAGGAGGGCAGGAGAATTATGAGACCCAGAAGAAAATGGAATTCTTCATCAGCCTAAGCTTAGAGGGAGAGGGCAAAGTCTAAAGGCTTCTGCAAATCTGTACAATGCAGCCTCATTCTGCTTTCTGATTGGATATTAGGACTCCCCAGTGGGGGAATAAAAAAAAAAATTAAAAAGAACCTTTTAAACATCTTACAACTGAAAACCGTTGGAAAATCTTTTCAAAAAGGCATCTAGCTTTCTTCCCAGCATACTTATCACCATTGTTCTCCTCACCCTAGCCACATAGGAAATTCAATTCAAGATGACAGAATCCATGGTATTGTTTTTTTTTTTTTTTTTTGAAACAGTGATATTCTGAGAAAATGTAAATATCTGGAGAGAGAGCAGGTGCACATGGTCACTTGTGGGGAAGATGACAACACTTTATGGCTTCAAAATCGCAGTCACGCCTCTCACAATCACATTTTCACCAGCCACTGAGCCAGGCTTTCAGAGCTCCCTGTGGTCTCCAGAGTCCCCAGTGTGGTTTCAGCTGCCCCTATAAAAGTCATCTTTCCACTTTGAGAAGTGCTACCAGGCTGGGCAAACATAAGCAAGAATAACTGAGTAAACAAAGCCAGGTGCAATTTGAATGCAAGTTTAAAAAAAGAACACCTTTCAAGGGAAAAAGACTACAGATCTGATTTTGTAACAGTCAGGTTAATTACTGTCTAACATCCTAATTAGCAGTGAACACTGGATTTAAAATGGTTTAACAACGGAGGGGGGCTTCAGGAATTAATACATTTGCCTTTTGTAATATTATCGAATTTCTCATTTAGAACATCCTGACCAAATATATATAGTCATGGTTTGGTGGTTCTTCCACAAAACTGGGTGAATACTTGTCATTTATAGTTGGGATGACAGACAGAAATAGTTGGACTCAGTGATTTAATAAGTCAAAACATCAACTATGTCTGTATACCAAAAATTTTTGTAGGGGACAAGTATAGAACTGTTTAAATTTACGGACAACACTTAATTGAAAACTGAAAAAAAAAAAACCTGACTGTGAACAGAGACTTCACATAAAACATTGAGAATCTGAGTGATTGGTGGAAATAGTTGTCACTCATATCAGACTAGTTTAACACTTGTCCTCACAGAGAAAATGTAAATGTCTAGATGATTGTATTTCCCATACTACCTAAACACCACTTGATCTGAACTCATTATATGTAGAAGAGTTCTTTGTGTTTATTCATAGCCAGGGTTTTGTTTAACTTTTTCAATAGTAGCTAAAATGGAGAATGTCTTTCATAGTGTCAGATATCATTGGCTTATACTCAGACTGGATTCATTATTTACACTCAGCTTGAAATTCTAATTATCTAAACCTCAAAGTAGCCAATATATCAGTCATGTAACTTGACATTTATATGAACATAAAACAGTAACAATTTCATGGATCTTTATGTCTGCCAAATTAGAGAATCCAAAATGACACTCTGGGTCAAAAATGATTGTTAACCAGAATTTTTTCTCTCTCCCCAAATATAATGTGCCATTGAGTATATTTTGAAGAAATACTTAAACTATGGAATATGGAGGCTCAAGAAGAAAATGTTTTATTGAGGGCAAAAGCAAAACAAAACAGTAACAACAAAACATATGAAAACAATAAAAAAGAACAACTATTTGATTCATTTGCTACCTTGCAGACTTTGTTATTAAAAATAGCACAGATGAAAATTTCACTCCATCACAGTCTGAGAATAATAAAACCAAAAGACATCCTTCTGTTGAGTTGAATAAAAAATAAACAAGCAAAAAACCCTTACCGTTAAAGAAGGAAATAGATCTTATCGCACTATCAACATCAGTTCCGTTCAGTCGCTCAGTCGTGTCCAACTGTTTGCGACCCCATGAATTGCAGCACGCCAGGCCTCCCTGTCCATCACCAACTCCCGGAGTTCACTCAGACTCATGCCCATTGAGTCAGTGATGCCATCCAGCCATCTCATCCTCTGTCATCCCCTTCTCCTCCTGCCCCCAATCCCTCCCAGCATCAAAGTCTTTTCCAATGAGTCAACTCTCCACATGAGGTGGCCAAAGTACTGGAGTTTCAGCTTTACATCATTCCTTCCAAAGAAATCCCAGGGCCGATCTCCTTGCAGTCCAAGGGACTCTCAAGAGCCTTTCCAACACCACAGTTCAAAAGCATCATACCCTAAAGCACTACCCAAGCAGGCAATGACAGAAAGAGGGGAGAGTGAGATGGAAGAACAATTAAGTGACAGAGAAGGCAGACTGAGGATCCTAGCACTCTAAGGAAACAAAGAGAGTAAAGGTGGAAAAGCAAAATTTGAATAAAAGTAGTTGATTTCTTTTTTCAAAATAAAAGAAAATTCACATTTTAGATTAAAAGAGAACTGCTACTGCCAAGGATAAATACAGTAAGTCTACACATGTAAACATTATCATCATTCTTCAGGAAGAAAAAAAAAAAGCTCAAATTACCAGGGATCAAAGACCAACTATCCTCAAATGAAGGATATTTAAATTTTATTTCATCCTCAAATAAACTGAAAGCCGATTTTTAATCACTGTGCATTCTAGGCGGTGCTAAAAAAGTGAAAATAAAAGCAACAACAAAAACCTCATCAACCAAGAAATTTTATCCATTCAATTATTCAAAATCCATTAAACAATTATTTACAGGTATATGAGAACTAAGATAATTTACCCAAATCAACTATTAAGAGAAGAAAAGTGAATTCAATTAGAAGGTGTAGAGGTTAACAAAGAACAGAAATCTTGATTTTAAATATTGGTAAATTTTGGGGTACCTATAGAGAAAGCTGTAGAGTGTACTAAAACTTTTTGTTTGAAATAACAGTGGATCATTACACAGTTTTAAGAAAGAAGACCAATTTAGGAGGGAACACTCAGAATGTTGGGCTCCTATTTACATTAAAATATTGAAGGCTGACCAGAAAAATGTAGAAAGCAAGCTAGAATAATTGGGAAAATAAAGTCAGTATTTTCATTGAATTATAATATAGACCAGTTCATGCAAGAATCATAAATGGGGGATATGATGCTGAGAATCAAGACATGAAAAGTTTTATATTTTGTAATAAAGAGCCTGACTTCAGTATTTGATGTTTAACTAATGACAGGTTTTTAAAGTCTCATTCCTCTCTTTTCCCTCTCTGGTCCCCCTCTGAGTAAAAGGATAAGGAGATCACAATACTCCTTTTATTGGCAGGAGTTTCAAATCCATCAAGCTCCTGCCCACCTATAGGAAGTCTTACCCAGGTCCAAGCCCCTAACCATTGTAAAAGGCCAGTCTCCATTCCCCGCTCTCTCTCAAGGGCCTGTTTGGGAAGCTGACTATCCTGCTGTCTACCCACGAAGTAAAAAAAATAAAACATTTTCATTTGAGTAATATATCTTTTCATGCCCTCTATGTATGTGGCATCATGATTGTCATCATTTAAATCAAATTTTGCATTGAGTCCATCCCATTTAATCAGGATTGAGTCTTAAATTCAAGATTATTTCTGTTCACCAGTTTTCAAGTACCAAGTTGTAAGGTAAAAACATACACTGTGGAGAAATAAGACAACACTTTGACTGGGTGATCAAAGTTGACATCATGGATGAGGGGCAGACATACCGGCGAGTCCCTAAGAATAACAGGCCACTGTGTGGTTTTCCAACTCAGAACACGTAATTTAAAAACTATCCCGAGGGAAGATCAATTAAAAACAAGAAAGGGCCCATTAAAAAGGAGAGAGGAGAATGCAGCTTTTAAAAACAGGGAAGGCTAGAGAAATGTATCAAATTAAAGAATACATGACAACTAAATGCAGCACCTGACTTTAGACTGGAGTTTGTATTAAAAGGGAAAAATACTATAAGTGACACTGGGTCAACTGATAAAAATGGAATGTAGATAATATATTTAGATAATATACTTTATTATATTAATATTTATTAAAGTTGATGTGTGTACATGTGCTCAGCCATGTCTGATTCTTTGTGACCCCACAGACTGTAGCCTGCCAGGCTCCTCTGTCCATAGAATTCCCCAGGCAAGAATACTGGAGTGCGTTGCCATTTCCTCCTCCAGGGGATCTTTCTGACCCCAGAATCGAGCCCTCATCTCTTGTGTCGTCTGCATTAGCAGGTGGATTCTCTACCATTGTGTCACCTAGGATGCCCACTGAAGTTGATAACTGCCCTTTATTTAAGAAGGTATCCTGTTCTTAGGAAATATATATTTAAGTATTCAGTTTAAAGGGCCATGACACAACACTCAAATAGTTCACCAAAAATCGCATGTGTGTACACGCATACAGACTATACTTATTAATGATAAAACACAAAATGAGTAAAATGTTAACAATCCATGAACCTAGGTCAAGTGTTTATATTCTTTTTATTATTAAAACCACTTTTCTGGAAACTAAAAAATTATTTTGAAATTAGAGGTTGAAACATCTTGCACGTTCTTTCATATGCATAGGTTGAGAAATAGAAGAAAAACTTTAGTGACGGATTTTTAATCTACTTGTATATTAAAAAATGGATGCCTCTTTTTTTTTCCAGTAAGCAGCCTGAGATGACCCCTAAAAGTGGTGCACTATTCACTCGACCCAGAAAACCCCACAAAACCATGCAAATCAAGAGGTTCAAATCGTGTTCATTTTAAGAACACTCGTGAAACTGTCCAGGCCATAAAGAGCAGGCATATCTGAAAAGCCACCAAGTATCTGAAGGATGTCACTTTAAAGAAGCAATGTGTGCCATTCCGTCGTTACAACAGTGTAGTTGGTAGGTGTGAACAGGCCAAACAGTGGGGCTGGATGCAGGGTCGGTGGCCCAAAAAAAGTGCTGAATTTTTACTACACATGCTCAAAAATACAGAGAGTAATGCTGAACTTAAGGGCTTAAAGGTAGATTCTCTGGTCATTGAGCACATCCAGGTGAACACCAATCCCCCAAGATGCAGCGCAGGACATACAGAGCTCACAGTCAGATCAGCCCCTGCATGAGCTCTCCCTGCCACACTGAGATGATCCTTACTGAAAAAGAACAGATCGTTTGTAAACCAGAAGAGGAGGTTGCACAGAAGAAAGAGATACCCCAGAAGAAACTGAAGAAACACAAACTTATGGCCCGGGAACAAATGCCCCCAAAAATAAATGCAAATAAAAGTTAAAAAAAAAGAAGAAGAAGTCTTACATATCTATAAGAAGAATTTGATAACACACTGGGGCATATATATCCCTTCACCCAATAAGTAATAAATATACATGTTTCAAAACTCATGTAACTTATAGAAAGTGTGAAGGTTCTATACCACAAAGGACCAATGACAACAATTTATTATATTAGAAAACAACAAGAAGAACCTTAAAGATTTGGAAGCTTAAAATAACTCATGTGCTATAAAGAAAATCAAACTGGAAATATTCTTGTAAGAATTGGATATTCTTATAACTGAATGACATTCAAAATATCCTATGTTACAACTGAGGAGCTAAAATGGTGCTTAGAATTATAGCCAAACTGAATTCATTTTTTAAAACTTTAAATAAGCATCTCCCTACAAAAGCTGAAACAGAACATAATAAACCAAACGAAAGAAGATGAAAGAATAAATATGGAAACATCAAAGCATAACAGAAAACATGATGACAAACCTTCCTGTTGGTAGAATCTGCCTGCCAATGCAGGGACCCAGGTTTGATCCTTGGTCCAGAAAGATTCCACAAGCTTTGGGGCAACTAAGCCATGGCGCCTCAACTGCTGAGCTCACGCGACACAGCTCGTGAAGCCTGCTTGCCTAGCGTGCACACTCCACAAGACAAGCCACCCCACTGAGAAGCCCAGGCTCTGCAACTAGAAAGCAACCCTCACTCGCCACAACCACAGAAAGCCTGCTCAGCAGCAAGGAAGACTGAGCACAGCCAAAAACAAATATGTTGCTTTTTAAAGAAAACACAACTGTGATTTTAAAAAATGGTACATAAAGTAAAAACACTATCTTATGAGCAAGACAAGCTCCAGCTAAGCTTACTGGAGGGAAAATATTGAGAAAAAGAAATGACATAACTGGAGATAGCATAGAGTTTGTGTTATCTGAATGACAAAGATATATACAAAAACATTTTGTCTATGAAACTAGCTCATTTGTACTGATATGGACCAACCTAGAGTCTGACATACAGAGTGAAGTAAGTCAGAAATGCTTCTCTGGTGGCTCAGCTAATAAAGAATCTGCCTGCAATGTGGGAGACCTGGGTTAGATCCCTGGGTTGGAAAGATCCCCTGGAAAAGGGAATGGTACCCACTCCAGTATTCTGGCCTAGTGAACTCCATGGACTATATAGTCCGTGGGGTCACAAGGAGTCGGACACAACTGAGTGACTTTCACATTCATTCATTCAAATAAGAAAGAGAAAAACAAATATCGTATCGTAACACGTATATATGGGATATTAAAAAACAATGGTACAGATGAACATATTTGCAGGGCAGAAATAGAGACACTGATGTAGAGAATGAACACGTGGGCATAAAGGGGACGGCAAGGGTGAGACAAATTTGGAAAGTAGCATTGACATACATACACTGCTACTGCTGCTGCTGCTGCTGCTAAGTCGCTTCAGTTGTGTTTGACTCTGTGCGACCCCATAGACAGCAGCCCACCAGGCTCCTTTGTCCCTGGGATTCTCCAGGCAAGAACACTGGAGTGGGTTGCCATTGCCTTCTCCCATATATATATACTATGATGTGTAAAATAGCTACTGGGAAGCTGCTGTATAGCAAAGGAAGCTTGGCAAGGTGCTCTGTGATCACCTAGAGGAGTGGATATGGGGGTGGTTAGAGGGAGACTCAAGAAAGAGGAGATATGTGTATATATGGCTGATTCACATTGTTGTACAGCAGAAACAGCACTGTAAAACAACTGTATTCCAATTTTGTTTAAAAAGATAAATACAAAAACAAATAAAATGGCTGTTTTTTAGACAAAAATACTAATTATCAAAACCACCCAGAACAGGATAAAACAAAAATCAGCAATCAGAAATATTCCATTCAATTTCACCTCAATAATTTTTTTTTAATCCACCATCAATGACACTAACCAGCAAGGAGTAGATACTTCTTTTATAATGTAATAGATGCAGAAAGTAGGAAAACAAGAGAAAAAAATGAGAGTATATTTTGACACCAAACCAAAGAAGTTTAGAAAAAAAATTAGACCACTTCCTTTGTCTACACAAGTGTAAAAAGACTGAGGATAGAGTATGCTGGGATCTTTACATTACTCACGAACATTCTAAACCATTAGAAGTCACATGGTCTTAATTGACATACCAGATTCTCCTACTAGGCTGCTAGCATCTCAAGAACAAGCACTGTGAATTTTCCATTTCACAATGGCAGAGAAGGTCTTAAATGGCCATGGGCATAGAATCAGCTATAGAGGACTTTTTGACCTGGTTTTTTTATTATTTTCATTTAGATCTGCAAATTCTGTCCCCAGAGAAATCGATGAGGTATATGTAGACCAAGAAAGGACATTCAGTTTGGTTGCTCAGTCGTGTCCAACTCTTTGTGACCCCGTGAATCACAGCACGCCAGGCCTCCCGGTCCATCATCATCTCCCAGAGTTCAACTCAGACTCACGTCCATCGAGTCAGTGATGCCATCCTGCCATCTCATCCTCTGTCGTCCCCTTCTCCTGCCCCCAATCCCTCCCAGCATCAGAGTCTTTTCCAATGAGTCAACTCTTTGCATGAGGTGGCCAAAGTACTGGAGTTTCAGTTTTAGCATCATTCCCTTCCAAAGAAATCCCAGGGCTGATCTCCCTGGTGCACTTTTTAAAAAACAAATTCTACAGACAATTCCAATGTCCTGCTCTAATTAATAACTAATATGCTCAAACATAATGCAAGGTTCACACATAGGATATAGTGAATATTTTATGGATCATAAAATATGGTCAATAAGTGCTTGTTAAGTAGAACTTACTTTGCAATAGTCTACCCTCTATTTTTTCCCCTGACTTCTCACAGCCTGCTCAGAGAGGCTTACCAACAAAGTTTTAGTTTCCTTAGCCCAAAGGTGGCTTTCCTCATACTGCTCTGAGCATTCAAGGCTCAGTCTTTCTGCTTCCCTACCTCACCAAAACCCATAAGCCATGTCAAATCCCCTGGATTCCTGGAGCATAGATGCCCCTGGAAGAACTAGGACCCAGAGATGACAAACCCTCAGCCTGAAGAATCAGTACTCAATGAAAACATGGCTCAGGCAAGAGGAACCACATGGGTACATCTGATATCTTCCTGATGAGATCTGCTCTCTTGGTGACTATAGTATCAAAGGTCTTCATGACTAGCTCCCTAAGTGATCGGCCCTCTGGGAAGATTCATTTTAGCCACACCTCTGTCTTTTCCTCCTTCCCAACTATGCAGTGATTTTCTCAAATCTCCAGGGAGGTGTGCATGGGTGCTCATGAGTGTGTCCACCTTACAGAGCACCAAGCTTCAAGGTGTGTATTAGCCAGTGTGCTGGAGCCCATTTGATTTGTCAATTAAAAGTTTGACCTCATTTTTTCTCATAGGCTGATGATCAAAGAACTCAAGGTTACTGAGATTCAAATGCCTTCACTAGTGACAGATTTAAATGGGAAAAAAGATACTGACTTCAGATTTGAGCATCAGACTGTCCTTAGAATCCCCCTGAAATGCAGGAGACCCAGGTTCAATCCCTGGTTCAGGAAGATCCCCTTGAGAAGGGAATGGCTATGCACTCCAACATTCTTGCCTGGAGAATCCCATGAATAGAGGAGCCTAGCAGGCTGCAGTCTAAGGGGTCACAAAGACCCCGACATGACCGAGTGACTAAGCATGCATGCATGCACTAAGACAAAATAAGCTGAAAAACTTTAAGAACTGAAGTTTATTAACTGGCAGTTCTTTCTATACAATATCTTTGATCAGGTTTAGAAGCAAATTCACTATCATGACTAAGACAAAGATTGGGAGCAAAGAACATCTTCATTTGAGGTTCAAAACCTGATATCTTTTCAAGACAAGACTAGTTGGAAGTGTCCATCCTCCCTACTTTCCTTCCTGCCTCCACATTCAAATCTCCTGCATCAGCTTGCTGATGCTGGAAATCCCTTTGAGTAGAAACAGAGAGAAACGAGAGGGCCAATGGACCTCCTGCAAAACAGCCTATCCCATGAAAGAAAGGTGTCAAGCAGAACCATCTTGACACAGTGACAGTTGACCACAGTGTGGAAGTCCAGACCTTGCACATACTATGACAGCTATTATAGATCCATACTTAATCTGACCCTAGACACATCAAGATGGGGCGTGAAGGAGGGAAATAGGGGGCAGGAAGAAATTTCTTGATTAACTCAGAGAGGAAAGAATGGTGTAGTTAGTTTACTGGAATAAACTTGGGTGAGCCAAGCAGCACTGCTTTGGGTACCACCTAATGGTGCAGTACTGAGGGGCCTGCTGGTCACCTGACCATACATCATTGTATAGCCATGACACCAGGGAGGCTCCAGCACCCTGGTTAATACACCCCTTGAAGCTTGGTGCTCTGCAGGTGGACACACTCACGATCACCCATGCACGCCTTCCTGGAGATTTGAGAAAATCCGCTGCATAGTTGGGAAGGAAGAAAAGACAGAGGTGTGGCTAAAATGAATCTTCCCAGAGGGCAGATCACTTAGAAATTTAATTTGTCAATTAAGTTAGTTTGACCTCTTTTATTCTCACAGACTGGTGATCAAATAATTCAAGGTTACTGAGATATCAAGTACCTTCACTAGTGACAGATTTAAATGGGAAAAAAGATACTGAATCTACTACAGAGCAGCAGTCCCCAACCTTTTTGGCACTAGGAGCTGGTTTCATGGAAGACAAATTTTCCACAGACTCGGGGAGAGGGGTGGAGGGGACAGTTTGGGGATGATTCAAATGCATTACGTTTACTGTGCACTTTATTTCTGTTATTACATCTACTCCACCTCAGATCATCAGACATTAGATTTTGGAGACTGGAGGTCCATGGGAACGAATTAATCTCTTTAATTAGTCCATATGATAGACACTACCATTGTGCAAAAAACATCATTGCAAGAAGACACTGCCCATCAATTTTTTAAAGAAGTGTCCACATGTTCTACTCCAACTATTACTACCCAGGAGTACAAGAAACATATTGGGGAAAAATTCTAGATGACTCTGCTGCTGGGCCGGAAACATTTATTTTATGTAAATATTATCTTCCAGCCACTTTGAAAGTGATTTCATCATTAAATTAGGTGTCATTATTCTAGGTCCCTCTCTAAAGTTGATTTCTTTTATGACTGAGTCCATGCTATGTTTGCTTCTGATCTTCCTTATTTATTATGCTCATATTCATTTTACACACTGTAGGCAATTGATATTTTTCCACTTATAATTGCTGAAGGCCATCAACAAGCATTAGCAGATGGCCCCCAACAGAGCCACACATGCTCCCCAATACCCAACTGTGTAAGTAGTCAATAGCGAGTCTGTTCTAGAGTTGCTGATGACTGATCTTTGGGAGAATAGACGTATGCACAAGAGACAATAGGCAAAGAGATCAAAATGGTTTACAATTTGTATTGTATGATTCAGTCTATTAGTGAGACAGAGCAGAAAAGAAAGATCAATGTAGTTTGAGTCACTAAGAACATTTTTGCTGCTGCTGCTGCTAAGTAGCTTCAGTCGTGTCTGACTCTGTGCGACCCCATAGACAGCAGCTCACCAGGCTCCCCTGTCCCTGGGATTCTCCAGGCAAGAACACTGGAGTGGGCTGCCATTTCCTTCTCCAATGCATGAAAGTGAAAAGTGAAAGTGAAGTCGCTCAGTTGTGTCTGACCCTCAGCAACCCCATGGACTGCAGCCTTCCAGGCTCCTCCGTCCAAGGGATTCTCCAGGCAAGAGTACTGGAGTGGGCTGCCATTGCCTTCTCCGAAGAACATTTTTAGAAAAGGCTAAATGTGTGTTGGCACTTGAAGAATGGGTAAAAACTGTAAAGGAGGAAATAAAGAAGTTGGAATTAAAAAATAATGTCTGACAACCAATGGAAAAGGAACCTTTTTCCTGTGTTTGAGGAGTTCCCTACTATGTAAGAAAGAATTGGCCAATACAATTGAAAATGCAACATGATCTTATTTCCAGTTAGCCCTTTCAGTTTAGGCATGGACACATGTCCTGGATTTGTTATATCAAATGATCCCATCCCAGGCTCTTCATCAGAAGCTGGATGCTGAAGTAAGGACAATTTGTCACATAACCAGCCACAGAGGAAATCCTCTAAATCAATTTGAGACAAATTTGGGGCATTGTTTTTAACTTCATGACCTCAAAGCTTGGTTTTCTGGCTCTCCTGAATATTCTTTACAAGCTACTATCCATTCTTCTAATAATATCATTTTCTTTTGAAACTAACCAAAGGTGGTTTTTATTGTTTTCTACTAACAACCCTGGAACACTAGATATAAGACAGAGACACATTAGCACAAGAAGGCAATAACCTGGCTTGGGAAAAAATAACAGAAAAGGGAGTACCATCTTTTCTTAAATCTACCTGACAAGTTCACATGGGCTGATCAAATTAACCAGTGAACACCAGACGCTTAAAAAATATATTGCCAGTTTGGATGAAGAAGTGATACCAATCTCTCATTCTTCTCCCAAGTTGATCCCATTACATGCTCATTGCATGATATGATCATTCTATCTAGTTGGACAGGCTAGGAGATAATATAAAATCAATTACTTTTTCCATTTGGATCTTAATATCCCATCTTTGGATCCCATCAAGACAATCTTCTAGAGAAAAGTTGAAGGTGATGAATCTTAAAATATGCTACATAAACATCCTGGAAAATAATCCACTGGGAAACTGACTTACAAATGCAGATTCCCTGGCCAGTCCTCCCAAGATTTTTTTTCAATAGATTACTGTGGAAGGCCCCAGGATCTTAATCTTAGTCACCTGGGTTGTCCTGGAACACTTTTACGTTAGGGAACCAGTGACCTGTGGGCTCAAAGTGAGTTTAGGACATCACAGAAAAGTACCACTTCATTTCCAGACAGGAACTAGATTTTACACAGGGTTTTCCTTCAAGTCCTGTCCAGCAGAAACAGGTTCTGTTTCTCTGTGATTTGTTTCCTTATTCATCATGCTCCAGAATTAGGATTTCTTTTTTCTTATAATTTTATTAAAACTGAATCTAATTATCACTTTACCCTCTTCATTTTAATTAGGGATTTCAAAATTAACATTAATATAGAGACATTGTGTCTTTGAAGAAATAGTTTGCCTTGTTAGAAATAGTTTGAAATGGTCAACAACTATTGAAGCAGACAATTTAAACCAGAATGTATCCATCATGACTCATGTTTATCCTTTCCAAATATGCTAAGGACATGATTCCCATTCACAAGCGATCCAAAGATAAGGGGAAATTAAGTTTGATGAAAAGGAACCAGGTTTATGGAAAAATTTAAACTAAAGATCATTAGCACATTGAGCTTTTGTGGGTATAAACAATACAGTGGAAACTACACTGTCACCTTCCCATCACATGTTTCTTATTCATGGTAGTATGGATTCTCAAGAGCCTTGTATTTACTTTCTGGAATAGGAGGCTATATTTGTTTGCCTTGATTGCTGTAACAAATTCTCATAAGCTGGATAAGTTAAAGCAATACAAATTTCTTCTTTCACTGTCTTGGAGGCAGAAGTCTGAAGTCATGGTGCCAGAAGTCTGAAGTCATGGTGCCAGCATCTCCAAACTCCCTCCAAAGGTGCTAGGAGAGAACCTATGCTCTGCCTCTCCCAGCCTCTGGTAACTTGTTAGTATTCTTGACTTAGGGCCATATCATATCAACGTCTGCTCCTCTGGTCGTATCCTCTCCTCCACTATGTTGGTCAAGTCTCCCTCTGCTTCACAACCTGTAAGAACACTTACTGTTCTAAGGTCCACCTAGATAATCCAGGATAAGATCCTTCTCTCAAAATCCTTAACTTATAAACAAATCTTTTGGCATATAAGGTAACATTTACTCTTATAAATAATATTCACAGGTTTCAAGAATTAGGACACTGATGCAACTTTTGAGGACCACCATTAAGGGGTCTTTAGATTTAGGGGGAGACTATATTCCTTTAAATATAAAATTATTTGTGCAGGTGTTTTTTTAATTTTTATTAAATTCCCAAAATGTTCTTTATTCAAAAAAAATTTTTTTAATTACTGTTTTAATAAAAGATGGGGTTGAACAATACTTGGAGAATATATTGAGAAAGTCTAACTTCCTCAGTTGCCAATACAAGATTTATTAAAAGCTTTCATTGCATCTCTCCCCTACTTCCTTCTCTCTCCCCCAAGAGCCCCTGGGCTACTCCAGGACAGCTTATATGGACCCACCATTAGCTCCCAAACTAACAAAAAGGGCAATTTGCCTGTCACTGTGCTGCTTTACTCATGTCACTGCTTATCTCTGAGCCTCAGACACTCATCTCCAAAGACGTGAAGCAGTCCTGAACGAAGCGATTTTCTAAGGTCTTTCCTGGTATCTCCCAAGACTAAGAGATCGGTACGAAGTGATACCTGTCCCCAGCCCACCATGATTACTTCATGCCTTTTACTGGATCAATAAACATGCTTCCAGATTTCCTGTAATCATTCCTTCCCCATCTAGCTCCAACTCAGAGGAAAAATGAACCAGTTTTATTTTGTTCTAAGAAACTAGGATGGGATTTCTCTCAACAATTAACAGCTGTGAAACCCTTCTAATATTGGTAAGGGAGCTTTCAAGGCAGAATGATTATAAGAGCTCAACAGAGAGAGTAGAGAGGTTAAATCTACAGATAAAACATGGAGAAGATCAGTGTTAGACAAATTCATACTGTCAGGTGGTTCCTCTGGATACCTTTCTCCTTTCAAGGCACCCCTCTTCATTTTAGTGTTCCCTGCCTTGGCATACCACATCTTTTTGGGGTGTCATGCCATGAGGCTTGTGGGACCTTTGTCCCCCAGCCAGGCATCAAACCCAGGCCCTCAGCAGTGAAAACGCGGAGTCCTAACCATGGGACTACCAATGAAGTCCCATGCCACACATTTTTTCTATTCCCATTTTAGATGATCAAATTTAGTGTCTTACTACAAACTCACCTATTGTTTCTAAAGATGAACTGCTATGTAAAGTATGCATATATGCCATACTTGTACAACTCATATTTAATTATCATAACTCACTTCTACTGAAATTTATATCCTAGTGTCCAGCTCAGTGTACTCGTTTTTCTGTAATACCAATTAGAGGTAACTGCTAAAATTTGAAAAATGCCCATGAATCTGCCCAGATTATCTTGCATACCTGTGGTACTCATTCTATCTTTGGGAAGTACTGCCTTCGTTAATTCACTTACCCATTCCATACGTGCCTGCTGTGTACCAGAGTCTGTTTCACATCCCAGTAGTAAGTCTCTTAATAACCCTGAGGGATTAAAAGGTATGACCCAGATTTGAAAGGAATCCACCAGTCACGCAAGAGAGAGCAGCCTTGAAGGGTCATTTGAGACACATCTGCTATTATACAGCTATGTATATTGCATCTCTTGGGAAAACTATTTTAAAAAAGGAAAAGATTCCACAAAATTAACTCACTACTCATAGATTCCTTGTCAGTTTTTCAGTCCCCCCAACCCCTGCACTTAATGATGCTCTACCTAGCAATCAGTTTTGTAACTCAGACTCTTTACTGTGAATTGGGCAGTTCCGGAAAGCCTAAGTCTCTAGACGGATCACACACTTGTGAAGAGACAGGTTATGCCGAGACAAATGCAACACGTGCTTTATTGAATGAGCTAGAGTTGTAGAATCAAAAAAAGAGCAACTTTCCACACTGGGATGGAAAATGAAAGCAAGATATCATACAGATGAGAGGTCCTTGTTTTCTTACAGAAGACAAGACTAGAGACAGGATGGACTATGGCAAGCAGTCCGTGGCCTGCATGTGTACAGATTAAGCACCTGGAAAAGAATCCAGGGCTGGAAAAGGAGTCACAGAAAGATTCTATCACTGTCTATAATGTTATTGGACTTAGAGCCTTCTCCTTCACTCTTCCAGACTCACTGCTTTATCTACATAATTTTAAAAGACCATAAATGAGTCAATACATCATGGTTATCAAACATGTAGGACGTATAGTCAAATATACTTGGGTTCAAATATTGGCTTCATCACTTTCTAACTATGTCACTTGGAACAAATAATTTTGAATTTCAGTTGCCTCGAGCACAAGACCTATGATTGGGAGAATCAAAGAAGGTCGTGCATGAACAGATGGTCCAGATTTGGTAACCAGCAAATGTTCAGGAAATGCACCCAAATCGCCACCATTCTGTCAATCAGCCCAAGTCAGGAATCAAACCTGAATAACAGAGAGACTGCAGGTGACCTGAATAGCAAAAGTGGAAACTGAGTGGACACTTGTAGACACAACTCAAATCCAGATTTGAGTTGTAATTAGACGTTTCCCATGGACCAAGTGCCAAATGTATCCAAGTGCATCCATCAACCTCTATAGCAGCTTTTAATAACAGGATTCCCTGGTTCACACCTTTGGAGAGCAGGTCTCATACAGCAGGTCTGTAACTGAGCAGGACACTATGGGGCCTTCCCAGGACAGATACTCAGCCCACTCCACCTGTCCCATGTCCTCCATTTGCCTTTTGCCTGTAGAAAAATTTTAGTCAAATACTAAACTTAGAGAAGTGAACAAATGTAGAAAGAAAGGGCAACAGTCAAGAAAGACAAAATAATAATAGTTCAGTCATTAAACAAACTCAAGAACCTTATCTACTCAAAGGCTATTGGTAATATTTTGAGCCATGTCCTTAATGTTTTACAGATACTAAAACCCACACCAGGTGGAAGAAGTTAACTATATGCTGCCTCAAAGCACATAACAGACTTCATAGGGGCTGAAGCTAGAAGGCTGTTGATGCTGACTCCTGATTACCTCACCACCAACCAATCAGATGAATGTCTACAAGCTGATTATATACACCACATCCCCCTTCACCCTACCTTTAAACACTTTTCCCTGAAAGCTTTTGAGAATGTTGGGTTTTTGAGCACCAGCTGCCCTGGACTCCTTGCTTGGTGCCCTGCAGTGAACACTGCACTTTGTTTCACCACAACCCAGAGTCAGTAGCTGGGCTTTACTGCTTGCAGGTGAGCAAACTCAAGTTTAGTTTGGTGACAGGTCTAAATGGAATCGCTGAGACTTATGTTTACTTTTGAGCATATAAGGAGTTAAGGATAAACACAAAGGGCATACAAAAACATTTCTGTCTATATATCTACAGATGAAACAACTCATTCCAGGATTTTTTGAAAAGGAGTTCCACTCTCATAGACTCTTTTGCCTTCCTGTTTGATCGAGAGGCTATTCCAATGGCCATCAAGAGAGGACCCGCCTACTATCTGCTGCTGCTGCTAAGTCGCTTCAGTCGTGTCCAACTCTGTGCGATCCCACAGACAGCAGCCCACCAGGCTCCCCCGTCCCTGGGATTCTCCAGGCAAGAACACTGGAGTGGGTTGCCATTTCCATCTCCAATGCATGAAAGTGAAGTCGCTCAGTCGTGTCCGACTCTTAGCGACCCCATGGACTGCAGCCCACCAGGCTCCTCCATCCATGGGATTTTCCAGGCAAGAGTACTGGAGTGGGGTGCCATCGCCTTCTCCCGCCCACTCTCTAGGACAGGCCTTCTCGCCTAATCTCACCTAGTCTCCCAATTATACCCTTCCCCATGCCTCAACAAAAAGCCATGCACGTCACAGCCCAATCACACACTACCTTCAGGTGTAGAGACTTGGAAGCAGCTTGCTTTGTGGTCATACACTATCTCCCTACTGCCTAATTTTCCATGAGGGTCCGTACACTTCAACGTGGCTTTCTCTCATGGCCCCACATGCTGGGAAGCGGATTCCTGGCAATGAACTCGTCAGAGGAGCGCCAACCCCAGAGCGCTGCTCTCCTACGAATAGTCTGCAGCATTCAGACTGGCTTTTTAGTAGTTCAGCCACACCTCCCTCACACTCTAACGCGATTCCTCCCCAGAGAAACCCTGACAAAGATGTAAAGTCGGAAGAACACATCAATGAATTGGACCTGGTGACACACCAGAGAGTCAGGATAGTTCAAATCTCCTTTCTGTCCATCTGCAAGCTTAATTACAGAACCTCCACTGCTCATTACACATCTTTCTTTGCAGACTGCGTAAGCAGAGGGAGCAGGGAAGACTTAACAAATGCAGAGGTTACGGGGCTCCCAGAGTACACCCTCGGGACTCTGTGAAGTATGTTTTAAGCAGTGGTGAAAAGAAAATCAGCCGGTAAAGTTATTTGGATGAAAGGCACCGTAAAAACGCAGCTCATTATCATTAAGCAACTGTTTGGGTGAGATGAGCACAACTAGGCCTCCCCATCCTTCCCTTCTTGGGTGAAGAAAAGGACTGAATTGGTCCTCGTCCAGTGACAGGAGAAAATGTGGCACAGGGGGAAATTTTCACATCAGATTTTTGAGCCCATGGTCCTTAATAGACAATGTACCTTATTCTCCTTTTACAGATGCTTTGAAATTCTTCGGCCAGATTCTGACCCAAGTCCTTGCCTCCCTGAGGAAACGATACACCATAAAATCTAATAATTAGAAGTGACTCACCCTGGTGTTGACACTGAAGGTGGAAGCACGCTGTGGGCACCGAGGGGGAAGCTGGACAGGCAAGCAGGCTTCAAGGTCTAAGGAGCAGACTGGAAAAAAGCAGAAGCCCAGCTCCAGCTTCAGTCAAGTAGACGCACAATTATGCTGATGGACAACACCTGGCTAAAGGGGACTGGGTCATGCCACATCACCATGGAGATGCCTAACACCTCTAATAAGGGCCACATGGTTACCTTTTGACTATTACATACTGAAAGTAGCAGCTCACTAAGAAATGGGGGGTAAAGCAGGGATTCTCAAATTAGCAAGCGCCAGAATCACCTGGAGAAGTTATAAAATACAGATTTCAAGGTCTCAACTTTCTGACTCAGTAGGCCTAAGAATCGGAGAAGGCAATGGCAGGCCATTCCAGTACTCTTGCCTAGAAAATCTTGTGGACGGAGGAGCCTGGTAGGCTCCAGTCCATGGGGTCGCTCCTAGTCGGACATGATTGAGCGACTTCCCTTTCACTTTTCACTTTCATGCATTGGAGAAGGAAATGGCAACCCACTCCAGTGTTCTTGCCTGGAGAATCCCAGGGACGGGGGAGCCTGGTGGGCTCCCATCTATGGGGTCGCACAGAGTTGGACACGACNCCCCTTCACCCTACCTTTAAACACTTTTCCCTGAAAGCTTTTGAGAATGTTGGGTTTTTGAGCACCAGCTGCCCTGGACTCCTTGCTTGGTGCCCTGCAGTGAACACTGCACTTTGTTTCACCACAACCCAGAGTCAGTAGCTGGGCTTTACTGCTTGCAGGTGAGCAAACTCAAGTTTAGTTTGGTGACAGGTCTAAATGGAATCGCTGAGACTTATGTTTACTTTTGAGCATATAAGGAGTTAAGGATAAACACAAAGGGCATACAAAAACATTTCTGTCTATATATCTACAGATGAAACAACTCATTCCAGGATTTTTTGAAAAGGAGTTCCACTCTCATAGACTCTTTTGCCTTCCTGTTTGATCGAGAGGCTATTCCAATGGCCATCAAGAGAGGACCCGCCTACTATCTGCTGCTGCTGCTAAGTCGCTTCAGTCGTGTCCAACTCTGTGCGATCCCACAGACAGCAGCCCACCAGGCTCCCCCGTCCCTGGGATTCTCCAGGCAAGAACACTGGAGTGGGTTGCCATTTCCATCTCCAATGCATGAAAGTGAAGTCGCTCAGTCGTGTCCGACTCTTAGCGACCCCATGGACTGCAGCCCACCAGGCTCCTCCATCCATGGGATTTTCCAGGCAAGAGTACTGGAGTGGGGTGCCATCGCCTTCTCCCGCCCACTCTCTAGGACAGGCCTTCTCGCCTAATCTCACCTAGTCTCCCAATTATACCCTTCCCCATGCCTCAACAAAAAGCCATGCACGTCACAGCCCAATCACACACTACCTTCAGGTGTAGAGACTTGGAAGCAGCTTGCTTTGTGGTCATACACTATCTCCCTACTGCCTAATTTTCCATGAGGGTCCGTACACTTCAACGTGGCTTTCTCTCATGGCCCCACATGCTGGGAAGCGGATTCCTGGCAATGAACTCGTCAGAGGAGCGCCAACCCCAGAGCGCTGCTCTCCTACGAATAGTCTGCAGCATTCAGACTGGCTTTTTAGTAGTTCAGCCACACCTCCCTCACACTCTAACGCGATTCCTCCCCAGAGAAACCCTGACAAAGATGTAAAGTCGGAAGAACACATCAATGAATTGGACCTGGTGACACACCAGAGAGTCAGGATAGTTCAAATCTCCTTTCTGTCCATCTGCAAGCTTAATTACAGAACCTCCACTGCTCATTACACATCTTTCTTTGCAGACTGCGTAAGCAGAGGGAGCAGGGAAGACTTAACAAATGCAGAGGTTACGGGGCTCCCAGAGTACACCCTCGGGACTCTGTGAAGTATGTTTTAAGCAGTGGTGAAAAGAAAATCAGCCGGTAAAGTTATTTGGATGAAAGGCACCGTAAAAACGCAGCTCATTATCATTAAGCAACTGTTTGGGTGAGATGAGCACAACTAGGCCTCCCCATCCTTCCCTTCTTGGGTGAAGAAAAGGACTGAATTGGTCCTCGTCCAGTGACAGGAGAAAATGTGGCACAGGGGGAAATTTTCACATCAGATTTTTGAGCCCATGGTCCTTAATAGACAATGTACCTTATTCTCCTTTTACAGATGCTTTGAAATTCTTCGGCCAGATTCTGACCCAAGTCCTTGCCTCCCTGAGGAAACGATACACCATAAAATCTAATAATTAGAAGTGACTCACCCTGGTGTTGACACTGAAGGTGGAAGCACGCTGTGGGCACCGAGGGGGAAGCTGGACAGGCAAGCAGGCTTCAAGGTCTAAGGAGCAGACTGGAAAAAAGCAGAAGCCCAGCTCCAGCTTCAGTCAAGTAGACGCACAATTATGCTGATGGACAACACCTGGCTAAAGGGGACTGGGTCATGCCACATCACCATGGAGATGCCTAACACCTCTAATAAGGGCCACATGGTTACCTTTTGACTATTACATACTGAAAGTAGCAGCTCACTAAGAAATGGGGGGTAAAGCAGGGATTCTCAAATTAGCAAGCGCCAGAATCACCTGGAGAAGTTATAAAATACAGATTTCAAGGTCTCAACTTTCTGACTCAGTAGGCCTAAGAATCGGAGAAGGCAATGGCAGGCCATTCCAGTACTCTTGCCTAGAAAATCTTGTGGACGGAGGAGCCTGGTAGGCTCCAGTCCATGGGGTCGCTCCTAGTCGGACATGATTGAGCGACTTCCCTTTCACTTTTCACTTTCATGCATTGGAGAAGGAAATGGCAACCCACTCCAGTGTTCTTGCCTGGAGAATCCCAGGGACGGGGGAGCCTGGTGGGCTCCCATCTATGGGGTCGCACAGAGTTGGACACGACTGAAGCGACTTAGCAGCAGCAACAGCAGGCCTAAGAATATGCTTTCCTTGTAAGACTGCAGGGGATACTAATGTTGCTAGTCCAGGGAAGACACTGCAGAGGGTAAGAGGCCAGAGCTGAAAAGGGAAAAAGGATTGGACCTATACTCCTGGCACACTTGGCAACCTTAAGTCCATCAATTCCCATTTCTGGCCTTAGCTGAGAATTCTAGGACTGGTGAGTAAGATTATGTATTTTCATCATCATACCAGCTGATTTTTATAATCATTAAAGTTGGAACATGGCTAAACTCCAGAACTTTTATTGTATCTGTTAGCTCAAAGAGGCCATAAACTCTGTTACTAGAAGAAAAAAAAAGTCATTTTCTGCTCCTGAGGAGACAATAATCATGATCTCCATGGGTAAGTAAACTTTGGGGATTCAAATCCAGACAGATTATTTTGAAAGAATAAACCAAATATTGGCTGCCTATTAAAATCCACAGAATTGCTTATAAAAGAAACAACACACGCACCGATTCCCAGTATTAAATCCACATTTTGGAATCAGAGTGGAGGAGAAAGAGGTAAGAAGATTCAAGGAGGAAATCAATAGATTTTCAGTCCCCTTTCTCATTTTCCTACTTGTCTCATAATGTTTATCACCTATGTTAGAGCTGTCCAGCAAAATAGAACCAACAAGATATACTGCGAGAGAGGAGAGAGAAATAGAGAGAGGAGAGAGAGAGAAGTTTTATTTGAAGGGATTGACTTTGAAAATTATAGAGGCAGAAAACACCAAAATCTGCAGGCTGCAGGCCTGAGTTCCAGGGAAGAACTGATGCTGCAGTTTAAGGTCAAAGTTCTTCCATTGACATTGCTGCTGCTGCTGCTGCTGCTGCTGCTGCTGCATTGAGTTGGCCAAAATGTTCATTCAGGTTTTTCCATATTATTGTGTGGAAACACCCAAACAAACTTTTTGACCAACCCAATATAGTTCTTTTTCTTTTGAGTGAGGTCAGTCCTTGCTCTATTAAGGCCTTAAATTTAATGGATATGGACAACCCACACTATGGAGGGTAATCTGCTTTACTCAAAGTCCACCCATTTTAATGTCCCTCTCATCTTAAAAAGAAAAAAAATTAAAAAAAAATAAGTCTCATAGGAACATCCAGAATAATATTTGACTAAATATCTGGACACTGTGGCCCAGCCAAGTTAGTGTATAAAACTAGCCATCACATTACCCTCTCACCCACTACACAGCATACTTATTATGTTTCTTCTCTGTCGTATACTGAGAGCATGTAAGTCAGCTCCACCAGGGCAGTGTTTGTCTGCTTCATTCACTAACACATCTCCAGAGTCAGGAATGCTATCTGATGCACTGCAGAAATGGTATAGAATACCATTGAATAGATGGTAAGGTTACCAAGGTTAAGGTTACCAAGTGTGCCAGGAGTATAGGTCCAATCCTTTTTCCCTTTTCAGCTCTGGCCTCTTACCCTCTATTGAATAGATCTTTATCACATTAGCATCCCCCTCACCTTCATCCGGTGTCATATGGTTATTTTGGAAAAAGCAAAACTTCACCCCCCATCCTTTCTTCCTCACATGCCACGTTCTTTCCATTTCTGTTATGAATCATCCATCTTCAGAAATGCCTGTAAGTCTCAGGATTCTCCCAAATACAGTGGATGTATTTAGGCATTGAATAGGTCTGTGTACTTTAGAACCCAAGGAAGACCATTGGGCTGTGCTATGGCTATTCTCTCTCTTCTGCCAGAGAAGATGTGAGGGCTTTTCTTCCACATGCTGAAGGAGCATCCCAGCTCTTGTTACCAACAGAAATCTGGGTGCGAGGCAGCCTAGGACATAGATAATGGTGCTAATTGGAAATTATTTACAGCTTTAATATTCCTTTTATACCTTGGCTGTCTGAGTTATGGAATTCCTACTGCCAAATTCACAGTGACAGGCTGTGGCTCCTGCAGTTTCTTCCCCTTCTTTCCTTATCTCAGATTCATGGCCCTGAACTTGCCAGTTATTTATGGATCATTCCTGGGCAGGGCCTTCAGTGGAGGAGGAACAGTGCTCACTTCCAAAGGGCTATAGATATTCATAACCTGTGCAGGAAGATATTTCAATAACTGACTGTCCAATCCTGTCAAAATGAAACAGAGTGAAAATTGATTCAGCCTTTTGGAAACCAATCGGTGATAACATGGATCAAGAAATTTAACAGTGACCTTTTTATTTGACCCAGTAATTTGACTATGGAGAATCTACTTTAAATGTCAGGAAATATTTATACTCAAAATGTCTGTCATGATATTTGTTCAAACAGCAAACATTGGTAACAGTTTAACTGTTCAATAAAACGGTTTTCCTTGAATTGCAGTTACTCAGTAGAATAAAACAGGCATCCTAAATATGGTTTACAACATGTAAATAAAACTCTTCATTATGTTGAGTGAAATTCAATACATAATGCTTCTTCAAAAAATATTATCCAGTATAAAAATGAAGAAAAAATAAACTTGTCTAAAAAAAATGGAGAGAGGGTAAAAAAGACAGTATAACATTATTTTTATTTGGTTAAACTGTGAGTGATTGTCCCTCTTTAAAAATGTCTCAAGTTTTAAGTACAATGCATATATACAACGTTTTGACCTGCATGCTAAATAAGGATGCAGTCTACTTGTTAATTTTCAGGAGATACATATTTCAGTAGTGTTTTCTGATGGCTCAGTGAGTAAAAAATCTATGTGCAATGCAGGAGTCACAGGAGATGCAGGTTTGATCCCTGGGTTGGGAAGATCTAAAGGAGGAAATGGCAACCCATTCCAATATTCTTGCCTGAATAATCCCATGGACAGAGGAGCCTGGGGGGCTACAGTCCATGGGCTCACAAAAGAGCTGGACATGACTGAGCATATAAACACACAAATCTCTTTTACCACAGTCAAGGCCAAAATGGATATTTTCTTTCTTTTTCAGCATCTCCCAATCTCTCTGTCAGAAGCTGGATGCTTTCTCTCTTTCCTTGCCCATTCTTCCACTAAAGAACCCTTCAGTAGATAAGCAATGTCATTCATTGTCCAAGCCTGGGTATTGATGAAAGGGAGGCAAGTACTATTAGTAGCAATACAGAGACAACAGGTATAAACAAGGAATGTCCAGGGAAAGCAAGAATGTGGGGTCACCTTTCCCAGAGAGTCTCTACCAGGCAAGGGTTGGAGTGGAATCTCATCCACAAACATCCAACAGCTGCATATGAAGGCTTTGGTCTCCTGCTCTTCATGTGACTGCTGGAACCCCAGGCTGAGGCTCCTAGTGTCCCTCAAGGCAGCCATTCTTTCAGGCTTTTTTCTTTGCTTTAGTAGACTGGATTCCCTTGATCTTTGTTTTTGGATCCTGTAAACTGTCTTCAATTTAATCACATGGACCACAGCCTTGTCTAACTCAATGAAACTATGAGCCGTGGCTGTAGGGCCACCCAAGACAGACTGGTCATGGTGGAGAGTTCTGACAAAATGTGGTCAAATGGAGAAGGGAGCAGCAAGCCACTTCAGTATTCCTGCCTTGAGAACCCCACGAACAGTATAAAGTGGCAAAAAAAGATAGGACACTGACAGATGAACTCCTCAGGTCGGTAGGTGCCCAATATGCTACTGGAGATCAGTGGAGAAATAACTCCAGAAAGAATGAAAAGTCAGAGGCAGAGCAAAAGCAGCACACAGTTGTGAATGTGACTGGTGATGGATACAAGGTCCAATGCTATAATAAGCAATACTGCAAGGGAACATGGAATGCTAGGGCTATGAATCAAGGCAAATTGGAAGTGATCAAACAGGAGGTGGCAAGAGTGAACGTCAACATTTTAGGAATTAGTGAACTAAAATGGACCAGAATGGGTGAATTTAACTCAGATGACCATTATATCCACTACTGTGGGCAGGAATCCCTTAGAAGAAATGGAGTAGCCATCATAGTCAGCAAAAGAGTCCAAAATGCAGTACTTGGATGCAGTCTCAAAAATGACAGAATGATCTTTGTTCATTTCCAAGGCAAATCAGTCAATATCATAGTAATCCAAGTCTATGTCCCAACCAGTAATGCTGAAGAAGCAGAAGTTGAATGGTTCTATGAAGACCTACAAGACCTTCTAGAATTAACAGCCAAAAAAGATGTTCTTTTCATGACAGGGGACTGGAATGCAAAAGTAGGAAGTCAAAAAAACCTGTAGTAATAGTAAAATTTGGCCTTGGAGTACAGAATGAAGCAGGGCAAAGGCTAATAGCCTTCTGCCAAGAGGACACACTGGTCATAGCAAACACCCTCTTCCAACAAAACAAGAGAGGACTCTACACAGATAATCAACACTGAAATCAGATTGATTATATTCTTTGCAGCCAAAGAAGGAGAAGCTCTATACAGTCAGCAAAAACAAGACCAAGAGCTGACTGTGTCTCAGATCATGAACTCCTTGTTGCCAAATTCAGACTTAAATTGAAGAAAGTAGGGAAAACCATTAGACCATTAAGGTGTGACCTAAATTAAATCTCAATAATTATACATGAACGTGAGAGATAGATTTAAGGGACTAGATCTGATAGAGTGCCTGATGAACTATGGATAGAGGTTCATGACATTGTAAAGGAGACAGGGAGCAAGACCTCCCCATGGAAAAGAAATGTAAAAAAAGTAAAATGGCTCTCTGAGGAGGCTATACAAATAGCTGTGAAAAGAAGAGAATCAAAAAGCAAAGGAGAAAAGGAAAGATACACCCATTTGAATGCAGAGTTCCAAAGAATAGCAAGGAGAGATAAGAAAGCCTTCCTCAGTGATCAGTGCAACGAAATAGAAGAAAACAATAGAATCGGAAAGACTAGAGATTTCTTCAAGAAAATTAGAGATACCAAGGGAACATTTCATCTAAAGATGGGCTCAATAAAGGATAGAAATGGTATGGACCTAACAGAAACACAGGATATTAAGAAGAGGTGGCAAGAATACACAAAAGAACTATACAAAAAAGATCTTCATGACCAAGATAATCACGATGGTGTGATCACGCACCTAGAGCCAGACATCCCGGAATGTGAAGTCAAGGGGGCCTTAGAAAGCATCACTATGAACAAAGCTAATGGAGATGATGGAATTCCAGTTGAGCTATTTCAAATCCTGAAAGATAATGCTGTGGAAGTGCTGCACTCAATATGCCAGCAAATTTGGAAAACACAGCAGAGGCCATAGGACTGCAAAAGGTCAGTTTTTATTCCAATCCCAAAGAAAGGCAATGCCAAAGAATGTTTAAAGTACCACACAATTGCCCTCATCTCACATGCTAGTAAAGTAATGCTTAAAATTCTCCAAGGCAGGCTTCAGCAATATGTGAACCAGGAACTTCAAGCTGGTTTTAGAAAAGGCAGAGAAACCAGAGATCAAATCACCAACATCCCCCGGGTCACTGAAAAAGCAAGAGAGTTCCAGAAAAACATCTACTTCTGCTTTCTTGACTATGCCAAAGCCTTTGACTGTGTGGATCACAATAAACTATGAAAATTCTGAAAGAGATGGGAATATCAGACCACCTGACCTGCCTCTTGAGAAATATGTATGTAGGTCAGGAAGCAACAGTTAGAACTGGACATAGAAAAACAGATTGCTTCCAAATAGGGAAAGGAGTAGGTAAAGGCTGTGTATTGTCACCCTGCTTATTTAACTTATATGCAGAGTACATCATGAGAAACTCTGGGCTGGATGAATGAAGCACAAGCTGGAATCAAGATTGCTGGGAGAAATATCAATAACCTCAGATATGCATATGACACCACACTTATGGCAGAAAGTGAGGGAGAACTAAAGAGCCACTTGATGAAAATGAACGAAGAGAGTGAAAAAGTTGGCTTAAAGCTCAACATTCAGAAAAAAAAGATCATGGCATCCAGTCCCGTCATTTCATGGCAAATAGAAAGAGAAACACTGGAAACAGTGGCAGGTTTTATTTCTGGGTGTTTCAAAATCACTGCAGATGGTGATTTCAGCCATGAAATAAAAAGGCGCTTTCTCCTTGGAAGAAAAGTTATGACCAACCTAGATAGCATATTAAAAAGCAGAGCTATTACTTCGCCAACAAAGGTCCATCTAGTCAAAGCTATGGTCTTTCCAGTAGTCATGTATGGATGTGAGAGTCAGATTATAAAGAAAGTTGAGCACCAAAGAATAGATGCTTTTGAAATATGGTGTTGGAGAAGACTCTTGAGAGTCCCTTGGACTGCAAGGAGATCCAACCAGTCCATCCTAAAGGAGATCAGTCCTGGGTGTTCATTGGAAGGACTGATGTTGAAGCTGAAACTCCAAAACTTTGGCCACCTGATGCGAATAAGTGACTCTCTTGAAAAGACCTTGATGTTAGCAAAGATTGAGGGTGCGTGGAGAAGGGAACGACAGAGGATGAGATGGTTGGATGGCATCACTGACTCAATGGACATGAGTTTGGGTAAACTCCAGGAGTTGGAGATGGACAGGGAGGCCTGGCATGCTGCAGTCCATGGGACCACAAACAGTCAGACACGACTGAGCGACTGAGCTGAACTGAAAATATCCTCAAGGTCTAACAAGGTCAGCTGTATATTTAAATAACTTCCTGCATTTTATCCAGGACCCTTGGTGGATAGTAGATGTTTCTCCCCCACTCTAAGCCAGCTTTCAGTCCATGGATTGCCCAAATTTTGCAGAGGTCAATTAGTGATTATTATATATCTCCTGGGAAGCTTTTGGAAAATACATTTCCAAGAGTCTCTCCAAAGATTCAGCAGGTGATTCATGGACCTAAAGTGAGATACTTACATTATATTGGACAGTCAATGGGGCAGGAATCAGTGCTGAATTCACAAAGTCAGGATGCTCAGTAATTATTTATAAAATAAATGAATAAAAACTCATTTACAAAACTACCTGATGATTTATTGTGTTTTACAACAATATTCTACTTACTTTCTAGTTCAAAAATTATGTAATTCAATTACTTAACCTCAAAATAGCTTAAATAATTACATTATATTATTACTTGCTTATAGTCATTAGAGGACTAAGTACCTAGATGCTTTTAGTTTTTTTTTTTTTTTTTCATTTTTGGATAGCTTCCCTAAATCATAATGTTTTATTTGATATATATGTGTTTATACACACACGCACATATAGATACATATATATACACACATACATACATATATATATCCTCTGGAGGAAGAAATGGCAACCCAATACAATATTCCTGCCTGGATAATTCCATGGACATAGGAGTCTGGCATGCTACAGTCCATGGGTTTGCAAAGAGTCAGACATGACTGAGTGGCATATGTGTGTGTGTATGTGTGTATATGTATATGTGTGTGTGTGTGTGTGTGTGTTTATGTTTCTTAAACTTCCATTGAAGAATGGCTTAGCAGACTTCAAATACGATAGACGGAATTAAATAACGCCTGATAATTTTCTATCTACCTAAAGATGCTTTTTGATTAGTTCACTTATTATAGAATGTGGCTGTTGTCAAAAAAGTCAATTTACGAAAGATCTAATGAAGAAAGGAGATAAAACTGGCCTTGGTTCTCCAAAGACTGAAACACATGTTCTATTAGCAAACTAAGTACATCACTTTAGGAAAAATATTTATTCAACTTTCCTAAAGACATTCTTTTGTGGGGAAAAAGCTATAGGCTGAGATAATACATTTGACAATGAAGTATTTCATAAATGCCACTGAAAGGAAGGGTTAAATCAAGACAAACCTCAGGTGTCTGAAGTCTGTGTCAGATATTTACACCCATGACTTTTTCTCCACATGTTTCTTTAACTAATAGTCTATGCTTTCTTCCCAAGGTCCATGTCATATGAATCTTTTCTTCAATTCCTCCTGTTTGGTTGGCCTTTAAACAACAATAAAAACCCCTTCCCACCCACAGTTCTCCTTGCCATTCACTTAAATTTTTGACTTTTATTATAAGATAATCTTATTATATCTTGCAAATGAAACCAAACTAAAAAACCAAGACTTTCATTTATGGGCAAATAAAAACACACAAACCAATCCATTATATTTTTGTTTTAAATTTATTCCAAAAAATCTAATATTGCCAGTGTGCAATCATAATTCCAGAAGTGTCTTAAACACAAATGGGAACAAGGAAGCTCCTTTCTCCAATGGAATCTACTCTCTACTTGGAGGGAGGATGAATAAAACAGGAGGGAATAGAGACAAGATAGGAAACTAGGGAATTAACAAATGTAATTTACAAATTCATCAGTCTACTCTGAGAGGAACAAATGGGATATGTATTTTGGGGTAATAGAGAGACTGCTTCTTAAAGGTATGAGTAGAGGAAACCCACAGGAATAGTCCAGTGCCCTGAAGTTAGACAGCATATTACAAAGCAGAGACATCACTTTGCTGACAAAAGTTGAGTTCCTATAACCAAAGCTATGGTTTTTCCAGTAACCATGTACAGATATGAGAGTTGGACCATAAAGAAGGCTGAGCGCTAGAGAACTGATGCTTTTGAATGTGGCGTTGGAGAAGATTCTTGCGAGTCCTTTGGACAGCAAGGAGATCAAACCAGTCAATCCTAAAGGAAATCAACCCTGAATATTCACTGGAAGCTGAATATTCATGCTCAAGCTGAATCTCCACTAACTTTGGCCACCTGATGTGAAGAGCTGACTCATTGGAAAAGACCCTGATATTGGGAAAGATTGAGGGCAGGAGAAGGGGGCAACTGAGGATGAGTTGGTTGGATGACATCACCGGCTCAAGGGAGAAGAGTCTGAGCAAACTCTGGGAGACAGTGAAGGACAGGGAAGCCTGGTGTGCTGAGTCCATGAGGTCACAAGGAGTTGGACACAATGACAGAACAACTGAAGTTAGAAGAGCTGGGAGTTCTTATGATGTTTGAGTCTGAAAAGCCAGTGGAAAGGGTGATTACCAAGGAGAGAGCTGTGCAGAGGCAGCTGCTTGATAGAAGCTATGGCCTGGGGAGAGACAGGAACAACCCACAGCAGCCCACCCTCTTCCTCCCTTGCCTCTCATCTCCTGCCTAGTAAAACTGAACCAGAAGCTGCAGGGCAAAGCTCTTATTGCAGTATAGCCTGAAGATCAGCCTTCTCTGACACAAAGGAGGAGGCGGAAGGGTCAATATGGATCAGAAGCGGGGCAAACCACAGATATCCAGCACAGTAGAACAGTTCTATGAGAGCTATTATAATGGTGCTTAAACACCCAACTGGAGGGCCAGAGGGGGAGATGCTCCCTGGAGAAGGCAGCACATCTCAGTGTAGATTTGAAAGCTGGGAACCATTTACTCAGCAAGAGCATCATGAGGTATCCTGTGGGGAAGTCTCTACATGTGAGGGCACACGGACAGTGCCACCGTGCATGAAAGAAGGGCATCACGTATAGAAAAGGAAAAAAAAAATTAGCAGGAAATGAAAGGTGAGGAGGTGTGACAGGAGGCATGTGTGTCCGTGGGAAGCTATCAGACTGGTTTATGCAAGAAAATGACACGTATGACTTCATCTGGTGCTACGATATTGAGAGGAAACTGAAACTCAGATGGAAAAACCTCTGGATGTCACAGACCAAAAAAGTCATGAGATCGTGTTTGGGCTTAAGAAATATTCCATCCCCTAGTGAGATTTTTTCTAATTTCTGTACTAACCCATCATGTATAGATAAAGGTACTGAGTTCTAAGAGAATAGGTACATCTTTAACTCCCAGCTTCTTAAAGAGTAACTCACTATACAGCCCTACAGCTTCCCTGCAGCCTTGTAGTTCTAAAAGGCTAGGCTCCTGTAAGCTGATGACTCCTGAATGTTATGGAGGGCTGTATGAAAAAAGGAATACCATGAAGTCCAACACAAACCACAAGGGTGGGCAATCTCTATCCTAGTTTGTGAGTTTGTACTCTGTTCCTGAAATAGCTTTGAAGTTCTCCACCAGATGAGAAAGTTCTGGTGTTTTCAATGTCATTCTCATGAAAGTCGCATTTCCCTGGTTCAAAAGAAGTTCTTGGGGAGGAGAAGAATGGAAAACCTCAATTCTAAAAGTCCAACCAGCAGGGGCTGCCCACTCTCCCTGGAGAACTGAATTTTTCCCCTTTGTATCTATGTTAATCTGTGAAAGTAAAATGCCACTTTGTAATCCTTAAGTGCATAGCCATTGAATAACATCAGGACACCCTATTTGGAAATACATACTAATGTGAGATGTGAACTGAAGTGGGAGTCAGAAGACCTAGGTTCCATCAGGTGATAAATTCTCTCTGCCAGGATACTTCTCCAGTCACTTTAGGAAAGTCCCTTCATTTCTCTGGGCCTCCGTCTGCCCATATATCATGTCAATAAGGTTATTTGTTCACTCATTCATTCAACAATACATATCGAATAGTCAATGCCTGTCACAGAGGCCATGTGAATATAGCAATGGCTAAGACAGATGATAAGGGTCTGCTCCACAAAGTGTATGTTAGTGAAGGGAGAAGGCAATGATCGAAGCAGAGCAAACTAAAAACACGGTATGTTAGATGGTGATGAGTGCTATGAAGTAAGATATAGCAAGGGTGTATGGGATACAATAGACAGTAGATATGGAAGTTCTCAATGAGGGGATGATATTGGCATGGCGATTTAAAGAAGGTAAAAGGCTGAATAATTGGATGAGGACTGCTCTAAATAAAGGCAATAGCCACTGCAAAAGTCCTGAGACAGGAATATGTCAGGCATGGTTGGAAAACAGCCTGAAGACCAGTGCAGCTAGAGCAAAGGAAGTGGGGTAGGGATGGACAGGGGAGAAGAAAGCAAGAAGAATAAGAAATTATGCCAAAGAAAGAACAGGGAGTCAAGACAGCACAGTCTTGGGTCAGAGTAAGAAGCTGGATTTAACTCAGAGAGTAATCAACAGATAACCTCTATTGACTTCTGTATTACTCTTGTTTTTTCCTGAAACAAAGAAAACTGGAATGAACATCCACTGCTCCTCCTCTACCCAAGGAAGAAGGTAGGAATCACGTTCCCATACCTTGGCATCCCAATGTTGTCCCTTCGGCAAAGTTTTACAAATGAGAATGACCTCTGCCACTTAAAGTCAGGAAACTGGCTAGGCCCCATTTTCCACTGCATACCTAGGCAACCTGGTTAAGTGGGTCTCCCTGCGGTGTGCAAGATGGCCATTCTCCAGCTGCACAGTGGTCCATTTTGCCCTTGCAGCTAGCCTCAAGTTCTGCTCTGTGGACCCAGTTCTGCCAAAGACTTGGTGGAAAGGATGGTTTGAGAAGGGAGAAGATCCTAGTCAGTCTCATGGTTAGAGTTCATTCCCTCGGTTCATCCTCTGAGACTGCCCCACCCTTGGTGGAATATTGGGTTGCTTCCATGGGTGTTAAAAACGCTGTCAACATTTATTACACTGAACTAATGCCCCTTGTGTATATTCTTCCTTGGTTCAGAATTAAGTTCCAACGTTTGTTCCATCTTTAAGTTCTCTGGTCTTCATTACAAAGGATCTACAGTTTACAAATGTTAGAGGAGACGACTACTGTTTATATGACTTGAAAATCCCAAAACAAATAAGCACATATTAAAGTTCAGCCAAGAGTTGTGGTTTTGTGCTGATATGAAACCAGTTTCAGTTATGAAATCAAGAAACCAACATTCTAGTCTCAGATCTGCAACTAATCCACTGTAAATCATTTTAGATGGTCGCATAATTTCTCTGTATTTTATTTCTCTTATCTGTAAAAATGGAGAAAGTTCCTACTAATTTACCCTACTCACTTCAATATTCTGAGGATTGATTAATATAAGTGAACATGATTTGGAAGAATACAATACTTATACAGTGTTCACAAACACAGTATTACTATTTTACTATTGTAGATATTGAGTAATACCCATTTGCCCTTGGGTTTACGGAATATAGTTTGACCAACATATCACCAAAGTCAGATCTTATCAAAACTCAAACTCCATCTCTCTGAGAAATTCTCCCTCAGCCGCCCAACAATTGTGTTAATGATGGTAACGATAATAAGAAAGAAAATAACAACCGAAAAATCATGTAAAAGATGGACCCTGGATTTGAGGTTTAATCAAGCTTGAGGAAAAGACTCAGACATCATTAGAAAACAACATAAAATGCCCTGCAATCCATCTAAATTGTACAATATAAAAATAAATGCCTTGGGAGTTTAAAGAGGAAAAGAACAAAGCAGACTGGAATTGCACTGGGGAAGGGGAGGAAGAGTTGTACCTCTTGCTCTTATTCCTCCTTGAGAAACAGAGGCAGCCTTCTAATGAAAATGCTCCCCCTCAGTCAGTATAGTGGGACGTTTCAGGGTTGAAAGAAGACAGGGTTTTGGACAAAGTGAAAGAATCTATTGCCAATCCACCACCAAGAGTGTTTTACCAAGGGAACAAAAGTAAGAGAAGGGGTATTCTCCAAAGAAGAGTGAAATCCATTTCCAATCCATGTTTTTTCAATACTGCCAAGTACTGTTGGGTGAGATTTGTTCTTTTTCCTCCAATACTTACTCTCTTATCTTTTAAAATGTATTTTCTTGTTTTACACACAACAGATACTCACTGTAGAGAAATCAGAATAAATACAAACACAAAGAAAAAAATTAAATAACATATTATTCCATCAGTGAGAAATTCCTATTAGCCTTTAATATGTATGTTCCAGACTCTTTAGATATATGTGTACCTAAGCTGGTTCCATTTCATTTTTCAAAAATGTGTGGTGTTTGTAACCTATTTTCTATTTAAAAGATACTCAATTCCCCTTACTAATTAAAGGGATTTCCACAATAATATATTTATAGTTTGCATACCACTTTGTATAAATGAACTAAAATGTATTTAACTGGTATTAAATCGATAAACATCTATATCTTTGTCAATTTTCACTCTAACAGAAAGTGGGGTAATGAACATCCCTGTAGCTAAACACTTTCATACAATTGTGTTTAGTTCATTAAGATAAAACTCTAAAATAGATTCATTATTATAACACAAATGAATTACTCAATACAACTCAAGTACAAGAGATAACACATGGCTTTATTTTTTTAGAATCAAAACAACCCACCCCTGAGTCACCAGTGGCTTTAATATTCATCACCCTCCCTGTGGCTATACCACTCCCACGAGTTACATAGCTCCCTGGGCCTCGTGTATTCCAGAGAAATGGGAGCAAAGGCTGTGTAGTCCTCAGTGCTCTAGGCTCATCACGCCTCTGTTGTTGCAGTCAGCAACTAGGGTCTCCCACCTGCTTAGGGCACAGCCACTTTGGGGGTCCCACTCAAGCCAGTTGACATTAAAGTATGTGACTGAAGGTCAATGACCCTTTAAAGTACACTGGTGGCGAAAGTCATGGAGTCCACAGTTCCTTTGCTTCTCCAACCTGGAGGGGCCCTCATTCCCTGCAGACTAAAATGACCCTGGAGGCTGCTTGTGTCCTCTTGTACCTTTGGTGCACTTTCCTTATACCACATCTTGCCTGCCAGTTCAACAGTAACTTAAAATGAAGGCAACATGAACTGTGATTGAGCTATCAATCTCCCCAATTTTGCAAACAAGTTCCAGCTGCCAAGGTCAAGGGGATAAATTCCCAACCCTGGTAAGCATCCATTTCAGGTATTCTCTCATTGGAAAGTGGTACCACCTCCAGGGCACTGCAGTGAGAGATTAGGGTTTCTGCCTCAGAAGCCCACAAAAATCATAAGTCCCCTGTCAGAATCCCAAGGAGTATAATCAACCCTATCTATGGAAGAGGGCCACCTACGTTCTGCTCTTGAAACCTTGAATCTGCTCCTCTCCCCAGATAATAAAGCTTCAAAGATCTCCTCGGACCTTTCAAAGCTTCAAAATCAGTTGTTTCTTTGGTGTTTGCCTTATTGGTGTCAGGCACAACTTCTCTGCCTCCACCTCTGCTACCATTTCCATCATTTCAAATCATCTGCAAAAGGCTACTTAACTATATCCTTCAAATAAAAGAAAAATTGCCAACTATTATCTCCAAAATTTCATCATGCATACATTTTAAGAATTTAATGCATTCTTATCCTCAGTTTTATATTCATTGACATCTTCCCTAATGAAATGAAGATTTCATTACACTGACACCTCACCATAGAGGCTTTGATTGTAAGCCACAAATGTTTTCAAGCAGGGGTGATCTTACTCCCCAAGGACCAGATAGCGATGTCTGGAAACATTTTTGGTTGTTATAAACTGGGAACAGACACTGCTGGCATCTAGTGGGTAGAGGCTAGGGATGCTGCTAAACACTTTGTGATGCCCAGGGCAACCCCCACTACAAAAAATTGTCTATGGTGACAAGGTTGAGAAACCCTGCTCTTAATTTATTTGACAGTTAATGTATGCAATCCATATTTGTTTGTTTTGCAAGGTCCTGGGGGTAAGAGACCTGTCTGAGAAAAATTTCTGCCATCTTCCCGAAAACTTCTATACCCAGATCTTAGATGTGGCTGGCTTTCAGAGATTGTCAATTGCCTGGCACTCTCACTGCAAAATCCCCAGATGATGAAGGGGATGTCTTGGAACAAGCTGTGTCTTCCTGGATCCCTCTCTTTAGGCATCCCAACTCTGGCTGCATTATATAATTCATCTAGGGAGATTTCAGAAAGTATCTTAGCCTGGGCCTCCCCAGAGAGCAACTTGGAATGAATTTGGGCATGAATATCTTTAAAATCTTCCCAGTGGCTGTAATGTGCAGCCAGGCTTGAGAATCCTCTTCATGGTGTCTTTCAGGGTCTGCCCCTCTGTCCTCACCTCCCATCTCTCAACACACACTTAAACCTACTCATGCTAATGTTAGTCACAAAATAAAAGAGCTACAAGCCTTACTCCCCTCGGATGGATTTGCTTTAAAAATAAGGATCAAAGTCTTAAGTTACCCCCTCAGGCTCTGATGCTCTGATGCTCTGATGGAGCGTGGTTAAGACCCCATCCGGGGAGTCCAGGAAGCACTGTGGAGCTGGAAGCCATTTCTGTCTCTTTGAAACTGAATCCTTTCTTCTCTGCCTGAAATTCTTTACTTAGGTGGCATCACATTCCACCTGTTAGGACTCGGGCCTGTCCAACAGCTTGCTTAACTAACCTCTCTAGGTTTTGAAGCCACCAGGACTGGATTCAAACAGAGTGCTTCTCCATTTCCATGTGGTGTGGTGTAAAGATTAAGTTATTTCACAAGACTGATGAAGAAAAACATTCAGGACTATGTCTTGTCAGTAATGTGACTTTCTCTCACCTATATTTCCTTTACCCTTTGTTGCCTTTTGTCCCGCTCTTTCTTCCATTTTCCATCCATTTATCCATCTCATATTCCCTGAGCACCTACTTTAGAGGTACATACACTGCTCTAGAGGCAAGATGACAAAGTTCCGGGTCTCAGAGCTCTTGTATGTTAGGGGTGCTGAAAGCACACAGGAAACAAAGGGTAAGTAGTGTAATATCAGGTCATGATTAATGCTTTAAAGACAACAAACCAAAGTTAAGAGCCAGAGGCTGACATTGTAGGGGGAGGGTCTGGGCTGGTGTGGTCAAGGGTGGTCTCAGTGATGAGGCATCATTTGCACTGAGAACTGAATGAGAATGAGCCTCACATGTACAGGTCTGGAGAGAGGACATTTCAGGCAACAGTAACAGCAAGATTAAAGGCCCTCGGGTAGGACCAAGCTTGGAGTTTTCAAGGAACAGAAGATAGATGTGGATGGGTAGGACACAGTAGACTTGGGATGAGGTTAAGTATTGGTGAACGAGGAAACGGAACAGGCTCTATCTTGAAAGCAGGACTCCATCTTAGGCCAGACTGTGGACTTTGAGCTCTCTGCCCAATATCTATGGAAACATAACAACTGGAAAACCAAGCCCCTGAAAGGAAGAGCCTCAGGGCTTTCCATTGCTAAAAGAATACCCTAATTATCTGTATGACCGAATAGAATCATACATTCTATTATGCTTATTGGGGAATGACCACAGGCCTACTGATAATTGTCTACTATTAACTACCTAGGCTTAAGGCACATGAATCACAGGTTCACTTTGATTGTCAGGGAATTTGGGGAAGTAGGTTTGTGCACAGACACTTAGGGTATATAAGGTTTTCACAAAAACTGGTCCAGGCCCTTGGCTAAGAGGAGACTGGCCGGTGTAATAAACTGCACTCCACTATCTGCATTGTCCTTCTGAGTTTGTTCCTTGGAACACATGGCTACAGCACTGGGACTTCAGAGGCTAATGGGGGTCAGAAGATAAGAGGATTTTGTAGGCTACATGGGAGTTTGTATTTTACTGTATACATAAGGAGGCCAATGTAAGCAGGGAGTGACAGATCTCCTGGACTACACCTGGATAAGGAAGTGTCGGGGTTACAAGAGGGCCTCCAGAGTGGCCAGGAAACTGCTACAATAGACCCAGCATGGATGCTGGTGGTTTTCAAAGCACAATTCTTTCTCTGAAAGCAATGAAGTTTCAGGGGACTTCCCTTGGGTCCAGTGGCTAAGACTCTGCAATACCAATGCAGGGGGCTTGGGTTCAATTCCTGGTCAGAAAATTAGATCCCACAAGCTGCAACTAAGACCTGGCATGGCCAAACATGTATATAAAAGTTCAGGCTCACAGCCTGAATAAAGACATATTTATCTGGACAGTTATCTGATCAGTGGGAACAAACATACAGATTCTGAGATTACGGAATTCAACCACAATTGTACAGGAGAAGTGGCAGATGGAGGTGCTGAGGATGCAAGAGGTGATCCCTGTTAGATATTGAGGGGACAGGGTAACGGAACTTCGACATGAAAATTTAGTCAGAGACTCTTCAAGTGAGAAGTCACCCAAGAAATTGTGCCCAACACTCCCACCACATAGCTGGGAAAACTGAGTCTCAGAAAGAGGCTGACCTCCCCAAGGTCACACCATAAGCTGGTGCCAGAAGCCACTTCTCCCAACTGGCACCTGAGGCCCCTTTTCAGTGTGACCACCTTTTGGCATCACATTAACTGTTTCAGTATAAACCTATGCTAAGCCAGAGGAAGATTGCACCCGTGGATGTTCCCTCCTTCCCCTGCCCTCTCCCCTTCTCCACAGTCCTTGAATCAAGCTGCTTTCTGCTTAGCCCCCTGTTATTCAGGGATGGGAACACCTCCTGTCTCCTTCCGGGTGGCTGGCTGTGTGTTCAGATGTTCTTTTCGGAAACCTAATCCCTGCCTGGTACAGATGTAGATTGCATCCTCTCTCCACCCACCTGCTTTTACTTCCCTGACTCACTGCTTCTGACCTGTTGGGAGCTGAGCGGGGGCGAAGGTGCTGCCTCTGCGGCAAACTCACCAGCTTCCTGTTTGCCGGAGCTTCCAAACAGACCCCAGCGTTCCACCAGGGGAGTAAATCTTTCATCAGCGTGGTGCCCACAGACAGCTGTGTATGGAAAGCCACAGAGAAAGCAATCACGGAGAGAGATGAAGTAGTCAAGATTACTGATCAGAATAATTCCTCTCCAGTCCCCGCAGCTGTGCCTCCCTTGGACAAAGGAGTTCTTGAATGTCCACGGAGATAAAGAAACTCCCTTTATATGTACATTTGGCAGTTTTCAGCACTCGTCCACAGGATCTGTGACCTTCTGACATCTATACCATCACCCTCCCACCCTCATCAGTTCAGTCACTCCTCCCTGGTTCTGTGGCATCTCATTTCCTTGTAACAAACTTCCGCTTTGTTATTTCTCATACTATTTTGAAATGCTCTACTTGTCTTGCTTCCTCATTGGAATGTATTTCTAGTCGGTAGAACCTGTGCCTTCTTTATCTCAGGAGCAACAGCCCTTAGCAGAGTGCCTGGCACATAAGAGGAAGCAGATGAAGTGTGCTGACTTCTAAGAACTGGCCTTAGAAACTAGGTCTTGGCCCTCAAAGTACAATCCAGGGCTCTAGTTTCAGTATCACCTAGAAGTTTGTTGAGATGAAGATTCTCAGTTCTCACATCAGATCTACTGATTCAGAATCTGCTAAAGAACTATCCAAGGCATTCATAAACACATTGCAGCTTGAGAAGTAGTCCATCTAAAATAGCTCCATCTTTCAGAAGGAAAAACTGAGGCTCAGAAAGGGAAATGCATGTGTCCAAGTGCATACAGCTTACGGGTTATCAATGGCAAAGTTGTGGGCAAGATCTAGCTCTCGCGTAGGTGTCTAACACTCTTGTCACTTCTTTGCCTGCCTCTCTGTTTACAATCCCGAGTCTGACTCATCTCCATCAGGAATTGGTACAGACTTAAAAAGGAGAGCTAAAAAAAAAAAAAAAAAAAGTGGGGGGAGATCTTATAGGCCACAGAACAGAGTTCTATAGTGTGTAATCTGAAGAGCCCCTCAAGGCCCTTAGCTTAAATCTTTCATCTCTACCTTAAGCAGGGTCTGAAATTTCACCGTTAGAAATCAAACAAATATTTGCTTCTTAAAGGTCAATTATTAGCTAAGTGGGACTTATCTGATCCCTAGCTAAGAGGTGGGGTTGCTGTCTCTAAGAGCACATGTTTACGAATTGGATGGACCAAGGCATCATTGGGCAATATGGCAGTCACTAGTCTGTTCACTAACATTCTAAATTCTTCCTGGATTAGATTATGAGATTGGACTTTCCTTCCCCCTCAGGAGGAAATGTGGCCTTGTGACTTGCCATGTCCACTTAAAGATGAGCAGTAACATATGTCATTTCTGGGTGGATTGCTTCCAAAGCAGCACACCATGCATTGTGCTTCCTCTGACCCTCTGCCACATGGGCAAATGATCACTGGGAACATCTATTCTATTGGCCAGGCTGAACACATGTCAAATGGAGCTACCAGACAACCCAGGATGGAAACGAACATGAGAAAGGCAAAGAAACACATATTTGTTATTTTAAAACTCTGAAATTCAAGTTTTTTTATGTTACTGTGCTTTTTATTTCTTATTCTGACTTCTACTGACAGAATACGTAATTTTTCTCAGCTGCAATTTCCTAAACTCTAATGAGATAATACTACCTACCTATATACCTGTGATAGGGTATATAATATGCTCCCCATAGAGTCTGGTTCATAGAGGGAGCTCAGTAACTCCACCATCTTCCTTTCATTGGCTGGAAATTTAGTCCTACAAAAAAGTATAGAAATGATTATGGGGAAGGAGAAAGAACACTAGGGAAGGCTATTGGAATGTGGGTAGTAAGGAGCTCAGAATGTTATAGGAAGAGCCTTGCAGTATATATATATATGTAGGTGAAAGAATATTAAAACAGAATATCACTGACTGTCCTCAAGGAAATTCAAAGTTACCAAGAGGCACCATGTAATTCACTGGAAGGTAAATGAGGGAAAGATGGGTAGATTGGAGGATGGTGGTACCTGCTTCATACATACAGCATATAATACATACAGCTACCTACTTCCTCCCCTTAACCCAACTCTTCCATCCTTCATTTCTCCGATCCAGTATCACCTGCTCTATGATTTCCAGATTCTCCATTTTTCACTTGAAATGTATGCTTTCTCTGCATTTCCACGATGCTCAATCTGGAGGGTATATGTCAACCATCGGACAACATATGGACTGCTATAGAAGATGCCCTCACCGCATTCAACTTTGCATGCTCCAAAATATCAGGAAGAGTACACCTCTGAGGGTAACCGCTCAACATAGGCCTATCCAGGAGCACTTTAAATGCCTTAATCTTCCAGTAACCCTTTAAAGCATATACATTTATCATTTCCACTTTTACACATGAGGGCACAAAGACTGGGAGAAGTTAAACAAGTGTCTGCACAAGTTTATCCAAACCATCTTACAATACAGCTCACACACAAACCCATCCTGTCTGACTCCATGTTATTGCTTAGTCATTCAGTTGTGTCTGACTCTTTATAGCCCCATGGACTGCAGCACGTCAGGCTTCCCAGAGCTTGTTCAAGCTCATCTCCATTGAGTCAGTGATGATATCCAACTATTGCATCCTCTGACTCCTAGAGAGCAAAGAAAGAGGTCCATTGTATAGATGTATCACATCTTCTACATATGAACCTATATAGAGACACAAATGTAGAGAACAAATTTATGGACACAAAGAGGGGAAAGAGGGGTGGAATAAATTGGGAGATTAAAATTGATATATATAAATGATTATGTATCAAACAGATAACTAATGAGAGCCTGCTGTATAGCACAGGGAATTCTATTCAGGGCTCTGTGGTGATCTAAATGGGAATGAAATCCTAAAAGAGAGGATATATGTATGCTATAGATGACTCACTTTGCTGTAGAGCAGAAAGAATACAATATTGTAAAGCAGCTATACTCCAAAATTTTTTTAAAAAAACGTCCTGAAAATGCACTTATGATAACCTCTTCTGTTTTCTGTTTTGCTAAAATGTAGACCTGTTTCCTTACCTCCCAAGTATTTTTCTACAAAGCATGAAGGTTTGTAAAGGTCTGAAGGGAATGGCAACAAAGTTATAGGAGAGAGACGTAAAGCAAAATATGACTTCAGCTAAAGAGTAGATCTCAATAACATTATAAAAGTTGATAGACTGTAAAGCAAATAGGGAGATTTTCATGGGTGGTTCCAAATTTTCTTCTTACTCCCAAACCCATAATTTGATCTAATTTTGATCAGATTTCCTCAGTACAGTTTCTTCCACCTGCTTCTCACTTGACTCTGATGGCTTTATTGACTTTGCCCTGAGCAAGCTGGCCTTAAGATGATTCTAAAGTCCTGAGGCTGAGTCTTTTGCTGAGGGAAAGACTAGAACTCTCTTCAAGAAAATAAGAGATACCAAGTTAATGTTTCATGCAAAGATGGGCTCCATAAAGGACAGAAATGGCATGGACTTAATGGAATCAGAATATATTCAGAAGAGGTGGCAAGAATGCACAGAAGAACTGTACAAAAGAGATCTTTATGACCTGGATAATCACGATGGTGTGGTCATACACCTAGAGCCAGACATCCGGGAATATGAAGTCAAGTGGGACTTAGAAAGGATCACTACGAACAAAGCTAGTGGAGGTGATGGAATTCCAGTTGAGCTATTTCAAATCCTGAAAGATGATGCTGTGAAATTGCTGCACTCAATATGCCAGCAAATTTGGAAAAGTCAGCAGTGGCCACAGGACTGGAAAAGGTCAGCTTTCATTGCAATCCCAAAGAAAGGCAATGTCAAAGAATGCTCAAACTACTGCACAATTGCACTCATCTCACACGTTAGTAAAGTAATGCTCAAAATTCTCCAAGCCAGGCTTCAGCAATATGTGAACCGTGAACTTCCTGATGTTCAAGCTGGATTTAGAAAAGGCAGAGGAACCAGGGATCAAATTGCCAACATCCTCTGGATCATCGAAAAAGCAAGAGGGTTCCAGAAAAACATCTATTTCTGCTTTATTGACTATGCCAAAGCCATTGACTGTGTGGATCACAATAAACTGTGGACAATTCTGAAAGAGATGGGAATACCAGACCACCTGACCTGCCTCTTAAGAAACCTGTATGCAGGTCAGGAAGCAACAGTTAGAACTGGACATGGAACAACAGACTGGTTCTTAATAGGAAAAGGAGTATGTCAAGACTGTATACTGTCACCCTGCTTATTTAACTTATATGCAGAGCACATCACGAGAAACGCTGGGCTGGAAGAAGCACAAGCTGGAGTTAAGATTGCCGGGAGAAATATCAATAACCTCAGATATGCAGATGACACCACCCTTATGGCAGAAAGTGACAAGGAATTAAAAACTTCTTGATGAAAGTGAAAGAGGAGAGTGAAAAAGTTGGCTTAAAGCTCGACATTCAGAAAATGAAGATCATGGCATCTAATACCATCATTTCATGGGAAATAGATTGGGAAACAGTGGAAACAGTGTCAGACTTTATTTTTCTGGGCTCCAAAATCACTGCAGATGGTGACTGCAGCCATGAAATCAAAAGACGCTTACTCCTTGGAAGGAAAGTTATGGCCAACCTAGATAGCATATTCAAAAGCAGAGACATTACTTTGCTGACTAAGATCCGTCTGGTCAAGGCTATGGTTTTTCCAGTGGTCATGTAGGGATGTGAGAGTTGGACTGTGAAGAAAGCAGAGCACTGAAGAATTGATGCTTTTAAACTGTGGTGTTGAAGAAGACTCTTGAGAGTCCCTTGGAGTGCAAGGAGATCCAACCAGTCTATTCTAAAGATCAGCCCTGGGATTTCTTTGGAGGGAATGATGCTGAAGCTGAAACTCCAGTCCTTTGGCCACCTCATGCAAAGAGTTGACTCAGTAGAAAAGACTCTGATGCTGGGAGGGATTGGGGGCAAGAGGAGAAGGGGAAGACAGAGGATGAGATGGCTGAATGGCATCACTGACTCGATGGATGTGAGTTTGAGGGAACTCCAGGAGTTGGTGATGGACAGGGAGGCCTGGTGTGCTGCGATTCATGGGGTCACAAAGAGTTGGACATGACTAAGTGACTAAACTGAACTGAACTGAACTGAGGCTGAATTATCACCTCCATCTTTCAGAAGACCAATTATCAATTTCACAGAGTCACTGGTAACTAAGCTCTAGAGAGAAAGCTGATCTCCAGACTCCCCATCCAGTGCCCTTTTAATAAGTAGCTTCTGGCGACCAAGATCTATCCTCAGAGAAATGTGCTCGCTGATTATCCGTGGGATTCAGAAACAATTCTAAATACAAGGAACAGCTGTTGGCAAATTCTTTCATCAGAATCCTCATGATAGTTCTATTATGAATGATCATAATGTATCAGCTGGAATCAGATCTTGAGCCTCCCCCAAAACTATCATCCCCCCAAATATTGATTGAGGCTGTGCTCCTACTAAGAAATGCAAGTGAAATTTTGAGTACTTCATTGCTTCCTGGCAGGCGGTAAAGACTGTAATAAATTAAAATAAGCTCAGTCCCAACAGATGATTTTAGACACCAATATAAATGTAAATAGGTTTCTCGTGTCTAAATGTGCTAAGTGTTATCCCTGTTAATGGACATTGGCTCGAGCTCAGTAGAGATCCAAATGCAGCTCTAGGTATGTGTTCAGGCATAGACAACAAAGTATGGGATACTAGTCTGGCTTTCATCTGTGGTTCATTCATTCCATGCTTAATACCGAATACATAAAAATACTGTGCTAAGTGTTGGGTACCTAGAAAAACATAAATTGAAGGCTAATCCTACATTCAAAAAGCACCAAGTCTATTTAGAAATTAGATTTAAAAATAAACAGAGATAACAAAAGGGAGTGGTGGAAAGGTCCTTACAAATTTATCTACCTTTGTTCTTTTGAGTTGAACATGAGTGTGCACTTGTGGGCTACAAACTGGTGAGACGGAACTGCTCAGTGAGATAGATGGAGAGTGCTATGGGGTTCCTAGGGACAGTTCAACTTCAGGAACAAATGACAATGAAATCTGAATCATAATTGTTTCTATGTTCACATCTCTAGCCCGAAGATCTCAAATACAACACTCAGGTATATAAATATACCATGACCTCATCTATCATTCTGTACAGAACTCCTAGTCTCATCCAATCAAGTGATACTTACCTTCTGATGCTCTGATCAGATCTCTCAGCCTCTGCACAGGCTCTAGAACATGACCTGTGGGCTGCCAACACGATAAAAGCTGCAACCCTGAATCTGGCATTCTAGGCTTTCCATACTAGATCCTACCCTCCTGTATCTTCTATCGTCTCCTGGCTTCTGCTCCTTAATCCTGTTTCTTTATCGCTGGCCTTCCCGGCCCTACTGCAGTGGTTTTCTCAGGCTCTGATCCTTGCCTGATCCCTCTTACTCCAAGATGTCTGCTGAAGCCTGACCCTTCTTCTAGATCACATACCCTACCTTTCCCAAAAGGCTTTCCATTGCCTCCAACGCTTTCTAACAATGCAATTGCAGGCAACTTGCTCATCCTCAGTTTTCGTTTTATTGTCTAGACACTAAATCATGTCCAACTCTTTTGACACCGTAGACTGTTGCCTGCCAGGCTCCTCTGTCCATGGGGTTTTCTAGGCACGAATATGGGGGCAGATTGCCATTTCCTTCGCCAGGGGATCTTCCTAACCCAGGGATCAAACCTGCATCTCTTACATTGGCAGATGGATTCTTTACCATTGCACCACCTGGGAAGACCCATCCTGTTTGAAAAATGGATGACAGTAACTAGTTCATATTGATGTGATGATGACTGAATGAAATAGGTTATCTGAAGCACTTAATAAATTATTAACACATGTTTCACAATGAGCATTTAAAGCAGTTTTAAAGGGAGAGACCATATTATTATAATTTATGTTATCTCACTGAGTTTGATTCCTCTGATACAGGCTCTGCATACTCAGTGGGCCTTGGGTTACAACTACAATTGTTCACTCAGTTGTGAGAAAGCTCACAATGCACAAGGGCCATGTCATATTCATTTCTTCCCCCAGCATTGCCCAGTGTCAGGCATGCTGCTTCTGGTAAGTCGCGTCAGTCGTGTCTGACTCTACACGACCCCATAGATGGCAACCCACCAGGCCCCTCCATCCACAGGATTCTCTAGGCAAGAATATTGGAGTGGGTTGCCATGTCCTTCTCTATGTCTGGCATAGCCCTGCTCTTAGCACAGACTTAACAAATGATTGTTAAACATTACTGAACATGCATATTATGTGTGTCATAAAAGCTACAACTTATCTTCAAGAAGAGACCTATAGCAGAAATAGTCTGAAGGATAATGTTTCACAGCCCAAATTGAGTCAGGCAGAAAAAATATATATTTTCATCAATGCAGAAGAATTTAATTTACAAGGTTAATTAAGAAAAATACAACCATGGGATAAAGTGTGTGTGTGTGTGTGTGTGTGTGTGTGTGTGTGTGTGTGTGTGTGAATTTATTGCTTCTTTCTATTTTAGTGGTTTGCTTTCTCTAGAATCTCTGTTTTGTGTCAAAGGCTAGTCAGGACAGGGGTATAATTTTACCTGAGAGAAAGAAGAAGGGTAATACTTAGGACAGAGAGAATCAAAAACTCTTATTCTCTGCTGCTGAGAATATAATTTAGTGCCCCCTATAATCAGTTATATATATTCAGTTCAGTTCAGTTCAGTCACTCAGTTGTGTCCAACTCTTTGTGACCCCATGAATCACAACAAGCCAGGCCTCCCTGTCCATCACCTACTCCCGGAGTTCACCCAAACTCACATGCATCGAGTTGGTGATTCCATCCAGACAGCTCATCCTCTGTCATCCCTTTTTCCTCCTGTCCCCAGTCCCTTCCAGCATCAAGGTCTTTTCCAGTGAGTCAACTCTTCCCATGAGGTGGCCAAAGTATTGGAGTTTCAGCCTCAGCATCAGTCCTTCCAATGAACACCCAGGACTGATTTCCTTTAGGATGGACTGGTTGGATCTCCTTGCAGTGCAAGGGACTCTCAAGAGTCTTCTCCAACACCACAGTTCAAAAGCATCAATACTAGGAGCCTCAAATAAGGACATGGAAACAACCTACATGTCCATCTGTAGATGAATGGATAAGGAAGTTGTGGTGCATATACACATCAGTATATTACTCAGCCATTAAAAAGAACACATTTGTGTCAGTTCTAATGAGATGGATGAAGCTGGAGCCTATTATACAGAGTGAAGCAAGTCAGAAACAGAAACACCAATACAGTATATTGACACATATATATGGAATTTAGAAAGATGGTAAAGATGATCCTATATGCAAGGCAGCAAAAGAGACACAGATGTAAAGAACAGACTTCTAGACTATGTGGGAGAAGGTGAGGGTGGGATGATTTGAGAGAAGACCACTGAAACATGTATATTACCATACATAAAATAGGTGGTCAGTGCAAGTTTGATGCGTGAAGTAGGGCACTTGAAGCCAGTGCACTGGGACAAACCAGAGGGATGGCATGGAGATGGAAGTGGGAGGGGGTTCAGAATAGGGGGACACATGTGCACCCATGGGTTATTCATGTCGATGTATGGCAAAAACCACCCCGACGCTGTAAAGTAGTTATCCTCCAATTAAAATAAATAATTAATGGGAAAAAAATAGGGAGTTTGGGATTAACATATACTCACCACCATGTATATAATAAACAACAAGGATTCTATCGTATAGTATAAGAAACTATATACAATGTCTTATAATGACCTATTATGGAAACGAGTCTGAAAAAGAAAAAGTATATATATAAATACATACATATGATTGAGTCACTTTGCTGTACACCTGACACTAACACAACACTGCAAATTAATTATACTTTAATTAAAAAAATTATTTAAAAAAGGACAAGGACAAGAAATTAGGCACCTGAAACTAATTTTATCCAAGTCTCTCAAAAGAAGATGAAAAAGTGCCAACTGATATAATTATTGATTTTAAAAAATCTGTGAAAAGAATACAGTCATGTATGTATACATGCATGTATACTATATATGTATACTATATAGTCATAGCTTTATAAATATTTTGCAATGTATTTCTTTGTATGCTACCACGTCACATGAACAATGCTAGAAAGATATTCATTAATTTTGAATAATGAGTTTAGAAGGGTATAGCTTAAAAATACTGATTTTGTGGGGTTCTGGGGAGCACTCCAGGGGAAAAAAATCAGGCCACTTCAAGAGAAACTAGGAAAAAAATATTCAGTGAAAGATCAAGTGACTTTTACTTCCAAGCAGTATTCCAAACACAGTAAGATAGCATGGACAGAAAAAACAAGCCATGATTGTAAGTAAGAATCTTATGTCTAGGCATAGGAATAGACGCCCAAATTGCAGCTTTGTCTGCCATTGAGTTGCTTTTAACAAGGGCAAATGCCAAGGAAGAGGTCTGGCAGGAATGGCTTCACTTAACGATGGTTAAAGATCGCCTGGACAACAGCATGGAGAGAAGCTGGCATCTATACATTTATGAGCAGAGACATGTGAGCCCTCACTGTCTGGTCTCCTGGTCCCCTACAATGGAGGTGAAATCAAAAGATGAAGGGTTGGGGACCTAGAGATAAATACTGCCTACTCCACGATTTCCCTACTGATAACTGGAAGAAATAACGAAAGATGGAGCTTGATAGCAATATATCCCAGTAGAAAGAGTCATGCTTTGTTCCCGCTAATGGAGGCCACATTCAGGTCATAAGTCTCTGAAAAACTCTGGTTTTCGTTTTGATTTTCCAATTGCTCTACACTGGAAGTGGAGGCCTCACAGCTTGTGTGCTTGGTGGTCCAAGGAGGCCTATGCTTACCATCTGTTCCAAGGAGGATTTCATCCTTAAGGGTAAGTTTAGACTGAATGGAACTGAGAGAGTTCTCTTCAGTCAAAAATCTTCTAATTTGCACCTATCCAGGAATTTGGTATCAATGAAGATTTTTTTCCTAAGTAGTTTTCCTGCGCAAGAATCTTTCTATGGGCTCCCCATAGGACAGTGAAAATAGAGGTGCCCCAGCTTTCTTATTAAAGGAACATGTGCACACAATTAAACTCAACAGATGAGAAGTACAAGACCACAGTTAGGCGTGCTGGCCTGGTGCCCAGGCTTCCAAAGAAAGCTGTATTAGAAAGAGTTTATTAGAGGGGACTAGGAATCTCTTGGGAACAACCATTTGTAATAGAGTCCCTCCCCCCCCCTTTTTTTTTGGCCTTTTGAGCAAATTCCAGTGTTCGTGATAGTTACAGTCTAAGGCTTGGCTTCCACTCCTTAGAGCTCATGTAGATTAAGTGAAAGTTTCCAAATGCAGGCTAAAATTTTCATTCTTCCAGACATGCTCACAACAAAATGTCAAAATATATCATATGTGAGAAATCAGTATGAACTCCTAGGGGTTCAGAGAGTGGAAAGAGCATGGATATTTAGAGTCAGGCCCACACAGGTTCAGATCCCAGCTTCACCATTTCCTTTTCTATGGGATCTTGGCCAAATTTTTTTTTTTTAATATCAACCTCCTCATCTGTAAAGTTAGGATAATGATATTTACTCTTCAGGATTATTGCAAAGATTAAGCACATTTAAGGTCCTGATTGCAGTTCCTGAAATGTAATACATAGGGTTTTTTTCCCCTCTCTCTATATGCTCTGCTGTTCTCAAAAATATTACCATGTATGTGGAGAGATAAACATTAGTCTCTCAGAAATTTCAGCTAAAGGGAAGACCAGAGAGAAGTTACAAAGAAGTGCTGCTGACTCCTAGTGCCCAACAATAGAAGATACTTTCTCAGAACAGTCATCATGATTAGTTGAGCAGGTGCTACTTCACACATATCTTTCTTGGCCCTTCTCATTTTAGCTCATACCAGCTTACATTCCAAACATGAGTCTGTCTATGGCTTTCATGAACAACTAGAACCCACTCTGTTCACCTGCCTAGCCAGCCAGAGACACAGGGGCAGTCTTCAGGAGCAGTCCTTAACTAATTCTTGATGGGAACTGGTCGATAACAGAAGGTCTCAAATTTCAGTGGGAAACATCAGGTATTTTTAAAAGTGGTGAGGCTTCGATCCGTTCATGCACTGCAGGGTCTATCCCAGAGTTTCTGATTCAGTAGGTCTGGGATAGGACTGAGCAGCAGCAGGATATAGACATCCTAGTGGTTCTCAGAGAGAAACTGTAATTCCAGCTTTGTAGCTAACTCACTGGGAGAAGGCAATGGCACCCTACTCCAGTACTCTTGCCTGGAAAATCCCATGGTCAGAGGAGCCTGGTAGGCTGCAGTCCATGGGGTCGCTAAGAATTGGACACGACTGAGCGACTTCACCTTCACTTTTCCCTTTCATGCATTGGAGAAGGAAATGGCAACCCACTCCAGTGGGTTGTATTTCTGAAAGTTGCCAAATGATGGAGATTCTGCTGGTCCAGACATCACACTCAGAACCACTAGGATGCATAAATCCTGCTGCTGTCTGGAGGTGGGATAACTCTGAGGCATGTGGTGTGTACTGGCCACATTAGTGTTTGGGCTGCTATAATAAGCTGCCACAGATTGGGTGGCTTAATAACAGAAATGTATTTCTCATAGTTCTGGAGCCTAGAATTCCGAGATTAGGGTTTCAGCCTGCACCTCTCTTCACATCCCTCAAATGGTTGCCTTCTCACTATGTCTTCAAGTGGCTTTTGCTCTGTACACATGTTTCCCTAGTACATTTTGTTCTCCTTGCATGAAGACCAGTCTAAGTGAATTAGGGTCCTGCCCTTAGGACCTCATTTAACCTTGATTACCACCACTCCAGTGCTCTTGCCTGGAGAATCCCATGGACGGAGGAGCCTGGTAGGCTGCCGTCCATGGGGTTGCGAAGAGCTGGACACAAGTGAGCGACTTCACTTTCACTTTTCACTTTCATGCATTGGAGAAGGAAATGGCAACCCACTCCAGTGTTCTTGCCTGGAGAATCCCAGGGACGGGGGAGCCTGGTGGGCTGCCATCTATAGGGTCCCACAGAGTTGGACACAACTGAAGCAACTTAGCAGCAACAGCAGCACCACTCTAAANCTTCACTTTCACTTTTCACTTTCATGCATTGGAGAAGGAAATGGCAACCCACTCCAGTGTTCTTGCCTGGAGAATCCCAGGGACGGGGGAGCCTGGTGGGCTGCCATCTATAGGGTCCCACAGAGTTGGACACAACTGAAGCAACTTAGCAGCAACAGCAGCACCACTCTAAAGGCCCTATCTCCAAATGTAGTCACATAAGAGGTGGAGGCTTCCATGTACATTTAGGGGGACACAAGTCAGTCCATAACAGAGGCTTTCAGAACTCTCTAGAGGGGTAAGCTCCAGATATTGAGAACATATCCTTTATCGGTCTTCCCTTATATCTCAGTTCCTCACTCCTTTACTGGTGTTTCCTGGAATCATGTTCCAGATCAACTATTTGTGTTCCAGTCCTTATTTCAGGACCTAAGTCTATGACAGCCTGAATTTAGAGAGTGCTCTTCTATCAAGTGTCAACCTAGATGTCCAGTGACAGATGAATGGAAAAAGAAGTTGTTGTACATATATACAATGGAATATTACTCAGCCATAAAAAGGAACACATTTGAGTCAGTAACTAATGAGATGGATGAACCTAGAACCCATATACAGAGCAAAGTAAGTCAGAAAGAGAAAATCAAAGTTTATACATTAATGTATATATATATGGACTCTAGAAATACTATTGATGGTGCTATTTGCAGGGAAGCAATGAAGACACAGACTAGAGAACAGACTTGTGGACACAGTGAGAGAAGAAAAGAGAGGGACGAATGGAAAGAGTAGTACTGGAACATATCCACTGCCATACATAAAGTAGACAGTCAGTGGGAACTTGCTGTATGCCACAGGGAGCTCAAAGCTGGTGCTCTTGGAAAGC